>CM035145.1:58435143-58975143 GCA_020205605.1 Panax ginseng
TTCCTGATGATCATTCGAGGCTGTTTCATAGCAGATAACTCTTCCATGGTATCTTTCGCTTTGGTCAGCGCCACACGCGATGTGGACCATATAGGAGAGTATGACTGGGGCTCTTACACCTTTGCCTATTTCCTTCGGGGCATGCATTTGCGTTCACAGGGTTTGACCGAGGCTTGGCTAGGATTTTACCCGTTCCTGCTAGTGAGTATTTCTCTTGTCTTTTTCCCTTCACAGGTTAAGAGTGTTTACTGATAGCAGATGTTTTTCCATTGTGTTGGCAGTTTTGGGCCTATGAGAGGCTTCCATGTTTGCGTCCTATGAGTGTGTTAGGCTTAGATACCTATCCACGAGGACGACGATGGCACCATTCTATTTTTCCAGAGGTCCTTGTATCTGAGGGCTTCGCTCATTGCCGTATGCAGCTGGAGTTGCTGACGGCTGACGCCATCACATGGCTTCCATACTCAGGGGATCATTTGATCATCGGTTTTGGGGATGGACACCCTACTGGAGTATAGTATTTGATTTCCACCCCAGATTTCCTCTCTTCATAGATGGAGGTGGGAGCTCTATTTAGAGAGCGTCTTATTAGAGCACCCTGGGGAGATTCAGATATCCGATCTTGCCTCCCCGTCAGCGTCATTAGCCTATATCGCAGATCACCCGCCATCGATATTCCATTATTGGGAGGAGTTAGCGATTTTGATTTATCAGAGGGTCCATGTACTCAGGAGATATTCCAGCGCTGGTGGCTCCCTCGTACTATTGGGGCCCAGTCCCGTGCCACACAATTTATGGGGGACATGGTTCCTGGATCATTGATGATGATGGATTGGGTAGCTTGTGTTCAAGCTCCGACCCATATGACCCATATTGATAGCTTGACTCGGCAGTTGGATCGGGCACAGATATTTATTCGGCATTTGGGCAGAGATCCAGCAGAGACGGAGACATTTGTTCCTCCGGCTCGGGCCGGGCCCTCGAACGACCCATTTGGTTTTTCTTAAACACAGATCCTCCCCTTTATAGGCCTGACATCCCTGTTGATAGAGATCCAGTGACTCAGGAGGAGTTACATCAGGTGGACAGGATTGAGGATGTGGACATCGAGACCATTGTCTTCTTCTGATGTGTATTCTCGTTATATCTTTTGATAGGCCTCTGTTAGATATTGGGTGGTTGTTCCCCATTCTCGCTTATATCTTTTGATAGGCCTGTTGTTAGTAGTAGGCGTTTGTGCCTCATTTTCATGTATTTGTAGGCTGTATAGAGTCGATGTATTAGATGATGATATATTTAGGAATGTATGCACACTTTTTTTCATTCCTATATCATATTGCCATCCATTATCTATTATGCATGTATCATGTTATGCATATGTATGTATGTCCAGAGATACTCGGTATTGACCCTAGATGGTCTTATGACATGGCCCGCATACAGATGTCTTCTTCAACAGATTAGTCAGTATAGATCATACCCACCGTCGGTGGTGGCATTGGGTATCTTTTGGTGATACGATAGCATGTCACCACTAGATAGGGTGTTCAGAGATCTGTTATTGCAAAAGATACCATGACCCTTTTGGCATTTCGAGGTTCTGCAGGATTTATAGATGGGATGCTAGAGCATTAGCTAGGCGATAGGCGGTATTCCATTTGGTACCCATGAGTTGACTCCTACTCTGGAGGAGTATGCACGTTTGACGATGCTGCCCTTAGACAGACCTTGCGTGCACATGGTTTTGGGAGACATGAGTAGGAGATTCATGACTCTCACAGGATTGAGGCGCAGAGTAGTGCAGGATGAGTTGACATCTGGGCACGTGATCTCTCAGCGTTTTCTATATGATAGATTTATCGCGGAGGATAACTACTCACGACATTCTGGGGATTTCACCAGGTCAGAGGATCATTGATGTTTGGCCAGAGTTGATGTGCTGATACTATGTGTACTGTCATACGTGTACATGACACGGTACATGGATGAGATAGACATAGGAGTTATCATGGCCGTGAGAGCTCTCAGGGAGGGTTGTACCATTGTACCTATGATCGTGGCAGAGACCCTGTGATCAGCATCCTACTGTAGTACTTACCCATCAGGTGTGTTTACTGGGAGTTCGGTCATGTTGTATGTGTGGTTTATGTCACACTTGCGATTGGTTGGTACCTTTAGACAGCACGGGTATTGTTTCTCCCATGAGGTGGCTATGTCGTACTCCTTTCAGCCATCGGAGTGTACAGATGCTCGATCTTAGTCCGCATTTTAAGCGGATATCGATATCCATTTAGCATATTGTCGTGTTCTGGGGCTTTGCTCACTATCTGACTTCATTACTCATGCTCGGGCATGGATTTCCTCCCTTTGGGTCGGCTTGAGGGGCATGACGACTTATCATCCATTGGCCGTGATGTCGCAGTTTGACCAGTTCCAGGATTTTCATCCTTTAAGGGGGCGGCAGGTCAGCGCTCAGCTTCTCAATACCTCTCAGCCGAGGACCGATCTCGTGTATACGCTTGCTGGGATCAGCGTGAGCTAGCTACTTTTCCTTCCAGTCATCCCGGTTATTCCGCAGAGTACTCCGCATGGATGGAGACAGAGGTTTTATCGGTGCGCAGCAAAGTATTTTTCTGGGAGATTGAGATCGAGTCGACGATGTAGCCCTGCAGAGGACATTGATACCTACATCGAGGAGGAGCCCGCTGGCTTTGTGTTGCCGACATTTCTTCCCGGATTCTCCTAGTACCAAGACTTTTGTGATCCAAAGACTTAAGCACGGTATTTAGAGCAGAATCTTCATCTGATGACCTTTGAGAGAGATCAGATCCGATCTATGATGTTGACTGCTCTGGATGTGAGGGACGCCGCCTTATTAGAGAGATGCTGCTGTTGTTGAGCGGGATAAGGCCAGGTTAGACAGAGACGCAGTGATAGTTGAGCGGGATAGTGCTATATCTGCCCGGGATGTGGTTGTCACAGATAGTACTGCAGCGAGGTCCCTTACCACTGGTATGATCGCAGAGATAAGCACTTATATCGATGAGCATATGGTCATCATGCAGATGGCTACAGATCTGTTGGGTCATGTGGATATTCTTATCCAGGAGACTACAACTTTACCTCTTTCATCTGAGAGGGATGCCATGTTGGTCTTGCTAGCTCGCATGTACCCTGATTTGTAGATGAGCTTGTATTTACCTGCACAGACTAGCTTAGCCATTTTGTCATGTACAGTTCACATTGTATATATATCAAACAAAATTATATATGTCAGGGAAATATAATTTTGGATCACTTCCCTTTTAGATATGCCTTGCTATTTGCTTGATATTTTGCCTGCTGCTTCAGGGCTTGTGATCTTGATGAATTCTGAATTCTTCCTTGGTGGATGGACATTGAGCTGTCTCCGGATAGTTCAGAATGGATCATTGATCTATGTGTATCCCTACCATCTTTGGTGTCTTGGGACTTGTTTCTGAATGGAAATGTGGAGAGGAGTGTGGCTTTCCTCTCTGAGATTGACCGCACCACAGATGGTCGCCAGTACTTCTATTTAGGAGAAGCCTAGTTAATTCCATCTCTTATGGATTGGTATTGCTCTTGAGGAATGCAATGGCATGACTTAGATGGTGTGAATCTCCTATTTGGGAGGAGTTCATGTAATTCCATCCCTTTGGTGCAAGTCGAATGAAATGTAGTGGATTGAAAGAGAATCCCAATACCACCGACAATGGTTTGTGTTTTGGTAGGGGTGAGACCACACCATGAATGGTTGCCTACGTACTCCTATTGAAGAGGAGATCAGGTCTGCGTAGTTTGAACATGGTGTAAGAGGTTCAACACTGTATATGGCTGACATGGTGTAGGAATATTTTTGGTTGTTTTTGTGAGGAGAAGAGGGTAGAAATGTTTTTGTTGTTTTTTGTTTTATTGCATAGGACCATGTAACATGGTTGCCTACGTATTCTCTATTGAAGAGGAGATCGGTCGACGAGTTCGCCTCCTCAAAGAAGAAAAGCATAATCCCATGTGTGGAAAAGTGCGGGAGAGAAAGTTTAATCCTAGGTTGAGTATAAACTGCAGGCAGGAGAAGTTTGATCCCATGTATGGGTAGCCAAACTGCGAACGCAAGAGGTTCAATCCGCGGTGGGATGACCTAAGTTGTATGAGCGCAAAGGAGAAAGCCAGGCTGCTGTTAGGTAAAATCTAATTACATACAACACGCAAGTATACGTGGTCAACAAGTAATAAAGTGAAAGTAGAGTATCGTTCCCACGAGGAATTGTTAAATAAAAATCACCAAGTACTAACCCATAACCAATTCAATCTTATTTAAACGAATGAATTTCAATTTATAATTACACTAATTCTAATTACCACTAGTTAAATTAAGATTATGGAGATTTAAGATCACAACTTCACCTATTGCTTCATTCAAGTTAACACACTTCTCATCAATTATTCTCTATCATGAATTGTTAATCAAGAACACTCAAGCAGATAAAACAACTTCTCGATGCATAATATCCATACTCACTTAAATCCACAGATGATAGAATTAAGCAAGATACCCTAATTAAGTAATCCACTATATCTCTATGCGAATTATAATTAAAAAGGATTTAAAGCACAAGTTCTCTATAAGATTACATATGGCGTAAAGGCATATCTCTATCCTAAACACGAATTATGAATTCCATCTATGCAGAAATCACAAACACATGCTATCATGATAAGATCTAAATCAATACTTCACCTCTCGAGTTCATATAAATTATCACGGTAATTGTTAGCTAGGCAATTAAACAATTAAGTCCAAATCACAATAGACAATCCTCACAATAGAACATAATAATTGATAGCGAAGCATATTAAAATAAACCACACAATAAGATCCATTGTAATCTTAAACAAAGAATTAGTTCATTGAATTAAAACTAAGAATCCACAATTAAAAACACATTAAAAGATAAGAATAAGAGTACAATAAAGAATAAATCTGTTGTCAGCAAATCTCCATCTTCCTCAAGCTCCTGCTCTTGATCTTCAATGGCCTCCAAGTTGCTTCAATCTCCCCTTCTAATCTAATCTAGAGTTCCTAATCTAAGGAAGAAATAAAGTATTAGTTCCTATAAATCTATCCCAAGAGGGATTTAATAGACTCTTAGAACTAGCCTCCCAATCCAAGTTAAACTCAAGTATTTAGAGTTCTAATGGATATCCTAGCAAGTTAAGCAACTAAGAATCCTATTCTAGCTCAAATTGGACATCAAATAACCCAATTTCACTCTCCTCCGCCGCTTTAACGTGCTCGGTATTGCTTCTTTATATGTTTTTTGGGCGTGCTTTCGCCTCTGGTCGAAAATCGGTGGCCTAGCGCCTCTAGCGCGGTCCGCGCCACTCTGTTTTCTGTTGCGACGTCCTTTGGTAAAACAGGTATAACTTTTGATCCGCTTGGAGTTACGGGGCCTGCCACCTATCACATCGAAGATAACAACGCGATATACAACTTTAATTCTTTAACAATTGACAGATTTTGACTGCAACAAGGTGGAAAGCGAGCTTGAAGTAGATGCTATGTAAATGGCAAGCATGACAACTCTTAGCTTTGATCTTTGTTGATAAAAAGGCCATAACTCTCGCATCCGAACTCCGATTGGGACGATTCAAGATGTTCCGGAAAGCTAAGAAGTAGATCTACCATAAAATCCAAGTTCCAAGCCAAGAACATGCATCTAACTTGGTGTTAAAAGTCCTTCAATATTCCCTTCTTGCATTTGCTTGCGTATTTTAGTCCAAAAGATGTCCGAATTGCTTATCCTTGCTTGTTCATGCCAATGTCATGTCATAGCCTACAAAATAACATAAAATGTATGAAAAGAAACTAAAAAGCATGAATATAAGCAACTAATTCAAGTAACAGATGCCGGATAAGTAGGTATAAAACTTACTTATCAGCTGCTGGCTTGAAGAGTATGTTTCCCTGAGGGGCAAAGTGTAGATAAGTTGTATGCGTTAAAGGGTTAAAGAACCGGAATGACCGGTGACCTAATGATGATGCACTAGGGTGTTTGCTGGTTACTTCAGACGTAATACCGTTTCACGGTGTCTGAGTTGATGAGTTGTGGAAATTCATCACCGTCCATTTCTTGCAATCTGAGAGCACCTCCTGTCAATACTTCCTTGACAATAAACGGGCCTTCCCAGTTAGGAGCAAATTTCCCTTTGGCCTGATCTTGGTTGTCAAGAATCTTCTTGTAACCAAGTCATGTTGTTTAAATTGCCATAGTAGGATTTTTTTTGTTGTAGGATCTGGCGATCCTTTGACGATATAGTCGATCATGGAAGATAGCGGTTCGCCTTTTCGTCTATCGAGACAATTGGTGATACCTGTCTTGTACCTATTGGTTTTCATCTAGCTGAGCGTCGATCAACACTCTGAGAGATTCCATCTCAACTTCTAAGGGGAGAACTGCTTCCATCCCATAGGTTAAAGCGTAGGGGGTTGCCCCAGTTGAAGTACGCATTGTGGTCCTGTAGGCTAACAGAGTCAGAGGCAATAGGTCAGGCCAATCTTTGTGGTTGGCGGACATCTTTTGCATAATCTTCTTGATGTTTTTGTTAGCCGCTTCAACAACACCGTTCATCTTCAGATGATAGATGACAGAGTTAAGATGTTTGATGTGGAATCTACTGCATAATTCCTCCATCATTTTGTTGTTGAGGTTTTTGGCATTGGTTGACACAATCACCTCTAATTGTCCATATCGACAAACGACATTGTTTCTGATGAAAACAATGATGACTTCTTTAGTGACCCTGGGGAAGGAGGCTGCTTCTACCCACTTGGTGAAGTAGTCGATCACGGTGAAGATAAATCGGTGACCATTACTGGCTTTAGCTCGATGGGCCCGATAACGTCCATTCACCACATTGAGAAGGGCCAAGGCAAACTCATATTGTGGAGCTCCCGTGGAGGGGCGTGTATAGCATTCCCATGAATCTGGCACTGATAGCATCTTTTGACATGGTCATGGCAATCAGCCATGAGAGATAGCTAATAATGTCCCGTCCTGAGGACTTTCTTTACAAGGAGAGGGCCACTCATGTGGGGGCCACAGACTCCACCATGGATTTCATCCATAAGCCTCTGGGCTTGATCTTTGTCTAAACACCTGAGGAGACCCAATCCTACATCTCTTTTGTAGAGTGCATCTCCACTCAGGTAGAACTTCATAGCAAGTCGATGGATCCGCATTTTCTCAGTCAGGCTCGCCTCAGCGGGTGTAGATCCATCTCGCAGATATTCCTTGATATGCTGATACCAAGGAGGTTGAATGGGAGGTAGCTCATCCGATACTTCTCCAACGTAATTCCCATAGACTGGGGCCTTGTTCAGGGAAATTGTGACGCTTGGCAAGTGTTCCTTGTCCGATATACGAATCAAGGAGGCCAGGGTTGATAATGCATCCAAAAAGTCATTCCTATTATGAGGAACATGTAGAAAGGAGATTTCTTTGAACTCCAAAGCCATCTTTAAGACCAGCCGATGGTAAGGCAGCAAGTGTAGTTCCTTGGTTTGATAGACTCGGTGGATTGTCCGATTACCAACTCCGAATCTCCAAGGGGAAGGTTAATCGCTTGATGCCCATTAAAGCGGCGAAGTTTTAGCCCCATGAGATGACCTTCATACTCAATTTGTATTATTGGTGCCGATAAATCTGTAATTTGACTGACAGCGGATCCGTGTTCCGTGATCGGATATTAGAATTGCTCCAGCTCTAGAGCCTTCCATATTAACAGCTCCATCAAAATACATCTTCCATGATTGGCGTGTATTATATCGATGGTGTTCTTTGTCTTTCATCATTACTCCTTCATCGGGGAAATATGTTTCCAAGGGTTTGAAATCCCCTGAAGGTGCGGTGGCCAGTTGATCCGCGATTCCTTGACCTTTGATGGACTTTTGAGTCACATATACGATGTCAAATTGTTGTTGGATCAACTGCCATCTGGACAGCCGGCAATTCAACATAGGTTTGTTGAACACGTACTTGAGAGGATCCACGCGAGATATGAGATGGGTTGTGTGACCATGTAGGTAATGCTGTAACCTCATGGAAGCCCATGCTAAAGCACAACACGTCTTTTCGATCTGAGTGTACTTGTGTTCACTGCTGCTGAACCTTTTCCTGAGGTAATAGATAGCTCGTTCTTGGCCTTTATCGTCTTTCTGACCTAGCATACAGCCCATGGCATTGTCACTTATGGACAGGTACATGAATAGGGGAACATCATCCCTGGGTGGTACCAAGATAGGAGCTTTGACTAGTTGTTTCTTGATTGTAAGGAAGGCATTCTGGCACTCATCATTCCATTTCATGGAGGAGTTCTTCCTTAATAACTTGAAGATTGGCTCACAGGTTGCTGTGAGTTGGGAGATAAACCTGCTGATGAAGTTGATCCTTCCCAAAAATCCCCGTATTTCCTTCTCTGTTTGAGGAATGGGCATTTCTGTGATGGCTTGGATTTTGGTAGGATCCAACTCAATCCCTTTGTGGCTGACTAGAAATCCTAGCAACTTGCCTGATTTAACGCCAAAGGCGCACTTAGCTGGATTCAACTTCAAGTTGTACTTACGCAACCTGTTGAACAACTTTCTGAGATGGTCTAAATGGTCATTATCCTTCCGGGACTTGACAATGATGTCATCCACGTAGATCTCAATCTCTTTATGCATTAATTCGTGAAAAAGAACCATCATAGCTCGTTGATAGGTAGCTCCGGCATTGATGAGGCCGAATAACAACCGTCTATAGCAAAAAGTTCCCCAAGGAGTGATGAAAGCAGTCTTCTCACGATCTTCCTCGGCAACCATGATCTGATGGTACCCCGCAAAGCAATCAGCAAAGGAGTACATATCGTATTGCGCAGTATTGTCAATGAGAATGTGGATAAATGGCACGGGAAAGCTATCTTTTAAGCAAGATTTGTTCAAGTCCCGGTAATCCACGCAAACTCGCACCTTCCCTCCAGGTTTAGGTACGGGCACGATGTTGGATATCCATTCAGGATATGTAAACACCATGATGATGCTGGCTTGAAATTGTTTCACAATTTCTTCTTTCACCTTTAAACTCCACTCAGGTTTCAATCGCCTGAGCTTTTCCTTGACTGGCTTAAATCCTTCTTTAATGGGAAGGCGATGAAGGACAATGTCAGTGGATAAACCCACCATGTCTTCATGAGACCATGCAAACACATCCTGGAATTGGGTTAATAGCGTAACCATGTCATTCCGTTATTTTGGGGTAAGGTCTGAACCAATCTGGATTAACTTAGGGCTTTCTAAGGTTTCGAGATTGAAAGAAGTAGTTTGATCAAGGTTAGGTTTGGGTTTGTCTTTGACCCATTCTTGAATTTCTGGAGGCACCTCAATGTCATCCTGGAGATCCATCAAGGCTGAATTCATCTCTACATCATAGGTACAATCCTTGTGTAGAGAGGCAACGATCTGCGCAAATGCAGCACATCTAAATTTAGAGTCCCGAAACAAAATATGCTTTCACTTAGTATATATGAAATCGTTGATCATACACAATGTTAGCATATATCGGCAAAAAAAAGCGCTAATCTTGTATGTAAAAAAAAGCAGTTATTATTATCTACAGGCGTAAAAGATTTTCGCCCGCTTTACCTTTGTCGACCAAAGCAAGGAATTTGTTCCAATTGGTAAGGGTAAAGTGCGGGTGGACCCTTGATGATGGAGGATTGTCATCATCCTCTCGTCTCCGAATGATAGCCATTACGTCGAGGCAATCATCGTCTCAGGTGTATCTGTTGGTATGTTCATTATGGACGATGATGCGATGCTCGACATTATTTCGGATAACGTTTTCCTTGATTCTCGCTCCTCTTCTTCGATCATGGATGCGGAATAATGATTTTCTTTTCCTCCACCGGTTTCGGCTTAGGAAATAACATGGCCATGACATTGGCTGGCACCTTTACTGGAGGTTGTGCGGACTCAGAGTTTGAAGGCGAAGCCGAACACCACATGGTTGAAGCTGAAGGAATCTGTTGATGCTTATGAGGATTCCTGTGACTAGAGCTGGCAGATTAGCCTAGTCCAGCTGTTCAACTTGCTTGGTTAATCGAATGGGGTACTGGATACCCTGGCCGTCTTTACCCAACCCTTGTCCTGGCTTATGTCCCAACGACATCATTTCTTGAGTGGCTGACATCACCTCAGCAGAAATGTGGGGTTCGGGCAATGGTGCTCCAATAGCGTGGTATTGGGTGTTGCTTATTTCCAAAGCATGAAAACTGACTGGCTCTACGTCTGCATTTGCATTGATGAATGGCACGTCCCCGTATGGAGGACACTCCGGCTCAGCGTTGACTGTGACCAGGCTATCGTTGATAATGTATTTCAATTATTGGTGAAGGGTGGAGGGGACTGCCACTGCCATGTGGATCCATGGTCGTCCCAAGAGTAGGTTGTATCCCGAATCTATCTTGAGCACATGGAAGGATACGCAGAATGTATGAAGGCCAATTTTTATTGGCAACTCAATTACTCCAACCGAGTTACGATGGGCTCCATCAAAAGCTTTGATGATAGTATGGCTACTCCGAATTCGGTTGAGATTGATATTCATCTTCACCAAGGTGGCATATGGGCAGATATTCAGAGAGGAACCTCCATCTATTAATACTCCAGCCACCATATATCCGGAGGATAAGACCGCAATGTGCAACGGTTTGCAATGACCGGTCCCTTCGGATGGTATGTCATCATCAGTGAAGGATATCACATTGTTGTTGAAAATGTGATCAACCATGTGTTGAAACCTTTTCGTATCCACTGATGTCGGGAGATAGGCTTCTTCTAGAACCTTTAACAAGACCTTCCGGTGATTCTCAGAGGTTAGGACCAAGTCCAAAATTGATATTTGTGGTGGAGCTTCCTTCAATCTTAAAACCACCGAGGCTTCGTTATGACCCACAGCGCGGAGGAATTTTTCAATATGCTCCATGGGTATTTTCCCCTTTGATTTGGTGGTGGGGTTCATCACCCGATGGGGAATATACAGTGGATTTTCCTTCGACACTGCAGCAGTGGTATGTGAGGTGGATCCTTCACCTTCTCCATAATTCCACGGAACCTTGCGCAAGCTAACAATAGGATATTATGCTCTGCATGGCAAGTTGATTGGCTCGGGAGCGGCCACTTTCAAAGGATTGTTTCCTCCTTTGAGCTGAATTATCGGTGTTGTGAGCAAAGTATTAATTCCTTCAACTTTAGTAGATATAACTGCTACCACACTTTTCCACTTAGTAGGGCCTGCATTCTCACTTGCAGGTAACATAGTGTCGTTATCTGCCGAGCGCAGTACACCACTGTCGATTAGATTTTGAATAAGGTGGCGGAGTGCCCAACATTCTTCGTCTTTGTGACCATGAGGATCGGGAGTGGTATTGACATACTCCATCGAGTTGTACCATCCCGAACGGGGGTTTATTGGAGCTAGAAGGGAACTGATCCTTCCTTCATTGATTAACATGTGAAGGATTTCCTCTATGGGTTGGCCCAAATAGGTGAATTCCCGTTTGTTAGCGAAATCCCGACGGGCTTTGGCATTTGCTCTCTTCGTCACTTTGTCTTCTAGCATTTCATTTTCTGAAAGTGACGAGGGAATATTCATGACGATTGGTAGGAGACTGGCATGCTCCTGGCTGATTAATTGCCGAGTCACTTGATGCTGATAAGTCACCAGTTCGGCCAATTGCTCAACTTATTTGCCGAGAGCTTTGATCTTTCGTTCCATTGTGAATTGGAACTTGGCATAATCCCATCTGTCATCACCGTCTTTGATGGTCTGGGAGGAATCACAACTGATGTTGGAACTTTGTCCACTGCTCCAATTAATCATGTTGACCTCTTCTTCTTTGTGTTGAGGAAGAGGGTTGTCTTGTATATGAGGCTGATCGGGTTTGGTGACTACGATCTCTCCATTATCTATTAGATCCTGGATCTTGTGTTTCAAGGCCCAACAATCACGAGTATCATGTCCAGTGCCCCAAGATGATAAGCACATTTCTAGCAAACATTGAAACCTCGTCCATTAGAAATTTGTTGGTGGAAGAAGATGCGTAATTTTCTTTGGTGTTGTCGGAAGATTAAGAATGTTCTCGAGGGTATCCCTAAGGGTGTAAACACTCGATGGCATTTGACTTCTCCACCTTTTTGTCTTTGGAGGGTTTGCGGCAGATCGTCTTTGGAAAGGGAGTGTAGTTTCTCCTTTGAATGGGCATGTTTTGATTGCCTTTTTGTCCCTGTAGTATCAGGGAAACATCTTCCTCTTTCTTTTTATAGACCCTCCGGGGGTTGTTCCCATAATTTCCAGATTGGATGTGATCAGGAACATCTTTGAGTGCGGCTAGGTCCTGAATCTTTCCTGACTTCAATCCTATTTCAGCCACCTCCCCATGTTTAACCATTTCAGAAAATGGTTTACCGATGCCTGCTAAAACTCTCTCATAGAAGGGAGCTTCTTGTATGTCTATGAATGTCATGACCATTTCTGATTCTAAAATGGCAGGACTAACTTGGGCAGCCAGGCGTCTCTACCTTTGAGCATACTCTCTAAAAAGTCCTCGTTAGACTGTTTCTTGATCTTGGTAATCTGATACCGATTAGGAGCCATTTGAGTTTGAAAACTGTATTGAGTGAGGAAGGCATGTGCTAGCTCTTCCCAGCTGTGGATTTTGGAGTTGTCTAATCTTGTGTACCACAAACGGGCTTCTCCAGTTAGACTCTTTTGGAACAATTGCATTCTGAGTTTTTCATCCTCTGCATAGGATCCCAATTCTCCAATAAAGACTTTTAAATGTGTATAAGGATCCCCTAACTCGTCATATTTTTCAAAGTCGGGGAGTTTTAAATTTTTCTACGGATAGTGAACACCGTGAAAAATACATAGATCAACATATGAAACACTCCGTGTGTTCCAATTCCTTTGATAGCGTGAAGGGTCTCTTCCATTTGGAGGACTTTTCTTTTGATGTCACCATTATCCGGATCTCTAGTGGAATGGGCAAGATCATGAGTTTTGTTGGTCGTATCCAAGCTGTGGCTCGTATGGTAATGACCGAAATTCCTCCTTGTGTGGAGGGCTCAGATATATGGGTATTTTTCGACCCCGTGCAGGTAGTGTAATTTTTAATAGAAACGACCAAATCAGAATCTGTTTGCTTAACCCATCGAATTCTTTTGCGAGAAATGGATTAAGTTCATCTGCCTGGGATGACGACATGATTATTTGTAGGCACTGTTGCCTTTTGGACTTTAATAGGGTAGTAGGTCCGATTGATTCCTCGAAAAGACCTGGCATAGTTTAGTCCTTAGGGTAGGTGTATAATGACATGCTATGTGATGTGTCCATTTTAGGAATTTTATCCGCAAACGGGTGTCATTTGTTTGGAGCATTACATGGAGATATATATGGAATGAAATTATAAGTAATCGTGTTTACAAGTAATTAACATGAGAGCATGAAGAGACTTTCCTTCGTTTGGGTTTATCGAGGTGACCTATCTTAGGTTACTCTCGCTTTTTTTGGCATGAAGGTTCCCAAATCATCGCAATCTACTAGGCGGAAGTTAATCTGTCTTTCAACTGGAGCAATTTGGGTGGTGCCTTTTCTGAGCCTCGGAGAATTAGTCTTCTCACGAGTCCAAGAATTAAACACCGACGGATAGCCTCACGGTGGAGAGGACCACACAACATACATTCACATACATCGCGTCTCACCGTATGAAATGATGACATGTGCGAAGCACTAATATCATAAGCAGTTTATAGTGCGAAGCACTAACATCACACGCAGATATGATGCGAAGCACTAAGCTCAAACAAGACATGCATTCATACACATTCATCCAATGTAAATGCAACTTCCACACACAAGCATATAACAGTTTTGAAAAGATTGTAGTAGCGGCTTAAGTCCTCTTCCTTGGAGTCCCCAAGCAGAGTCGCCACTGTCGACGTCGGGATTTTTGGGTGTCCTTTCCGTTACTTGTTCTTTGGTGTTCTCATTTTAGGTGAGATTTGTTTGAAAAAATAAGTGAAAAAGGTCCGACATGTATAATGTCGACGATGGGACTGTTAAGAGTCGCCAGTTGGTTTTTTAAATGGTTGTACCAACACAACCGAAAAAAGGTTTGCACATTGACCCAGTGATGTGACAATGATATACGGGTCGGCCAAACCGAGATTCATTTAGGGTCCTGAGACTTGGTTATGCGGGGGGAAGGTGTTAGGCACCCCCCGACATCCGTGTTTCCACGGTGACCGCCTCTTTTCAAGAAACTATTATCTGAGTGTGTGTGTGTGTGTGTGTGGGTCAATGTGCTGTTATATGAAAGTTGTGCGAGGCCTCGTTCGAACCTATATACACAGGGTTTGAATTTATGTAAAAATTCAGTTTTTAGCAAGATATGGCAATGATGTTTTATAAAAGAGGTTTTTCAAACCCTGATGCTCAATAGGAATTGAGACCTTTTACACTCCCATTTTTATTAAGTGAGCGGCTGAATTGATTTTATTTGACGGATGCGAGGCATCCGTATGAAAAATAATATATCCAAAAATAATGCCGACTTTCTCGTGGGTATGGAAACCATCTGAGGAAATACAGACATCGCAGGATAATTTACAAGCTGCTTACAGCTGAAAATGTCCATCATGGGAACCGAATCTAGATCCAATGGGATTAATCTGTGATCACATGATTCTTAGGCGCACAGAATATTGCAATTTGTATAAAAGCAATAAGCAGGTATATATATAAAAGCGGTAAAATATATATATATATATATATATATATATATATATATATATATATATATATACGTACATGATCACCAACCACGAAGCACCTCCATGGGGATCAAAATGTAAATAAAAGTCATTAAAAGTCAGAATACGATCAATCGCCAACGTAAGTAAACTCCAGGCAGGACAAAATAAATATATATATATATATATATATATATATAGATATATAAAAGCAATAAACGCACCGGATGTAAAATCCAGGCTCATCGAACATAGTTCGACTATAGTTCATATATATATATATATATATAAAAGCTAGTAAACGCACCAGACCGAAGTCTAGGCTCATCGAACAAAGTCCGACACACAGTTGATATATATAAGTATATATATATAAAAGTGAATAAACGCACCATACCGAAGTCTAGGCTCATCGAACAAAGTCCGACAGACAATTGATATATATATAAGTATATATATATGGGTTTATCACATTTTATTAATAAATGAATAAGATTGTTACAAAGTATATGCTTTATCATCAAACATGATTGGCTTGTGTGCATACTACTTTCAATCTCCCACTTCCACTAAAGCCAATCGCCATGGTATCTCATACCCTTCTTCTCTAAGTGACGATTATCCTGCTGTTGGATAAGCTTTAGTTAATGGATATGTAATGTTGTTCTTGAGAGTCCACTATCTCTATAGTGATTTCCCATCTTTCAACGATTCCTATAATCAAGTGAAAGTGCCACAACACATGTTTAGATCCAAGATAAGACTTAAGGAACTATTCCTAGTTCTGTAATGAACCTTTCATCCAAACAATCAACTTGCAGCTTCATTTACAGCTATTTACTTTGTCTTTATCACTAAACCAACAACTTTTTGCTGTTTGGAACCTTTCCAATTCATTGCACCACCGTTCAAGGTAATACTTTACCTTAAAGTGAATTTTCTGTTGTCTTGGTCTGTTTAAAAAAAACTTTAGTCTGTTAGGCCCTCTAGTTTTAATTTAGACCCACCATAAATTTTAATCATATCCTTAGTGCCAGTTAAGTACTTTAAGATATTTTTCACTGTTTTACAGTAATCTTCTCCAGAATATGATCGATCAACATCAGGTCTCATATATTTCATTGTATACATGATTGTTACTCATGCGTTCTCTCTTTTCAAGAGTCTATAGGGACTATTGAGAGAGATACACTCCATAGCTCATCAACATGAGACATCTCTTGGAGTTTTCCATGCTAAACGACTTTAGCATCAAATGAATATACGTTCCTTGGGTTAAGATGAGCATCCTCTTAAATCTATCTATATAGATTTGTATCCCCAATTAAGATACTTTTCCAAAATCATTCTTGGAGGAATGTTTAGACAACTTTATCTTTACTGATTGTAGCATTGGTATGACATTCCTTATCCGTAGTATATCAACATATAATACTAGAAATGTCACGACGCTCCCACTGACCCCTTTGTACACACTAGGTTCATTCTTATTTTTGATAAAATAAAACACTTTTTATTATCTCATCAAAACGAATGTTCCATTTTTGAGAAGCTTGATTCAATCCATTTCTCTTAGTGTCTACAACTCTTACCTTATCGTATGTAACCGGTTCATCATCTTCTATAATGTGTACCTCATCATCATCATCTATGATGAATCCATACCTCCTAGGTATCTTCGATACTATTCCAGATTTACGATTTGGTTATGGTACAATAGGTCTATCTACATGTTCCTCTTATTTGACTTATAGTGTTTTGTGGTTCTTGAACTCCTCAAGATTCTATTATCCTCCCACTAACCCCTTCAATGATAAACACCTTTATCTTAGAAGGTAGTGTGTTTCACAATAAACACCTTTTGCTAAGTAGGATTATAGAACATATACCCTAAACTTACTTTAGGATGTCCCACAAATCTGTATTTGTCAAATCTTGTCCCAAGATTATCCTTTGAAACCTTTTTCACATAAGCTGGACAACCCTTATCTTAACATACTTAAGATTCGGAATCCTTCATGTCCATAACTCTTATAGAGTCTTGGGGTCAAATTTTGAGGTTACCTTTTTTGTAGATATGCAATCATTTCTAGGACATTATCCCAGAAGGATACTGGAATGTCAGTAAAATCATTATGGACCGTACCATGTCCAACAAGGTATGATTTTTCTTTTCCGATACATCAATCAATTATTGCGTATCAGGAGGCGTCCATTATGAGAAAACCATTTGAGATGATCTAGAAACTTATTGCACAAGTATTTATTCCTTGATCTAATCAAAGAATCTTAATACTTTTTCAATTTGTTTCACTTTTGAATACTTTGAAACTTTCAAATAATTCACACTTGTATTTCAGAAAATACACACATTCAACTCTTTGAATGATCATCTCCTTTTTTTTTCTTTTTTTTAATACTAATTTGTTCAATATGCAAAATTATTTTCACGTAAGTCAAGTATAAAAAATCCATTAAGTAATATTCTAGTTCTATACAAAACATTATTATTATAAATAGAACAACAATTGTTCTTAGATGTAATACAAAAGATTTCATTGTCCAACAATAAAATGGAAATAATGTTTCTAACGAGAACTAGAATACAATAACAACTTATTGACTTAATAGATTTACCCGTAGGCAATGCTAAACTATAAGTTTTTATGGCTAATGCAGCAACCTTTGCTTCATTTCCAACACATCAGAATACTTATCTTTGTTTAACTTTCTATTTCTGCTTGGTCCCTTCATAAATCTATATTTATGATAACCAAAATCGGTATCCAATACCCAAGTAGAACCTTGACTTAAAGAAAAATTTATTTCAATCATGAACAAAAACTATATTTGTAACCGAAGCTTCACTAAGCTTCTTCTGGTTAGCCTCTATAAGATGTTTCTCGTAGTTTTCTTTCCAGTGTCCAGGCTTAGTGGAAGCAAACTCCTTTGCTATCCGTATCAGTTTTGTTCTTATTATCCTTTTTTTGCCCTTTTCTATTTACCTTCTTAGAATCATTCTTCTTTTCAGAAGATCTTTTGGCCCCTACCAGTAAGATTTGGTCTTTCTTGGTTGAAAAGTGACTCTCAACATTTTTCAACATGTTAAGAAAATCAGCGAAGCTGATATCTAGATTGTTCATATGAAAAATTCACAACAATTGTGAAAGGAGTCCGTAAGTGAGTGCAAGATCAAATCTTGGCTCAACTCTCCAACCATGACAAAATATGTTGTACTAATTGTTCAATCAAATTGATCAGGTTTAGGACATGTGTCTGTACTGTAGTATCGTTGGTCATTCTAGATCAGAAAAGCTACTTAGATATTTTATATCTATTAGTCCTACTTTCCTCACCATCAAATACTTGACGTGCATGAGTATAGTAGGAGCATCCATAGTTTCATGCTGACGCTGAAGCTTGTTACTCATGAATGCGAGCATGATGCATTGAGCCAACTGTGCATCATCTTGCCACTTTCTAAAAGTAGCAATCTCTTCTTCAGAGGCATTGTCTACAACCATCGCAGGTGTAACGACCCCAAAATTCATACAATTTAATTCTTGACTTCGGTCGTTAATAATACATTCAACCTCTAATTTTACATCATTAAACGATAATACAACCATTGACATTTGCAGAATAATTAAAATTTTCTATTACAAACTATCCTCATTCCCAAAACCTTCAACCTTTACATCTAAATATCTCAGAATCATTTTAATACTATAATATTTTACATTCGCAAAACAATATTACAATTCAACATTAATACATTATTCGAAACATTAGACATGGTTTACAAGAATAACAACTTAGCTAGGATATTAAATCTTCATATATCACTTTTGATCCATAACAATCAAGTAGCACATAACGTTACCTTCAATTCTTGAATCTGCAAAAATGGTTATTTACAAGAATGAGCTCGACAGCTCAGCAAAATCTAACAGTTTTCATGCATCACGTAGCACATAATAACATGCTCAACATACAATAATAATCATAAACAAACATAGCATACATGTTGTAGTTCACATAACAACTATAAAGATTGAGTTCCTTACTCAATCAACATTCATAGTTCAATCATCATAGTCATAGATTGACTTTCACATTTCATACTTTTGACATATATAATACATCATACACTAAAACTTTAAAGCAGATCATCATCAAGTTCACATAACAAAAGGAATGAAAGACTTGCCTTTCTGGGCGTTTTACCAACACGCTAATACTTGGCGTCCTTGCACAACCTATAATTGTATGTGAGATTGATAATAAATAAAATCAATACTCAATCTCATGGTCAAATTTATTCTAAGACCTTACTTTATCTTATTATCCTTTATAATGTCTTTATAGACATCTAACAATTTATATATACAACTCGGTTTTTATTTTCATTTTCATCACCACACATGCTAGACTATCTTACTTGTAGTGTAATAATGCGTATATCACACCATTTTATTATACCACTTTGGTTTCAAAATGCATATTCAACACATTGTTTACATGTTTAATTTTCCTTCATAAATCAAAAATTACCCTTTTTGATTTCTTTCCATTATTATTCTTGTATTATCATCTTTTCATACTTAGATATCCAATATTAGCCATTAGTTAGACACTTTGTATACCAAAGTTTAGAAAATACTATTACTCTTAGGCATTTTATCGAGCACGTTATGTGCACACATTAACTTATCTCAACTCTTGATCTTAAATGGTTAATTATGCATATAATATGATAACACATATCTATACTCATTACATATGTCAAAACATATTTTTAATCATCAAAATAAACCATCACCCAAAATCTTAATTCAAACAGAATTATAAAACTCATCTTCACAATTTCTTTAACAAAATGTTGTTTTTGTTTTTAACATAACTCCTTCGTTACATGTCCATTTTTGTTCCTTCTTATATAGAATTAACCCTTACTCAAGTGTACTACAACCTCATCTAGGCCTTAAAGTCAGACCCTTATCCATCTAAACCAGATTCTGTAATTCATCAACTAGTCTAGAAAATTTCATTTTCTGGACATCCATACTAAACAATTGATTTCGGACATGCTCCAGTCCATAAAATGGCTCACTCTTGAGAGTCTAGCTAGTAAACTTCCATATCTACAACTTTGCAGTTTTAAGTTTCTTCAGATTCAAAACACACGAATTGATATGAAGTTTTCAAAGTCGAAAGCCGTAACAGATTTTGATTTTTACGGATGATTATTTTCCTTCGGACCAGCCTTACTAAAATAGACATTGCAAGAAATCTACAAAGAGTTTTCATGTGATTCCACTTTCAGAATATAGCTTACTTCCATATCTTCGATTTGATATTAGGCTCACTTTCTAACTCATTATACCCAAAGAGGTATGAATTTCACAAGATATGTCCACAATTACTAAAAACCAACGAATTTTGTTCTTCAAATTTTCTTTCCATTTCATTTTCTTTCTTGAATCCTCTTGTTTGATTCTTGATAATCCAAGATTAAACCAATACAAACAGATTAAGCATGATCTACTACCCTAGAACATAAATCTACCCAAAAAAAATCAAGGATTAAATAAGAGTTTAGAAGTTACCTTCTTCTAGCTTTTTTTTTTCCTTCTTCTTCTAGCTCATCTCAATTCCTCTATTTCTCTCTATCTCTCTCAATTTCTCAATACAACTTCTACATAACAATTATCTACATTATGAAGAACATAAAATATAATTAAAACAAGGAATTTAGATTATAACTTTATTAGTATGAATTTAAAGAGAGATGGAGATGATGATGATGGGGCTTGCTTTGTCTTCTCAAAGCTTTCCCTTCTTCTTCTTTTTTCTTCTCTTCTTCTTCTCCTACAACTCTCTCTAACTCTCTTCTTCTTTCTTTGGTTTGTTTTCTAAAACTATCATACTAACTAACTAGTATATACATATAATATACAATACTAGTAATATATAATATATGTAACTCCTAGTAATTATTAGATATACTAATGACTAGTTAATACATAGGTTACACCAATTTGAACTTGAAAAGCCTAAGACCATGTTTGGCAAATACTCATTATTTTAATTAATCAATAGCTTAACATCAATCAATCTCATCAAATTGTCACATAATTATATTTACTTGTTAATTATAATTTTGTGTAACAATCATCACATAACTCATCTAATTTAATTATCTCAATTAAATTAGAACTATAACATAAAATTATTATATTAATTAAATTAAATACTAAATATTCATTTAATTAATCTGCTACACTTAATTACATTACTCTATAATCAAAACAAAATTTATTTATTTAACTCAATAAATAATTCAATTAAATATTTATATATATTAAAATTAATATATAACATTCTCTTCACATCAATTCACATATTTTACAATATAAGACATACACATACTCACACCCAACATATCTCATAAATAATACTTTTATTTATTAAATTCTCATTTATAAATTCTAAAAATCTGGGATGTCACATCCTTCCCTCCTTATAAGGATTCCGTCCTCGGAATCACCGAAACCTTACCTTACTCAGGTTTTCCTCAAATATATTCATTGAATAACTTCAACACATTACCTTAATATAGGTTTTATATTTTCTACTCTCACCATTCTTGATAATAAATTCTTATAAGTTTTATTTCATAGCATTCGCTTGAACTCAATTATATTTTGAGTATTATATATTCTTTAACCCATTCATTTCATTTCCTAAGGATTGTTATCATAAACATTCAGGATATTACAGCAGGGATAGGCGTATTAAGGACATAAGATAGCTTTTCAGCCATGAGAACTTTTCTCAATTTCCTTAACCAATCCGTTTATTACGGTCCGGTTAAATAACATCTAATATGCTTCGCAGTGATAGTAATTTATACATAGTAAAATTCTGTAAATGAATTTATAATTAACAACATGATAACATACATTCTTTTATTAATTACCAAAATAAATTAGGTTTTGTTTTAAATTGGTATCTCCCACTATTTTCTTCAAACTATATTTGTGACACCCCCAATTCCTGGTACTTCATTTCCTCAAGATTTGGTGTTCACTTAATCAAAACATTCATTTATAACTACCCAATTATAATAAAATTGAATAATAAAAACGCCTTGTCTGAGGAATAGACTTAAATAAAAATCTCCCAGGTTATCTAACCTTTAACAACGATCATTCAAATTGTATGCTATTAGATTATTCCTAAAGCATGACTTTAGTTTACTATGATTGATTCAATCACGATTATTCTATAGTATAGTGTTATTGGTTTTATTCAACTACATCTTAGTTAATGTTCGTTAAATTCCAAATTTCCTTGAAAGCTTATCCAAACCAAACTTACTTTGGTGCGGACTTGTATTCTAAATACTGAGATGAACAACTCTTTTAATAGAGGTTTACGCTTAGCGTTGAAATGGTTGTGCACAATACATTATACGAAAGGTTGATCCCCTAAGCACGTAGAGTCCTTATAGTCTTAAGGATTGTTAAAGTTAAAGTTGAAAGATTACTTATAACTGTGGACATGATTCGTGGTCATTAGACCCTCAGTGAATGTTATAAATTTTCAGAAAGTTAAGAGAATATATTGTTCAATTCTATTGAGCATAATATTGGCAATGATGTAAAAGTCTAAAGATTTACTTATTGTTATTTCTAGTGGGCCTTGTTTGCTCACTCTTGCCTGTAAAATTTCTTACAGCTAAAGTTGAAACTGGTGATGTACCTAGCACCAGTAAAGGAAAAGGAAAGATGAATAAGTACTGAAGACTTGTAATAGTTTGATAGTTTTATTTTCAGACTTTGGTTTTAAAGATTGTAATGAAGTTTATTTACTTTTCGCATTTGAATGATTGTTGTTAAAGGTTAGATAACCTGGGAGATTTTTATTTAAGTCTATTCCTATATGGGCAGGTTTTATTATTCAATTTTATTATAATTGGGTAGTTATAAATGAATATTTTGATTAAGTGAACACCAAATCTTGAGGAAATGAAGTACCGTGGATTTGGGGGGTGTCATGAGTTTTATCAAAGCTTTAGGTTATGAACCTTAGGTGGGGGGAAAAGCCTTAGGAAGTAACCTTTGAAAAGATAGTGGAGATAACTCTTATCAAGTTTTAAGAAAGAAGTAATAAAACACTTATGTGCTTATGTAATTTTAAATTATGTAATCGTGAGTGTCGAATAGTAATGATTAATAATTAAAAACTTTAAAACTTTGTTGTCAGGATGACTAATGTCGGAGAATCCAGTCAGGCTAGGGAGGAGGGACCTCAAATACCTATAGAGGAGGAGCCTCACGACATTCGGTGGTTGGGAACAACTCTACGCCACGGAGTCACCAGTTGGTCACAGTAGTTGAAGAGGAGGATGATGATGTGGAGACAGATGAGGAGGATCCCATTGAGTTACCATAGGAGGGTGAGGATGATGAGGACGAGGAGGAAAGGATTCCACTTAAATCGATAGCTGGCCATATATACGATGAGGTGTATGGATAGTAACGTGGAACTTCGAGGATCTGATTGAGGAGTTGTAGGAGATAGTGGTGAACAACGATCGCAATGATACAAAAGATGGCGAGATCCAAGATCGTGAGAAGCATCGACAAACGTCGAGGAGAAACTAGTACGGACTGAAGGAGAGAAAGAACAATTGATCGAGATGGTTGCTGAACTGAAGAGCAAGCTGAGAGAAGAAGCTTCTAAGAGGGCAAGAGCTGAAGATGCATACGAGGAAGCTTATCAATGAACTGGAAGAGCAGTAAGGAACTCACAAGCGAAAATGATGAAGATGGAAGAGATGGATAAAGTATTTGACACCGCAATTAATCGAGCTCAAGATCGGGTCATGGGATATCCGATTCGGTTCGAGACGCTGCCATTATATGTATTAGATCGCAGGACAATGTTTCCTGTCATGGAGGAAGAACGTGATAGGGCTAAGAAGTATCTTAATAGAACATCGTAGTTGTTGCACGATGAGTGAAAGGTTAAATAAATTGTAAATCCCAAGTGTTATGTAACCTATGGGATATGACTATGATGTTGTCCTGAAACTTTGTAGTTTAGGAAAGTAACGTAGATAGCAGTGATGCTATTATTTTATGTTTTCCAAAAAGGTTTTGAATAAATAAAAGTTGTTATTTTATTCTAAGTGTTATGTGTTATGTGGTTATTTCTTTTATGGAGGCAAGTTAATTAGAAAATACTTAAAGAAGCTAAATTAGTCTAATAGATGTTTTGTTTTAACAGAAAATGCCTCCCAGACGTGAACCACCCCGACAAAGAAACAATGAGAGAGCTACCAGTAATGACAATGTTGACGGTAACCCCGTTCAACAACTAGTAAACACTTATCGGGGAGGCGTTGCGGGATCAACCACAAAACCATGGCACAACGTTTTAGGATTTCAAGGCGGTTGTACCACCTAAATTCTGTGGGTCTATGAATCCAGTCGAAGCACAAACCTGGATTATGGAGATAGAAAAAGTATTCGATGTCGCTAGGGTAGGGGAGGACCAGAAGACTACTTTCGCAACATTTATGTTGAAAGCAGAAGCTAGTTATTGGTGGCAGGCCAATAAAACTCGGGAAGGGCCAGGAGTGATGACCTGGGATAGGTTCAAGGAGTTGTTCTTCGAGACTTATTTCCCAGAGAGTTAGAAGAGTAAATTTGGAAATACAGTTTACGGAACTAAAACAAGGGGCGATGATGATAAGTATCCGAGTATGCCGCAAAATTCAACGAATTGGCGAGGTTTGCGCCATATCAAGTTAGCACAGACGAGCATAAGGCGAAGAGATTTGAACAGGATTGAAGCCACGGGTACATCTGATAGGGTCTCCTATTCGATTGAAGACATTTGCAGCGGTGATGGAGAAAGCAGTACTTGCTGAAGGTGGAGGCGAGGCAGTGATAAAGTTCAACCAGGAACAAAAGAAGAAGAGGAATGAGAATGAGACTAAGAATAGAGGTGGTAGCAGTGGAAAAAGAAATATCAACAAAAACAACAACAACAACTTAAAGAGGAAGTGGAATGGGAGCATGGATGCTGGACACCAGCAGCGTAACCAGCAAAACAAAAAGTTTGAAGCATGTACGACATGCGAGAAATTCCATAAGGGTGCGTGCTTGATGGGGAAGTGAGTATGCTACAATTATGGCCAGGAGGGTCACATCGCCCCAAATTGCACTCAACCGAAGAAGAATGTATGCTTCACATGCGGATCTAAGGATCACTTTGCTCGTGAATGCCCTAAGAAGAGGGAAGGAGTGACAACCAGAAGTAATGGAGGTAACAATGGAGGTACATGGGCCATTGCAGGACCTGCAGCATCAAACAAACCCACAGCCAGAACCTTCAACATGACTGTGCAAGATGTTGTGCAATCAAAAGATGTAGTGTCAGGTATTATCCCAATCAATGATATAAATGCTTATGTATTATTCAATTCGGGTGCTACTTGTTCGTTTATATCTGATGAATTTGCTAAGAGGTTAGAATTGCCTAGAGAAGAACTGAGTTTTTCTTTGAACATAGAAATTGCGAATAAGGAAGTAATCCTTGTTAGATTCGTATACAAGAACTGTAGGGTGAATATTAAGGAAAATATTTTGTTGGTAGATTTAATTCCAATTAGACTCGGGGAATTTGATGTAATTTTGGGGATGGATTGGCTGTTCAAATATGGAGCAGTAATCTATTGTCACAAGAAATATATTCAACCAAGTGTATCGCCGTGGGGAGCGCCAGTTTTATTCGTTAAAAAGAAGGATGGATCAATGCGTCTTTGCATTGATTATAGAGAGTTAAACAAAGTCACTATTAAGAATAGGTATCCATTACCTAGAATAGATGACTTGTTTGATCAGCTGAAGGGTGCTAAATATTTCTCGAAAATAGATTTGAGAAGTGGGTATCACCAATTGAAGGTAAGGAAGGAGGATATACCTAGAACGACATTCAGAACTCGGTACGGACATTACGAGTTTCTGGTGATGTCTTTTGTTTAACCAATGCCCCTGCTGCATTCATGGATTTGATGAACAGGGTGTTTAAACCATTCTTATACAAGTTTGTAGTGGTATTTATTGATGACATTCTTGTGTATTCCAAAACTCAAGAAGAACACGTGGAACTCTTACGTTTGACATTGGAAACACTAAGGAAGGAAAAGTTGTACGCGAAATTCTCTAAGTGTGAATTTTGGCTCGATCGTGTATAATTTTTGGGTCATGTGATTGACAAAGATGGGATTTCAGTGGATCCATCAAAAGTGGAAGCTGTAATCAATTGGGAACAACCAAGAACACCGTCAGAAGTGAGGAGTTTCTTGGGACTGGTTGGTTATTATAGAAGATTTATTCAAGATTTTTCTAAAATAGCCACTCCGCTAATAAATTTGACAAGGAAAGCTGTAAAATTCGTTTGGACAGAGAAGTGTGAAGAGAGTTTCCAAGATTTGAAGAAAAAGTTAAGTATATAGCTTTGTGTTGACATTACCGGATAATCTGAGGAAATTTTGTGGTGTATAGTGATGCCTCACACAAAGGGTTAGGTTGTGTTCTTATGCAGAACGACAAAGTTATTGCCTATGCATCAAGACAACTGAAGGATTATGAGAAAGGGTATCTGACTCATGATTTGGAATTGGCTGCAGTTGTATTTGCTTTGAAGATATGAAGACACTATCTTTATGGAGAAAAATGTGAGATCTACACAGACCACAAAAGTCTGAAGTATATTTTCACTCAGAAAGATTTGAACATGCGTCAGAGAAGGTGGATGGAGTAGATAAAAGATTACGATTGTGAGATCTTTTATCATCCGGGCAAAACGAATGTTGTGGCAGATGCTTTAAGCAGGAAAGGTCGGGAGAAGTTGATGCGGATAACAACTCAGGAGGAGCTCATTTCAGCAATGACAAAACTGGAATTGGAAATCAAATTTCCAAAAGAATCTGACGAACAACTATTTTAGATAGAAGCTGGTCCAACTTTAGTGGACAAAGTGAAGAATGCTCAACAACAAGATGAAGAGTGTGGGAAAATAAAAGAGAATTTGGTTGAAGGCGATGATGTAAAATATAACGTCGATACCGAAGGATTACTACGGTTCGAGGGAAGAATTTGGGTTCCAGTAGTGCTAGAACTGAAAGACGAAATCTTAACCGAAGCACACAACACAAGATATTCGATTCATCCAGGAAGCACGAAAATGTATCAAGATTTGTGCCAGACATTTTTGGTGGCCGAATATGAAAAGGGACATTGCAGAATGCATAACGAAGTGCTTGACATGTCAAAGAGTAAAAGTCGAACATCAAAGACTCTGCGGATTACTCCAACCGTTGGAAATACTGGAATGGAAGTGGGAACACATCACGATGGATTTTGTGGTGGGTCTTCCAACTACTCAGAGAGGATGCAATGCAATTTGGGTAATAGTGGACAGACTGACGAAATTAGCACACTTTCTACCAATAAAGATTAGATTCAATCTTGATCAGTTGGCAAGATTGTACATTAAAGAGATCGTTTCGAGGCACGGGGTGCCAATATCAATTGTGTCCGATAGAGATCCGCGATTCACATCGAATTTCTGGAAGAGACTATAAGAATGCATGGGGACACAGTTGCGAATGAGTACGGCTTATCATCCACAAACAGATGGCCAAAGCGAACGAACAATTCAGACATTGGAAGATATACTGAGAGCATGTGTCATGGACTTTAAAGGAAGCTGGGAAGAACAATTACCATTGGTGGAATTTGCTTACAACAATAGTTATCACGCGAGCATCGGCATGCCATCTTACGAGGCATTGTACGGCAAAAAGTGCAGAACTCTCTTGTCTTTGGGATGAAGTCGATGAACGCATATTTGTTAGGACGAATCGGTATAACAAAGCACGCGGCGTTGTCAAACTCATCAGGACAAGATTAATAGCAGCTCAAGACAGACAAAAAAAGTATGCTGATCAACACAGACAAGATCGTGCATTCGACGTAGGAACTTTTCTATTTCTAAAAGTTTCTCCCTGGAAGGGGAAAATTCATTTTGGTAAAAAGGGAAAGCTAAGCCTGAGGTTTATTGGACCCTTTGAAGTGCTGCGAAGAGTGGGAGAAGTGGCTTATGAGGTAGCTCTACCTCCAGAGTTGGAAAACATTCACAATGTTTTTCACGCGTTTCGATGTTCTGACAGTATAAACCCGACTACAAACACGTGATCGGGTATGAACCGTTGCAGTTCGAGAAAGATTTGTCTTATGAAGAGGTTCCTATCCAGATAGTCGACAGGAAAGAACAAGTGCTCAGGAATAAAGTGATACCTTCTGTGAAGGTAATATGGAGGAACCACAACGCTGAAGAAGCTACGTGGGAACTCGAAGAGAAAATGTTGAAAGAATACCCTGAGTTTTTTGTTTAATCTGTGTCTTCGATTCTGGGGACAGAATCTTTGTAAGTAGGGAAGAATGTAACGAATGATTTGTTTGAGTTGTGATTCTGAGGACAAAATCCTTGTAAGGAGGGAATGATGTAACATTCAAGAATTTTAAAGTGTAAATTAAATATTTATTGATTTATATAAGTATTTAATGGATATATTTATTGTTGAATAAATAATTGTTTAATTTGAGTTGATGTGGTTTAGTTAATTATTTGTTGAATAAATAATTAAGGAGCTAAGAAAATTAATTATTATGAGATTATATAATAATTTAATTTAATAAGTAAGCTAGAGAGCTTATAAGGATTAAATGAATTATAATATTTTAATTGGAATTGTGATTAAAATAAAGTGTTAGTTGGTTGAATAAAATTATAATTATAAAGGAAATTATAATTATGTGATAATGATTTATGTGTTAAAGTAATTTAATAGATTAATATTTTAATTGATTTAAATTGATTTAAATTGATTATTTAATTTAAATAGAAGTGTGACAAATAACTTTGCTATAAAGGAGTTATTAAAATAAATTAAAAGAGTTTAATTTAGTTTTGCCAAACATGTCTTTTTGCATAATAAGTCTTTGATCTAATAGTGTTTTAGCAAACAAGGTATAAGGATTAATCAATTTGTTTTAATTCAGTTTACCAAACAAGGTGTAAGGGTTAATGAGTTATTTTTATTAAGCTTAGCCAAACAAGCCTTATGGCTTTTGATTTTCAAAAAAGTTTATAACTGATGTCAGTTAAATCCTATACTTAATATCTATATTATTATTATTATACGTTATAATATTCTACGTATGTTAGAGTTAGGGAGAAGAAAGACTCGGTTGAAGTTTACAGAGAGGAAAGAAGAGAAGAAGAAAATTGGAGAGAAATTTAGAGAAACTCTAACAGGTTTGAGAAAGGAATTGAAGAAAAGAAATTGATAATCAAACTCTAGCCATCATCTTCTTAATCAAAGGTAGTGGCTTAACCTTTTCTTCAAAAAGTTTAGTTTTTCTTCTTCCCAAAAAGTTCTCTGTAAAATATTTTATAGGATGAATTGTTGATATATATATATATATATATATATATATATATATATATAACTTGGTATGATAATTGTTTGTAAAAGGTTTTTATGAGTTTATATATGATTATAGATATACTAGTTCATGTATGTATGTATTTTATGAAAAAAATATATCACAGTGTTCATATGAAAATATATATGAATATGGCTTAATTTAAAATAGAAATTTAAGGTTTAATTAGTTGTTAAATTGATATGTTGATTTTGGAAATTGATAGAGTATGTATAATCATAACTTTGATGTTTTGAAATTTCTGTTTTGATTGAAAAACAAAATCACAGTGTTGATTTCCATTGAAAATATCAAAAATGGAGTTTTTGCAAAAAACATTGAAATTGGGTGTTGTATATTTGATGTCTATGTTATTTTATGAGTAGGAACATGTTAGAAGTCTTCACAATATGTTTATATGAAGTTTATATGTGTATTACATGATAATCACTCTATTAGATTCAAGCTTTAAGGCCAATTTGGCTTTTTGTTCATCTTTGTTGCAGAAATTTCATTTAGGATTCTGAGACTCTGGCATACAATATGTGACCCAAAGATACAAATCTCACGCCATGACACCGGCCATGTACCATAAATAGCCAACCAATGGCCTATGACCATGTATGGCTGCCTACTCAACTCAACGCCAAAAGACGAACCACTGATGTAACCGTGAAAGTATGGCATTGAGTTAGCGAAGGTTCGCAGCTTTTGTTTAATTACACAAACTTTGAAAATAAATGTTATGTGTTAATAATAGTAATGTTAAATGATAATTTCAGTAGTATTAAACTATGAATGATCATGTTATGAAGTGTTACCTACTTGTAACATAGTTGATTATGTGAATGGGTAATTTAACCCATATGATGAATATATTTGTTTATATAAATATACAATGTTGGTAATGACTAACTATGTCAATATGGCATATGTATAGGGTATTAATTCAAGTGGTAAGGGTTTAGCTTGTGCTAAAGGTAAGTTCTCTAACTCAAAACTTCATTGTGCAAGTTTTTCTAACTCTATTTTATAATTGAGAAAGTTTTCTAATCCTTTATCTTATTGAACTAATTAGTGTTTTCAATTCGATTACCTTATAATGATGCAAGCTGTCTAAACTTTGGTTTGATGTTGAATAAGTTATTCTTGTATTTAACTTATTGTTTAGAATGCACAACTAAATTTCTATGCATGTTTAGTATTTAATTCTAATTAACCTTGGCTTAGTATTGTTCAAGCAAGGTATGCTACAGTTATTCAAATTGTATTCTATTAGATTATTCCTAAAGCATGACTTTAGTTTACTATGATTGATTCAATCACGATTATTCTATAGTATAGTGTTATTGGTTTTATTCAACTACTCCTTAGTTGATGTTTGTTAAATTCCAAATTTCCTTGAAAGTTTATCCAAACCAAACTTACTTTGGTGCGGACTTGTATTCTAAATACTGAGATGAACAACTCTTTTAATAGAGGTTTACGCTTAGCGTTGAAATGGTTGTGCACAATACATTTATCTGAAGGGTTGATCCCCCCTAAGTGCGTAGAGTCCTTATAGTCTTATGATTTGTTAAAGTTAAAGTTGAAAGATTACTTATAATCTGTGGACATGATTCGTGGTCATTAAACCCTCAGTGAATGTTATAAATTTTCAAAAAGTTAAGGAGAATATATTGTTCAATTCTATTGAGCATAATATTGGCAATTGATGTAAAAGTCTAAAGATTTACTTATTGTTATTTTTAGTGGGCCTTGTTTGCTCACTCTTGCCTATAAAATTTCTTACAGCTAAAGTTGAAACTGGTGATGTACCTAGCACCAGTAAAGGAAAAGGAAAGATGAACAAGTACTCAAGACTTGTAATAGTTTGATAGTTTTATTTTCAGACTTTGGTTTTAAAGATTGTAATGAAGTTTATTTACTTTCCACATTTGAATGATTGTTGTTAAAGGTTAGATAACTTGGGAGATTTTTATTTAAGTCTATTCTTGTATGGGCAGGTTTTATTATTCAATTTTATTATAATTGGGTAGTTATAAATGAATGTTTTGATTAAGTGAACACCAAATCTTGAGGAAATGAAGTACCAGGATTTGGGGGTGTCACAATATTACCCTCAATATATATAGTTCGACAATATCTAATTAAAGATATTAGTTCCCAGTAGGCACAATAGTTATCTAGAATGGGGGTTGATAGATATTTACAAAATCTTTTCGTTTTAAACTTGTTAGTTGATGATGATTAAAACTTAGCAGAATTAATGTTTGTTTTAATCTCCTTTACAAAGTAGTGGAGTTATGAGAGTGAGGCATTTATAGCAGTTATGGTAGATATAACAGTTATAGTAAGAAAGTAAAAGACACAGTCATTTTAAGTGGTTCAGAACACTTAAGCTCCTAGTCCACTCTTCTACTCCTCGAGTAGGAAATCCACTAAGGATGTCTTTTACAACTTCTAAATCACACAGATTCCTTCTAGACCAACAGTCTAGGAACTTCTTAGTTCACTCTTGAACTCTTCAAGTCCAGCAGACTTGGCTCTCTTATAGTTCACTTAGAACTCTTCAAGTCCAGCATACTTGGCACTTTTTCTTCAGTTGATTGGTAGATGTTGCGTTTTTGATGGTTGCTACTCAGTTGCTGTTTAAGCACTTGTTCGAAAGAACTAAGTAGCTGAGCAAGCTTTCCTTTTTCTCAGATCGTAGAGTTGAGCTTTAAGAGTTCTGTACGTTTTTATTCAATGCTTGCATACCTCTCTCATCTGCTTGATTTGCATATATGTGACCTTGAAAACTATCCGTTGGATCCATCAGTTGAAGCATTAAATGTGTTTGACCTTTCTGTTCTTTGATGGAGACTTTTCTGCACATCTTCTGAATTGCATTCTAGCCCACTAACACAGCAGACTGCTTTCTCACCTAACACCTGAAAAGGTGTTTTCCCCCTTACCAATAGTACTTTCCTTAGCTTCTTTAATACGCTTCTTTGTTGCATACTAAGGATATTTCTTATGACTTTGGGACTGGTGAGTACTGCAATGTTTAGAATCCATTCCTCATATGTTGGAGTCTGTCTCCATATAAATCGTAAGATTTGATACTTCTGACACAAGACATATGATACTCTACGATTCAGATCGTGGAACTCTACGATTCAGATCGTGGTACTCTACGATTCAGATCGTGGTGACTTGTCGCCTTGGTGCTTGATCTGATGCTATCAGCCGAGAGCACTAAGATTTCTCTTAAATATTTGCACACTACGATCTTTTCTTGCTTAAGTTATAAACTCTACGTTTCTGAGAGCACATTACGATCTCTGAGTTGGCTCGGCAAACATTGGGATCACTCTACGATTTTCGAAGAGGCCCTTCAAGGCAGACACACTACGATCCTTGAGGCTCTACGTTTCTGCCTTGACTTCTACAATGTTGATCATGTTGATACACTATGATCTTTGAAGCCTATCTATTACATCTCAAGATCAACCTAACAGTTTTGATCTTTCTATTTATACATTCATTTCCAGAATGATACACATTGAGAGCTTAGATCAACCTAACAAATTTGATCTATCACTAAGTCCTTGAACATATATTCCTTGAAGGAGTTTACAAATAATTATGAACATTTACATTTAAAACATCAAATCATAATATGCATTCTCCCAACAATCTCCCCCTATTTGATGTTGACATAACCATGAGATTTGTTGTCATGATTATTAGTTTCTAGATGCATTTGCAGGAAAGTAAACATGACTTAGTATTTCAGTGAGTAGCTGAAATTTCTAGAGAATAAGCATGAATTTATTTATGGTTGAAGAGTATTACAATTTAACTTTACATCAATAAGAATTTAATCTTTCACTTATCTCTATTTCTTTGGTCTTTTGCGTGGAGGATTGGCATGCTCCTCAGCCCTTCTTTTCCCGCTGGCTTCATCCCTTCTGGCTATTTCTTCCAGCTCACTTGGGCTTACCCTCGGGTTGTGATCATGCCTATTCATGAATGCTGGATCTCCAATTGGCATTCTTAGGCCTGTAGTGGTCACATTTTGTGAGCTGGTAGCTGGCCCTTGACTCCTTAATGGCTGAGCCATTAAGACTTCCTGCTGATCAGATCGTTGAGTCTGTTGGTGGAATTGTCTTGCAGGAGGGTTTCTTGAAACTTGAGTGTGAAATTGTCCTCTACCCCTTCCTTGGATTCCTTGACCTCCTCTGCCTCTGCCCTGGCCTCCCTGGCCTCCTTTCCCTTTATTCTCCCCCTTTATGTCAGCATCAAGGGTTCGAATGTCTTCAGAAAGTCGATTTACTCCTTGGACAAGCTCGTTGAGTTGGATTTATGTTTGAGCAATGTCCTCTCGACTTTCCTTGATCAGGGCTTCAGATCTAGCTTCTTTGTTTCGGAGGGCAGTTAGAACAGCGTCAATTTACTTTTCTTGGTTTACATAGGCTTTCTGAAATTCTATGACTGAAGCTTTCAGATTGATGATGTTCTCCATCATAAGGTTATTTTGGGCGTTTTGAGATTTTTGTATTTCTAGAACAGCCTCTCTTTGTTTGATGGCTATCCGGAAATGAATCTCATCTCTGTCCTTCACGCTTTGAATCATTTCCTTGATAATTTCCCTCAGCTTCTTTATAAGCTCAGCATTCAGAGTGCCCGGGAGATTATTTGCAGTAGTGATCATTTGAGTCAGTCTGAGATGAATGTGTTCTGAGTGAGTTTCAAGGCTCTCATCGATGTCCTTGATCATGTTCTTGGACACTTCATTCAAGTCATTTTTCGTGGGCATATTTGAGAGTAGATCATTGAGTTGAGGATTGTTTAATGGAGGGGATGTTTTCTTGAATTTATCTTGCAGGGAGTAGAGGGCAAGATCAAGGCTAAAATATTCATTGGAGGATGAGGATGGAATATCTGATGGAGGGGCCTGTGTTTGGGTGTCTGTAATATGTGGCTCTACGATTTTTCCTTGGGACTCTATGATGGGGCTAGAGTCAGGGATCGTAGAGATGATGGGAGTTGGGATCATTATGAAGTTGACTACATTTGGTTCCTCAGTTACAGAATTTTGGGATTCTACAACTGGAAATTGATTTAATGGATGAAGAATCACTTCCAACCATCGTGGGAATTCATAAAATTGGCTCAATGAGGATGATGACAAGTGATTAACTCTGAAGAGGGTTGGGATAGACAGTACCTCAGGTTTATACTCTGAGGAAGAGTTGTTTGTGAGTAACTTCTTGGCAAAGTTGAATCTTCTTAGGAATCCTTTGGCTAGTACTGAGATGGCTGGGTATTCTTTGAAGCTCCAGAACATGTGGTTCCAAGAGTTTAGGATTTGGGCTTGATGATATGGCATCATGGGTAGATAAGAGAACATCTGATTGTAGAGATAGCTTCTATACCCATCTTTGCCCACACCAGTGATCTCAAGGTCATCATCATCTTCTTCTCCCTTTTCTTCACTATCTTCTTTTGGGGATTCCAATATCTCAATGACTTCATTTTGCTCTGGCTCTAGTTCTCCCTCATTTTGGGTGGGGCAGCTTCTTCTGTCAAGGGGATATCATGAGGCTCCCCCTCAACTTGATCATCTTCTTATAAACTTAAAAGCTCCCCCTCAGCTGGTGTATTTTCCAGAGCTTCAGGCATCTCTCCCTCAGCTGGTGTATTCTCTATCATGAGAACTTCAGGGATCTCCCCCTCAGCTGGAGCATTATCCTTTTGGCTTGCTTTGGACAGTTTCTTTTTGGCAGCCATACTCTTGTCTTCCTTCTTGAGCACTTTTTCATTTTCAAGGATATATTTCTTGACCAGTTTTCTTCTTGATTTTCTAGGCTGAGCCTCAGCCTCAGGACTTTCTTGAACTTCAGTTTTGTCCTGTTAATCACCCAGACTATCAAGTGTAGCAGCTTCTTTGCTTGAGGTGTTTGGTCTAGTCTTTACGATCAGTAGAGACTCTACAATTGAAGAGAGAGATGGCCTTTTGGGTTTGTGGCTGATCTTATCCTTCTTCAGCATCTGAGATATGGTAGCTCTATCTTCTTCTGCCTCAACCTGTTGTTGCTTCTTTCTCAGGATCCTTAGAGTCTCAATGTCAGAGGACTCTACTGGTTTATCAGTTGTGGATCCCTGGGGTTCCTCTTCCATTCTAGCCTTAAGCTTCCTCTTGCCCTTGCTTTTTCTGATAAGGGCAGAGGATTCTCCCTTGTTTGTTTCTTGTTCTTCTCCTTCAATTTCTCTGACTACTGACATATTTCCTGGTATTCCTGATTCCCTTCTTTCACCAATTCTTCCACTAGATTCAGACATCATTCGCACATTTTCTGCTGGATTCCTTTTCCAGTTTACAAATAGTTGTTGGGTCATTCGCCTGTTTGGATTAATGGCTTCTCCTTCGTCGTCCTTAATCTTGTCACCCAAAGCAGCTTGTAGGATGATGCTTATGAATCACCCGTAGAGAATCTTTTGGGAGCTCTTTATTTTCTTTGAGCTGATTAACCACGTCCCAATCCATTCAAGCAATAGAGCCCCATAGTTAAGTTGTATTTCATAACTTATGGTAGTCATGAGCTTGAGTTGTATCTCATTTACAGAGTCATGACCAGAGCTCTTGAAACATATACATTTTCCAACAATATCAGCTAGAAATTCATACCTCGGTGGAAACTCCTTCTTCTTGTATTCTTTGACAGAGGGTGATTTCTTGTGATGCATCCTTTTGAGTCCCTTATGGAAGTCTATGCCATCTATGGATGGATACACTTCAGGTTTGAGACCTAGGGCTAGATTGATGTCCATAGCCTTTAGTCTGATCTCTACGTTTCTGACTTTAGCAGTGATGGTGTTGTTTTCAGATACACCATTATTGTAGAATTCTTTTACCAGCTTCGGGTAGATCAATGTGTCTATGCCCAAAGCTTCTTCGAGACCCGCCTTCTTCAGTAACGACAGAGTTTTGTGAAACTTTGATTCAGCTGTTTTGAACTCATCAAAGCAGAGTCTGTAGCCGAAGATAACACTGGAGGCTGCCATTGATTTTCTTGCAAGAAGTGATTTACTGAGCTTTCTTCTGATTTAGGGTTTCTGTTTTGAGAGAGGATGAGAGAGATAATCTTTTGAACTTCTGATTTCAAAAAGGCCCTTTTAAATAGTACATTTAACTTCCCTCTCTCCATTTTGCTTAGTGGGACAGGTGTCAAATTTTGCTTGGCTCTACGAATTTGACTAAGAAGGATTTTACTGATTTGCCCTTAGCTCCTGCAGAGCTAATGTGTCCTACGATCGTTGAGGTAGCTTTTGTGATCATTGAGTATACTTTGCATTCGTTGAGTCTGAACTACGATCATTGATTACATCCGGCAATCATCGTTATACGAGCTACGATCATCGAAGTCATCAATATTAAGTGAGTATCGAGCTACGATCGTCGAGTCTGTCCTGATCCTTGTGATGAGTTTTTTTTGACTTAGCATTCTGTTAAGGTATCTTAGGAAGGGCCAACCTCTTGGAGTGAGTCAAGGGTTAGGTTTGTTCCTAAGGCGCTTATCAGAGAGATTGCTTTGTTTTGAAACTTATCATCCCAGGATGCTCCTCTTGATGATGGAGTTCTACTATCGTTGAGTCAGCACTACGATGGTTGAGTCTTTGCTACGATCGTTTTCTTCCATGTCACTTTAGCTCTACGATCGTGGACTTCCCTTGATCATGTCTACGATTTCAACCAAAGCCTTTGTATCTGTATAGTTAGCACATACTAGAGCATATATCTCATGGTTGTAAATTAAGCATTCCTAGCTCACTTATTAACTTGTTAAATCTGGATTCATCTAGAGGTTTTGTAAAAACATCAACAAGTTGACTTTCAGTAGGGATATATTGTAAAGATATAGTTCCATTTTGCACATGATCCCTAATGAAGTGATGCTCTATTTCTATATGCTTAGTCCTAGAATGCATAACATGATTATGAGTTATTGCTATGGCACTTGTGTTATCACAGTGAATGGGAATGGATTTGAAATCAAACCCATAATCAGCTAGCTAATTTTTTATCCATAGGATCTGTGTGAGAAGCATTTGCGGTGACAATGTATTAAACCTGCGGTTGAAGTAGATACTAAATTTTGCTTCTTGCTAAACCAAGACACAAGTCTGTTTCCTAGTAATTGACAGGTGCCACTGGTACTCTTTCTATCTATTTTACAGCTTGTAAAATCAGCATCTGTGTATCCTGTTAGTTTAAATGAGGATTCCTTGGGGGTACCAAAGCCCCAAGTAAGGTGTACCCTTAAGATACCTGAAAATCCTCTTTACAGCAGATAAATGTGATTCTTTAGGGTTAGCCTGAAATCTAGTACATATGCATGTTGCAAACATTATGTCTGGTCTACTAGTAGTTAGATATAAAAGAGAGCCTATCATACCTCTGTATTGAGTTATATCACTACTTTTACCCTTTTCATCTTTATCAAGTTTGGTTCCAGGAGCAATTGGGGTTTTCATGGGAGAGGCTGATTCCATGCCATACTTCTTAAGTAAATCTTTGATGTACTTGGCTTAGTTTATGAAGATTCCTTCATCAGTCTGCTTTACTTGCAGTCCAAGGAAGAAGTTTAGCTCACCCATCATGCTCATTTTAAACTTGCTCTGCATTAACTTGGAGAATCTCTTGCATAACTTTTCGTTAGTAGAACCAAAAATAATATCGTCAACATATATTTGAACCAATAAGACTGTCCTTATGCTTTCTAAGAAATAATGTGGTATCTACTCTACCTCTAATGAACCCATTTTCAATCAGGAAGTTAGTTAGTGTTTCATACCATGCTCTAGGTGCTTGTTTAAGACCATATAAGGCTCTGTATAATCTATAAACATAATTAGAAAGAGATGGATTGATGAAACCTGGAGGTTGCTCTACATAGACTTCTTCTTGAAGTTCTTCATTCAGGAATTCACTTTTGACATCCATCTGGAAGACCTTGAACTTCATGTGAGCAGCAAAGGTAAGAAAGATTTTTTTGGCTTCTAGTCTGGTAACATGTGCAAATGTCTCATCTTAGTCAATGCCTTCTTCTTGAGAATAACCCTTAGCCACCAGTCTTGCCTTATTTCTGGTTATAACTCCATCTTCATCCATTTTGTTTCTGAAGATCCATTTGGTTCCAATGACAGGATGACTCTTTGGTCTTGGTACCAATTTCCATACTTTGCTTCGTTCAAATTGGTTGAGTTCTTCCTGCATGGCTTCTATCTAACTGGAGTCTTCCATAGCATCCTCTATCTTCTTTGGTTCTATTTGTGACATGAAGCTTAAATAAAAAGCATTCATTCTGGGTGGCAGCTCTTATTTTGACTCTAGCACTTGGATCTCCAATGATTAGATCTTGAGTGTGATCTCTGGCCCATTTGTTTTCGGTTGGGACATCTGTCCTGATGCCTTCTTGTCTTAAGTCTTCAAGATCTATTTCTTCTTCTTGGTGTGGAGGTTCGCTGTCTTGCATAGGCCTCTCTACGATATCATTTTCTTGCTCAACGATTTCACTATCTGGCACTACGATCGTGGTGTTGAGCTCGAATACTTCATTCATAGTGTCTGCATTATCGGTCATAGTGTCTTGAAGCACTGTTTTGTCTAAGTCTATTTCATCAAAGATGATGTGAATCAAGACTTCAACATTCAGTGTCTTCTTGTTGAACACCCTATAGGCCTTACTGTCTGTGGCATATCCAAGAAAGATTCCTTCGTCTGACTTGGGTTGGAATTTTGTCAGGTACTACTTTCCATTGTTGAGAATGTAGATGCACATCCGAATACATGAAAGTAGCTGACACTTGGCTTTCTTCCTTTCCACAGTTTGTAGGGTGTCTTCTTGATCGTAGAGTGTATCAGTGATCTATTATGTGTGTAGCATGCAGTGTTGATGGCTTCTGTCCAGAAGTATTCAGGTAGATGAGCTACTTCTAGTAGAGTTCTTCCAGCCTTTATCACAGTTCTATTCTTTCTTTCAGCTACTCCATTTTGTTGAGGAGTTCGTGGAGCTGAGAAGTTATGACTGATGTCGTTGTCTGTGCAGAACTGGTCCATTTCTGAGAAGTTGAATTCTCTTCCATGATCACTCATTATGGCCTTGATTTTCTCTCCTTTTTCGTTCATCACCAGTCTAAACATCTTAATTAATTGGGAGATCGTTTCATCCTTTGAAGTTAGGAAGAATACCCATGTGAATCTGGTGTAGTCGTCGACTATAACTAGAGAGTATCTTTTTCCTCCAATACTAGTTGTTAGAATTGGCCCAAATAGATCCATATGGAGCAACTGCAGGGGCTTGTCGATAGAGTTGGCAGTTTTGCTCTTGAATGAGCTTCTGGTTTGCTTTCAGTCGAGGCGCGGGCATTGCATGGCCTTTATTTTCTGAAGTTGAACTTAGGTAGGCAAAGAAGCGAGATATTTTGATGCCAGTTCGGACATGCTTTTGAAGTTTATGTGGGACAAACGTCTATGCCATAGCCAGATCATTTCTTCAGATGCTTTTGCCAGAAAACATATTGTCTCGTCTGAGCTTAGGTGACCAAGATTCACTGTGTAGACATTTCCTTCTCTTGTCCCGGTTAGCTTTACAGCAGATGTCTTTAGATCTCTAACTTGACACTAGTTGTTGAGGAATGTTACTTGGTGACCCTTGTCGCAGAGTTGGCTGATGCTTAGAAGGTTGTGTTGGAGACCTTCCACATATGCTACTTTGCTGAACGATACTGCACCATTGCCAATAGAGCCGTATCCTGTTGTCTTACCCGAGCCGTTATCTCCAAAGATGACTGAGGGACCCTCCTTTTCTATGTAGTTAGATAGAAGGGTTTTGTTCCCTGTCATGTGTCTTGAGCATCCACTATCCAGATACCAGGTTGTGATTGTGGAGCTCTTTTCCTGTCATAAAGTTTAACCTTCATTTTGGTACCCATATTTGCATGGGTCCTATCTTGTTAGTCCCCTTGGGGACCCAAATCTGTTTGATCTTGGGTCTCACATGCATGGAATTATAATAACACTTGGCAGCCTTGTGACCAAATTTATTGCATATAAAACATCTAGTATGATGCATGCCTTTGTGTGTATGATAATTCATCCTCCATTTGGACTTGTGTGGTTCGTTAGTTATCCTTTTATTAAACTGATTCTCCTTCTTCCACATGTCCTTGGGTTTCATAAATAGTGATGAGTGTGCCTTACTTCTACTGTACCTTCCCAGTTGATTCGTAGACTTGGTCTTACTTGACTCTACGATTTTTCGAGGTTGGTGAGTAGAGGTTGGGTTACTCTTTTCTTTTGTGAAGCCCATGCCAGCATGAGATCCTTTACTCCTTTGAGTATGAATGGAAATAGTAGAACAAGGTTGAACTGGTTCTTCCTTCTGTGAGGATTTCACAAAGGTAATGCTTCTACTAAAACTTGAGGCATTACTAGTGCTAGTTTCCTTTGTGTTTTCCACACATGGCTCTGAGATGGATTCCCCAAAGCCTAGGCATGTTCTGTCAAATGTACTTCTCTGACTAGAAAGCAGGGAGTCCATGGATGATGAGGATTTGTTCCATGTAGAGATAGTCATTTCTAGTTCCTCAATTTTAGAGGTTAGATTAGACTCTCTTTGTACATTGAGTTTATTTGTCTATTTTAAGATCTCATTCTCAGCCTCAAGCTTGGAGAGAAGGTTAGTACTTAGAAGGGCTGTTTTAAGCTCTTCTTGAACTTTCTTTTTCTCCTCTTGAAGAAATGAATGATCCTTAGACAAAACTCTGAACCACTTCATGTATTGATGTAGATCAGTGGTTATGCCATACAGTGCAATTCTTAACTCATTTATGTCTACATCAGGAGAGTTGAAGTCAAATACCTCATCGAGACTTACATCATGTATGTTAGAATTTTGTTTGTCCTTTGCATGTTTGGCCATTAGGCACAGATTAGACATTTGTGGTTCTTCATCATCTTCAGAATCAGGATTGGAGTCATTGTCTGAATCACTCCACGATCCTCCAGCTACCAGGCCTTTGTCTCTCTTCTGAGGCATTTTGTTGCCTTTGTATTCCTTCTTTGCATGTGATTTCTTCTTTAGTTCTTCTCTGAGAGGTTTGTTGCATTTGGCAATGAAGTAGCCAGGCTTCTTGCAGTTGTAGCATAGATCATTCAGTTGCTCCTGGCTGCTGTAATTGCTGACCTTCTTTGGCTTGCTGGTTTTGCCTTGACGCATGAACCTTCTTAGTCTTTTTACCAGCATAGCAAAGTCTTCATCATAGTCAAAGTCAATCTTAGTGTTAACCTTAGATGTACCTTCAGTTGCTTTGAGAGCAACACCCTTATCCTTCTTTCTTCCTTCTGATAAGGTTTCAGCTCGTTGAGTCAGCTCTAGTTCGTATGTCAGGAGATTGCCATATAGCTGTTGAACTGTCATCTCATGAAAATTCTTTGACTCTCTTATAGTAGTGGTTTTGGCATCCCACCTGCTTGGTAGGGCTCTCATGAACTTTATGATCAGATCCTTTTTTGGATAGATCTTCCCATATGCTCATAGAGAGTTGAGCAGAACGTTGAATCTCTCATAGTTAGCAGTTACATTTTCTCCTTGAACATGAGCAAACATTTCATATTGTTGTGTCAGGAGTGATTGTTTGTTTTCTCTTACTTCTTCAGTTCCTTCGTGCATAATGAGCAGTGCTTCCCAAACCTCCTTAGCTGTTTAGCTATTGACAACATTTTTGAACAGATCATCTTCTAAGGATTGAAATAGGATGTTCTTGGCCTTTTTGTCAAGTTGGACAACTCTCTTCTCGTTGTCTGTCCACTCCTCTTTGACTTTGATTTGTATTCTGTTTAGATCGTCTGTGGTTGGTGCAAGCTTTGTTGGAACATAGGGCCCATTCTGAATAGTCTCAAATAGATCTTCATCTATTGAGTCCATGTATGCTTGCATCCTGACTTTCCAGTTTGTAAATTTATCCTTGTTGTACATTGGTGGTGGTCACGCCTCCTCCTCGGTCCTTGATTTGCTTGGTACGTGTGCCATTGGATCTACTAAAGCTTGTAAGCTGTAAAATAGAACCTGCTTTGATACCAATTGTTAGTTCCCAGTAGGAACAATAGTTATCTAGAAGGGGGGGGGGGTTGAATAGATATTTAAAAAATCTTTTCGTCTTAAACTTGTTAGTTGATGATGATTAAAACTTAGCGGAATTAATGTTTGTTTTAATCTCCTTTACGAAGTAGTGGAGTTATGGAGTGAGGCAGTTATAGCAGTTACGGCAGATATAGCAGTTATAGTAAGAAAGTAAAAGACACAATTGTTTTAAGTGGTTCATAGCACTTAAAGCTCCTAGTCCACTCTTCTACTCCTCGAGTAGGAAATCCACTAAGGATGTCTTTTATAACTTCTGAATCACACAGATTCCTTCTAGACCAGCAGTCTAGGAACTTCTTAGTTCACTCTTGAACTCTTTAAGTCCAGTTGACTTGGCTCTCTTATAGTTCACTTAGAACTCTTCAAGTCCAGCATACTTGGCACTTTTTCTTCAGTTGATTGGTAGATGTTGAGTTCTTGATGGTTGCTACTCAGTTGATGTTTAAGCACTTGTTCGAAAGAACTGAGTAGCTGAGCAAGCTTTCCTTTTTCTCAGATCATAGAGTTGAGCTTTGAGAGTTCTGTACGTTTTTGTTCAATGCTTGCATACCTCTCTCATTTGCTTGATTTGCATATATGTGACCCTGAAAACTATCCGTTGAAGCATTAAATGCGTTTGACCTTTCTGTTCTTTGATGGAGACTTTTCTGCACATCTTCTGAATTGCATTCTAGCCCACTGACACAACAGACTGCTTTCTCACCTAACACCTGAAAAGGTGTTTTCCCCCTTACCAATGGTACTTTCCTTAGCTTCTTCAATACGCTTTTTTGTTGCATACTAAGGATATTTCTTATGACTTTGGGACTGGTGAGTACTGCAACGTTTAAAATCCATTCCTCATATGTTGGAGTCTGTCTCCACATAAATCGTAAGATTTGATACTTCTGACACAAGACATATGATACTCTACGCTTCAGATCATGGAACTCTACGATTCAGATCGTGGTAATCTACGATTCAGATCATGGTGACTTGTCTCCTTGGTGCTTGGTCTGATGCTATCAGCCGAGAGCACTACGATTTCTCTTAACTATTTGCACACTACGATCTTTGCTTGCTTGAGTTGTAAACTCTACGTTTTCGAGAGCACATTACGATCTCTAAGTTGGCTCGGCAAACGTTGGGATCACTCTACAATTTCCAAAGAGGCCCTTCAAGGCAGGCACACTACGATCCTTGAGGCTCTAGGTTTCTGCCTTGACTTCTGCAATGTTGATCAGGTTGATACACTACGATCTTCGAAGCCTATCTATTACATCTCAAGATAAACCTAACAGTTTTGATCTTTCTATCTATACATTCATTTCCAGAATGATACACATTGAGAGCTTAGATCAACCTAACAAATTTGATCTATCACTAAGTCCTTGAACATATATTCCTTGAAGGAGTTTACAAATAATCATGAACATTTACATTTAAAACATCAAATCATAATATGCATTCTCCTAACAAAAGATATGCTAGTGAGAATAAGGATCCCATTTAAAATGTATATAGCCTTGTGTGTGCACAACAAACTATATATAAATAAATAGGTAGACAAATCTTGTCAATTACATCAACTATGTAACTCCTTGTATTTTGCCTCTTAAATCATAATGGTCAAGTGTGTGCACATCCGAACTAAAATGATTTAAGTTAAGTTTAAGACCAAAGCATTTCCATATAAGTGAAGAGAAAACTACTGACCCTTGTGTGTGCACAACAAAGCAGTAATGTTCAATTCCTCATAAACATCATATGTAATAAAAATAACATCTTAAATATTTAATATTTGCCTTGTGTGTGCACAACAAACTCATATTAAAATATTCAATACTCTATTGTTTCTATCTATCATGTTAGAAGGCTTAACGTTCAATATACGAATATCTTTGAGCGTTATAACTTAATATAAAATATTTGAGGGTTTGTTATTAATTTGTCTCATCTTGTTTTTAGCGTAGCATGCACATATATATATAAAATACGCGTCATATTAATTAACATGCGAAACATGTTTGCATAATATATATATATATATATATATATATATATATATATATATATATATATATATATATATATAATATAAGCATGCACATATAGAATACTATATTCTACTTGGATTGATTATGGACTTTTATTCTAGTTTGGTTCACTAGAGCCACCAAGTGAACCAAAAGGTCAAACCCTAGGGGTGCAAGAATTAATATTTAAATATAACTATTACATTTAAACTCTAAGCTTCATTACAAAGCGAGTCTTCACGTGCTCCTTGTTCCTTGATCTCCAAATCTTCAAAATTAATTCTAACTATTCCTATTACAAAACTATTTAAATAAATAGAAACCTTGATCGTGATCAAGGGAAGTACATAGTAGGGAGTTAGAATTTACATTAAGAAAAATTAGAGAAGGCGAAAGGTACATGAGACCCCATTTAATAAAACTCATACATTCATGCATCCAACTAAAATAAAATCCAATCACATTAGTCAATAGTCCATAATCAATCACATTTATTATCATAAACATCACCATATGTATCAATAAATAACATTCATCTCATGAATAATAAACATTCAATATATATATTGATATCATTTAATGGACAAATTTAGTTAGTATAAAATCTAATTTTAAATCAAAATAAACTCCTTTATTTTAATCCAAATTTAAATCAAAATAAACCTCTTTAATTTTAATTTATCCTATTTTGAATAAAATAAACTATTTTATTTTAATCAAAATAAACTCCTTTATTTTAATAATTATGAAATCCAATTCCAAGAAAAAAATTCCTTTATTAAAGAAAACACAGATTCTCTTTCCTATTCACAAATAAACTCTTTATTTTTGAATAATATGAAATCTTATTTCATATCTAAATAAACTCCTTTATTTAAGGAAATTAGGATTTTCTTTCCTATTCACAAATAAACTCTTTATTTTTGAATAATATGAAATCTTATTTCATATCTAAATAAACTCCTTTATTTAAGGAAATTAAGATTCTCTTTCCTATTCACAAATAAACTATTTTATTTTGAATAATATGAAATCTTATTTCATATCTAAATAAACTCCTTTATTTAAGAAAATATGGAATCTAATTTCAACTTCAATTAGTTATCATGGAATCCAATTCCAACTCTAATTAGTTAGCATGAAATCTAATTTTAAAATTAAAATAAACCTTTTATTTTAAGATTAAAATAAACCTTTTATTTTAAAATTAAAATAATTTTTTTTATTTTAATTATAAAATAATTAAAAATATATATATATATATATATATATATATATATATATATATATAATATAATATATAATAATCATCCTTATATATATCACAGTAACTTTTACAAGCAGGATACAAACATAAACCATCCAAATCATCACCTTAATAAATATATTACTAATATATATATATATATATATATATATATATATATATATATATATATATATATATATATAACAAAAGGTAATCATGATAACCTTTTGTGACACGTGCTCCATATTATATATATGATAATATATATTATTATTAACCAAAGGAAGCAAGTCGTGAATCCTTCTTCTCGAAAAAAAAAGTCTTTGTAATTTCCCTTAACATGATCAATATCCGGTAATTACTGCAACTCCAACATAATTAACGTTTTCAAAATAAATAGTCACGGATTTAGCGAATTGATCATCAAGGTTTTTTTATTTTAAAATTTTATACAACAAAATTATTCTCAATTAAATTATTCTAAACACATATCAATATACATATCAAATTAAAACAATTAATAATTCGCATAAAGGTTTGGCTCTGATACCACTGATAGTTTTGTAATATTCATTAACGTAATTAAATTGCACAAAATAAGCAGAAACGTGATAAAAAAGAGTTTTAAAATTTTACAAACCATATACCCGGATCACCCTTTATGCACAATTATTAATTAAACAAAAATATGAAGAACAAGAATCATACCCTTGAAGATTCGAGCTTCCTCAAGTACAAGTTCACCTCTAATCTTTTTCGCATTCAACTTGAATCCACCGAGTTTGGTTCCCTCCTTTGATCAACGTTAGCCACCCAAGTGTTTGGCCTCTAGAGGTGATCCACCAAGGAAGAAGAAATATTTAAGAAGAAGGATGGTTGACTAAACCCTAGTTTTCTATCTCTATAGAAAAAGAACGTACTTTCCAACTATTGGAATTGTGTTTTTCTGATATATGATATAAGACTCCTCTTATAAAGATATCAGATAACCCTATTTAATTAAAATAAGGTATTATTTATTTAATTAAACTCTTTTAATTAAATGGGCTCCCTAATCTTATTAGGGATAATTAATTAAACTCCTTTAACTAATTTTTCCTCTTAATCCTATTAGGAATAAATGAGAATACTAATATTAAATTAATTCCTAAACTCTTTTAAAAATTAAAATAATAATAATTATAATAATATTAATAAGACTCCTCTTATTAATTTATATTTAATATTTTTAAAATATTAAACAATAAATATTAAGCTATTTAATTTAATCTTTCACCATAGATTAAATTAAATATACTTAACATATTATTACTATTGTGCCATTAACTTCTTAAATAATTATTCTTCTTTTTATGGTGTGACCCTTTAGGTTCTCCATATTAAATCGGTTGTGAATAAATCAATTAGAACAATTCTAATCTTATTTAAATAAATAAATTAAACGATTAATTTATTTCAATAAATAATATTTATTCTACAATAGGGATAAGCCTCCCTAGCGATCAACGACTTTCCAGATAATATAGATTTCAACATTAATCATAAAAGAACATTTGAGTTAATAGTTACCGTACAATTCAATCCTTCCACCATACAATGTCCCAATTAAATATAAGACATTGAATTACTGTCAAGTCTTATTTTATTTAATTATACGTATTTCGATTCTTAAATGTACAAATCCAAATAATGCAAATTAGAAACTCCTTTCTAATTTCATTCTGCCTTGGCCAAGGACTACTGAGTTGTCATTTATCGAATCACATATGACATTTCTCTTCTTTTACTAGAAGCAGTAGATTCTTTATTGATCACACATTATCTCGATGTACAACTTATTATACCCAAGCATACCCTTTAATATACCCTAAGGGTCTTAAGGAATAAGTTAAAGTATAACTCATCATACACAAGATACTATGATGATCTCAAGTCCAAGGATCACTTGTACTACTATCACTACAGGAATTTCTATTGACTGACAAGTAAAAATCCATTAGGTAATCCTTAGCGAGCCACGTTTAGTGAACTTATTCTCTAATAAGCACCTACATTCTTGCTTTAGTGTCTCCACACAAATGATCATGAGATCAATCATCCTCATCCAATGAGCAAGCAACGTATGTACCAATCTATCCGGATTCACTAATCCCCAATTTAGTAATCCAATGATTGGGAACTATTTTAGTTTTAAGCTTTCTAAGAATTTAGATCTCATTAGAATGATCATCATCATTATTCTAAAAGCATTGCTTAAAACTATGTGTTTATCACATATTATAAAACAACATCATGTAGATAATTAAAAGCCTTTAATAAATTAATACTTAATATTAATAAATGAATAAGATTGTTACAAAGTATATGCTTTATCATCAAACATGATTGGCTTGTGTGCATACTACTTTCAAGTAGAACCGACTTTAAATCGATATAGTTAAAGCTGCTCAAGCTACAAACTCAGAGCTGATGAATATGAAGAAGAAGGTGCAAGAAGGTGATATTCTAGAAGAAAGAATCGACGAAGAGAGGAATTCTCAACCCTTAATTTATTGGTCCATTTGAAATTCTCGACCAAGTAAGAACTGTGGCCTATAGACTCACCTTACCATCAAGTATGTCTCGTGTTCATAACGTTTTTCACATATCTATGTTACATAAATATATGGAAGACCCAAACCACATTATTGAATTAGAACCAGACAAGATAACTAAATATTTAACGTATAAGGATGTACATGTCAAGATCTTGGATAAGAAGGATCATATTCTACGCTCAAAGGTTATACCTCAAGTCAAAGTTTTATGGAGAAACCATGATATTGAGGAAATGACTTGGGAGTTGTAATATGAAATGAAAGCAATGTATTCTCACCTTTTCGAACTACCAGGTACGTAAATTTCAGAGACGACATTTCATAACGAGGAGAGATTGTAAGACCCCGAATTTTATGAAATAAAAGTATTCAATTTTTTTATTTAGTAAATGGTTAAATTTATAAAAGGTTAAAGTTAAGGGTGATATGTGAAAAGTTTACAAAGTAAGTAAGTGGTCATAAAATATTCGTTTGGTCGGGGAATATTCTTTTTATCGGGAAATATCCGTACGACGACGCAATCATTGGTGGGCCACATAACGGAATAACTGTCGGATATAGAAAGTGACAAAAATAACTTTTTTATAAAAATAATGGCAAGACTTTTACCGTTAAACTGTTGAGATACCCGGTGATAAAAGTATAGTAATACATGTTATTGCACAGTAGCACACAATATTGCACAATATCTCTGATTATTGATGCTTACGTAAGAAGTCACTCAGTTTTATTCAATAATTGACACAATAGTTGTTGCATACTATCTCATATTATTGATTCAATTATTATCATAGTATCATTTGTACAATATTTTATATTATTAAATCAATAATTGAGACGACAAAATTATTCATATTATTATTTGCAGTATTGGCAATGTCTAGAAAGTTCTGTCGAGAAAAGGGGTTTGGTTACTTAATTGCGCGCCAGTAAGGATAAATCTTTATCGGAAAGCCCCCTCTTTCCTGGAAACAATTTGGTTGTCAATATTGTGAGTTATAATATTAAATGATGAATAATTGTTGAAAGATTAAAAATGTGTTAATTGAAGATAAGTGATTTGTGATAAATACTTATTCAATTTTTGATATAAATAGAGGGATTTGTCATGAGGCGTTTGTTGTAAGTTTGGCTTATTATTCCATGGGGAGATGTGTTAATTTTTTAGACCGTCGGTTGAAGTTATAATAATAAACCAATATGGACCGTTGGTTGAAGTTATAATAGTAAATTAATATGGACCGCTGGTTGAAGTTATAATAGTAAATCAGTATGGACCGCTGGTTGAAGTTATAATAGTAAATCAATATGGACAGTCGGTTGAAGTTTTAATAGTAAATCAATATGGACCGTCAATTTTAATAGTAAATCAATCTGGAACGTTCGTGAATTAGTTACTATTTAGTCAATTCTCCCATAAATAGAAGCTCATTCCTTCATTATTTCTTACGAATTCACTGAAACTCTAGAGAGAGAAACTATAGAGAGAAAGAAGAAGAGTATTTTTCTACTTCACTATTGCAGTACCTGACAAATCTTTCCCAGATCTCAATGTGATCGCTTGACACTGTTCCTTCCCGTCTCTTCTTGGATTTGTCTTCAGATTATTCCTAAGAATGAACCACAGGGGCCTGTTAGTAAGCATGTTCGCCATCTGCCCCATTTGAGTTTCCAGATTCTTTATAGCCATTGCTTGGCTCTTGATCATAACTTCTGTGTTTGCCATGTATTTCATCATCATCTCCTCCACTTGAGATTTTTTTTTGCCGAGGTGCAATTTGGAGTGTGATGTTCTTTGTTATTGTTTGAGAAAATCCTGGCGGAAAGGGTGGTCTAGGATTAAAGCTAGCAATTCTACTGGTGGTTGTGTTGAAATTGATTATTTGATTGAAAACCGATTCTTGATTCCTTGGTTATTCGACCAACTAAAATTTGGATGATTTTGTTGTTGGGGTGGTATGTGTGTTCGAAATTGTCCACCATGGTCTTTTCTCGTAGTTGCTCATATCTTGACCGATTACGGTGATAGCACATTGATCCGTCAAGTGTGACCCGCAAGACAAATCTCGCATACGAAGGCAACCGTCTTTACTTTTCCTTCTGCCAAAGTATCTATCTTCTTTGCCATGGCTGCCATCTATGCTGACAACTGAGTAATAGCATCAACCTCCAACACACCTGCAACTTTGGGTTGTGGCATCCGAGATGTAGGATTCTGAAAATCGTTGGATGCCATTGTCTCGATAAGGTTATAGGCTTCTTCATAGTTCTTTGCCCATAATCCATTATAAAACGTGTTGATCACAATCCAATCTGGCATACCGTGATGTGGACACTTGCTCATCATTTCTTTGTATCTCTCCCATGCTTCATATAAGGACTCGCCCCGTTGTTGCTCAAACTGAGAGATAGCTGTCCTCATCTTTGCAGTCTTAGCCATTGGGAAGAACTTAGCTAAGAACTTCTGTGCTAAGTCCTCCCATGTAGTGATAGATCCTGCTGGCAAAGAATGAAGCCAACCTTTTGCTTTATCCCTCAATGAGAATGGAAACAACCTTAGTCTAATGGCATCTTCCATCACACCATTGTATCTGAATGTATCACAAATTTCGATGAAACTTAACAGGTGTTCATTCGGATCATCTGTAGCAGCACCCCCAAACTGAACTGTATTCTGCACCATTTGAATAGTACCAGTTTTTATCTCAAATGTATTGGCTGCTATCGCTGGTCTGACTATGCTGGACTGTAGTCCATTAATATTGGGCATGGAATATTCCTTCAGAGCCCTATGCTCCTCTCTTTGCTCTTCTCCTTGTGCCTCGGCTGCCATGTTAGCTGTCGTAGTTTCTAACTGTGCTTGTAAATTTCTACGAACACCCGCTTTCCAACCTCTCTCGTTTATGTTATCCTGAACAGGTGTTAAATCGGGGTTGGATGACCGCGTGCACATAAAAATTTATCCAAATTCCTGAAACAAAAACAAAAAAAACTGAAATGAGATAAGACTAGAATTGTCTAAGTCATACAATATAGCTTAAAACTAATGATAGTAATACTAAATTAAACGCCTTTCCCCGGCAACAGCGCCAAAAACTTGTTGCCTCTTTTTTAGTCTTAACAAAAGAGCTCTAACTCATGCAAGCATACATGTGTCAACAAGAAATACAGAGCAAGTAAAGTATCGATCCCACAGAGAAAGTTGTTTAATCCAAATCACTATGCATTAATTAATTCACTATATTTATATGCTTAAACTAATGACTAAGATTGGTTTGTTCTCGAGTTGCAAATAGCAACTAAAATAATAATAACACGGAATAAATCAAATCTGGAAATAATGGGATTCTAACTTCATTTAATACTTTATTCAATCGCCACTATCATGCATGACTTGTTCACATATCACAGGAAAGTAGTCAAGAGCACTAAAAGAGTATTATCCATTTTTCAATGCACTAAGACCTACTTACACATCATCCACAGATGATAGACTCTATGTAGTCATCAATATAACCAAAATCACTATATGTCTATGTGAAATTGCAACTATATTGACTATAAGTTCAAGCCCTTATTCTAACTTATACGGTGAAACAATATATGTCTATCTGGTTCACGAAATACATAAGCCATATAACACAGCCCTATATACGTATACTATCATGATTACAATCCATATTTGCATGTTCATTGTCAATTCCATACAAATATTGAAACGAATGGTGATCAAGCATTCATACATGCAAAACAATCATAATAGACATCCCATATGATATGTAAAACAATCTAGCATTTAAGCATGCAATCAAACTACATATTAAAATCCTTTAGAATCCCATAATGAAATTTAGTTCATGACTGAACCAAAGGCCATTATGGGATCAAATATAAACATGATTAATAAACAAGCAATTGAAAGATGAAAGGTAGAAACAATCAAACCCAATTGCTGAATATAGATCAATATTCAAATCCTCATAAGATTCCAGCAAAATAATACTAATAATAATCCACTCTGGTAGAAAATCCCAAGAAGGAGTAGAAAAGTAAAGTTTTGGCCTCCTTCTACGTTGGAATTCCCCCAGAGAGTAAACCCTAATTACGATGTAAAGATACGTGAAAAACTTAATAATTGTCAAGTGATACCCCTGACACCAGTCAGATATCGTTTTAAATCCATTACAAGCCTTAAAAATTATAAATAAAATAAAACAAGTCAGCAGCTTCAGGCCTCACGCGTGGCTGCGCGCTCCTCCAGCCTATTACTCAAGAAAAGCGAGACTTGCGAGAAGTCTCGATGTTCAACCGGGCTCTCGACGCAAGGCGCTCCCTAGGCTTGTCATGCTCGCGACCGCACAACTTGCAGTAGGTTCCATGGTTGGTTGGGTACTTTCGGGCGGTATGCGCGCCTCAAGCTCTCTTTTCGCAGCATTGCGACTAGCGATTCTTTGTCTTCGATCCTGTTCTTGAGCTTGGTTCTGCAATGTTGCTGCTGCTACTGAAATGTCCTATGTTTATCCATGCTTGTCCATCCATGCTCCACTCAATCTTAGCCATGCACACCCTATCTTTTGCCTCGTCTTAGGCATCCATTAGCCTCGTGCTGTATAACACCACCAAAATAGGCTGATTCTTGCACTTATTCACCCAAAGGAGTTTTAAGTATACGAAATGCAAATTAACATGAAATGTAGCTAAAACCTACTAAAATGTACTTGAGATGGGCATAGTTCGCATGAATTGGTACTCCATAAGTAGGTATAAAACCCACTTATCAGTAACCTGTCTACATAGATTACCGCATGCATGGTGAATAACCCTTCATATTAATTCGTTATGAAATTGTGGAAATGATCTGTCTACGCGGATTACCGCATGACAGATGAAAATCCATTTGTAGTTTCATATATTCTTTTATACTCGTATGAGATGTCATTTCTTTTGTACTCATCAAGTGATATCGTCTTCTTTCGAATTATTCATTTATGGTACAAATTTATTATTTGTTTCCATAACCTTATTATTAAATGGTGAAAACCCTTGAAATTAGTGGAATATTCTTAATAGTTTGTGCTTCATCTATTATCATTTCACTATTGGTCTGAACTTTCTTATTAAATGGTGGGATACTATTTATGTTGGGGTACTATTCATTTGGAATACTATTCATTCGAGATATTATTCATTCGGGGTACTATTCATTGGGGGTATTTTTCATTCGAGTACTATTCATTCGGGGTATTATTTGTAAGACCCCAATTTTTTATGAATAAAGATTTAATTTCTCTAATTATTATTTTGAATAATAAGGTGTTGATTTAATATAATGCTTTAGTTATGGGTGAAATGTGCAAATTTTGTAAAGTAAGCAAGTTGTCATATAATATTCGTTTGGTCGGGGAATATTCTTTTTATCGGAGAATATCCGTACGACGACACAATCATTGGTGGACCACATAATAGAATAACTGTCGGATATAGAAGGCGACAGAAATAACCTTTTTATAAAAACTAACAGCAAAACTTTTATCGTTAAACTGTTGAAATACCTGGTGATAAAAGTACAGTAATACGCGTGGTAGCATAGTAGCACACAGGATTGCACAGTATCTCTGATTACTGATTCTTATGTAAGAAGTCACTCAGTAATTGATACAGTAAAATTGCACAGTCTTTCATATTATTGATGCAATAATTGCTACAATGATAATTGAATAGTATTTTATGTTATTGATTCAATAATTGTCACGACACAATAACTCATATTATTGTAATGATATTATTAGATATCATTATTGATAATGACTAGAAAATTCTGTCGAGGAAAGAGGTTAGGTTATATAATTGCGCTCCAGTAAGGAAAAATCCTTATCGAAAAGACCCCTCTTTCTTGAGAATGATCTGGTTGTCAATATTGTGAACCTATAATATTAATAAGAAATAATTATTGAAGAATTTTGAATAATTGATGAATTTGGTAAGTAAATATTTCTTCAATTTTGATATAAATGGAGAAATTTTAGAATGAGACATTTGTCGAAGGTTTGTTATATTTTTCTATGAAACCATAATTATCTTCTCCGATAATATATTTATATATTATTATAATATTACATTATAATAGTATAATGTGATAATATAATATTATAATTTTTATAATTTAAATGGTAATATTATTATAATAAATTTATGGTATAAGAATAAAATGAAGTGAAAGAGAGCAAATTGAATTTGGATTTCTTTTTAGTAATTGTTAAAAAATTTAACATGTGAAATAAATGAGGGAGTCCTCATTTTGAATTTGAACTCTCTTTTTCAAAAGGTGTGTGCTGCATTATTTTCAAAAACTAATGTGCGTATAATAATTGTCAGAAGTGGTGTGCTAGAATTTTTCTATAAATATATTGCTTAGTTAAACATTGAAACTCACACCAGAATTAGAAAATTCTCTCTCTATAATATTGAGCGTATTTCTTGTGAGTATAAGGATATTTTGAGTACAGTGCAAGATTTTCTCAACATAATCTCCGTTATTCCAGTTAGAACTACTTTCCTACTAAGGTAAATGATATTATTTTTTTCCTGTAAATGATGTTATTTTCTTTCAGTACGCGTAAATGATATTATTTCCTTCCATACTCGTAAGGGATATCATTTTCTTTCATACTCCATATTACGTAAGCGATATTATTTCATCTCATATTCCTAAATTTAAACTAACTATGGTAAGTATTGCTTTTATAATTCCTGAAATGATTAGAAATTTCTTAAGGATTGCGCTTCATCTAATATCATTTCACTGGAATATTGCTCTGAAATTTCTTATTAAATTTTAATCTTTTCATGTCTGGGTACTATTCATGGGAACTATTCATACGGTACTATTCATAAGGTACTGTTCACAACAAAATTTAATTTCTTTTCTTTGTCCAAGTTATCTTTTATGAATCTTATTCTTGAAATTGAATCCATGTTATGATCTCACTTGATTCATTCTTTATGTTATTATCATAATTCTCAGACTTAAATTATGTCGAAAGTTATCTTTAGCCCGTAGGGCAAAGATGAACTGTTGATTGATGAATATCTTTGGCCCGTAGTGCAAAGATGAATTGTTGATTGATATCTTTGGCTCGTAGAGCACAGATGGACATGTGTTTGGCATGATCATGACCACTGGTGATATAAACAATTATCTTTAACCCGTAGTGCATAGATAATTCGTTGATTGGAAATAAATTATTGATTGATGTTATAGGGATAAAATATTGATGATGGACTTTTAAAATCATAATAAGATAGTAGACATTATGCTCTACTTGAATCTTCTAATGGATTATTGTTTCCACTGCAGTTGTTGATCAAAAACATGTTGTCTATTGTATTCTATCATATTTTTCCCTGTTGAGGACTAAAGATAATTTGTTCTTCATTATCTTAGTCATAATGTTCTTTACTGGGCTAGTTGAGCTCACCCTTTTCCTTTGGTTCCATTGTTCTTCTCAGGAGGCGAGAATATAGTTGGGACTAGTCGGGGAGTGGAGTAATGATTCAAGATGGTTATTATAGCAGTCCTCACTATTTTGTAAAATAGTGTAAAAATAATTGTAATGAGGACTTTATTTGAGTTTGGAAATTGTCTACAAGACAATATTTGTATTAAAACTTACAACATATGTGTTGTCGTATTTTGCACGACAATTATATTAATGAAGTTTATATTTGGTTTCTCTACCATGTATTTGGCGACTCAGAATGGGTTGTGTGGACCTATGTTGGGGGCGTTACAGTTGGTATCAGAGCTTAGGGATATGATCTCTGGTGGAGATCTGGGATTAGAACTAGGAGGGGAGAGACGAGTAAAACCTTCGCTAGTATGTCCTACTAAGCTTATTTTTTATTTAATTGGTCGGTCGAAATATAGGGATAATATGTGGCATGTCAATTAGACCTTTTTTTGTGGCAGTATTTGAGAATGGCATCTGAAAATTTTGAGATAAGCAATGGAGCACATGTGACTGTTGAGACACCGCCAATCAATAACTAGGATAATGTGCATCAGGAATACAATAATCGTCATGTGAACAACAACACCGACCAAACGATGAACGATGAGATGTTTAGGAGCTTTCTACAATTCATGCAACACTAAACGAGAGAGGCTCCTGTTCAAAATGTAGGTGGAAACAATGACAACTCACGGCTAGACACTGCTAAGCAATTCAAAGAGTTGGGACCACCAATGTTTTTGGGAAAGCCGGAGCCACTTAAGGCAGATGCATGTATTAAGCAGATTACCAAGATATTTGATGTCTTGGAATGCAATGAAGAGCAAAAGGTTCCCTTCGCCACCTTTATGTTGCGTGAAGAGGTAGATTATTGGTGGGAATCTGTAAAATGCACTCATCTTTCTACACTGAAGATGTCTTGGGAAAAGTTTAAGGAATTGTTCAATGACAAGTATTTTCCAGAAAGTATTCGTCATATGAAGGAGGTGGAATTCATCAAGCTGGAATAAAACAATGTGACCGTATCGCAATACGAGGCTAAGTTTGCGGAGTTATATCGATTTGCATCTCATTTGGTAGATAATGAGGAGCGAATGACACGAATGTTTTTGAGAGGTTTGAAACCCGAAATTCATCAATATCTCATTTCTCATAAACTTTGTTTGTATTCAGATGTTGTGAATATGGCTCAATTATTGGAGCAAGATAATGAGATAGTTCAACCAAAAGACAACGGCCAATAACACGATAATAATCGTACCGGTGGCAACGACCATCGAAAAAATGATAACCATCGTGGAGGAAATTATCATGCCAGAAATGGTAACCACTTCGGTGGTAATCATGGTCAAGATAATAGGAGAGGTGAACTAAGTGGAAACAACTTTAAGAAGAGAAGATTCAACAATGATGGAAAGACATCGGCAACAGCACCAACACGTGTTTCTAAGGAAGGAGAGCGACCATCGATCGTATGCTATAAATGCGGACAAGAGGGACATATCAGTCCAAACTGTACGCAGCAACCCAAAGTGTGTTATAATTACGGAAAGGAAGGTCACTTATCTCGATTTTATCATGCATCGAAGTCAAGTCTTGCTGGGATGGTGACACCAAAGGCTGTCCCAGACAAGTCAAAATCGATGGTTCAACAGAAAGCGTTTGTCGTGACTTCCCAAAAGGCGAGGAACCCGAATGAAGTTATCATGGGTAAGGTAATCATAAACTCTTGCTAAGTCTATACCTTATTAGATACTGGTTCTCCCCATTCTTTTATTTCACCTACTTGTGCTCAAAGTTTGAACTTGACCCCTGAGAAATTAGACTTTGACTTATCTGTTAAAACTTCGTTAAGAGAAACCTTCATTACATCCACTATTTATAAGTCTTGTTTGATTCAAATCAGCACCCTCATATTACCTGTTGATCTCATCTCTTTGAAAATACTTGCATTTGATGTGATTTTAGGGATTGATTGGTTAACTACTCATCATGCTAAAATTGATTATTTTTCGTAAGGTCGTTAGCTTTCATATTCCTAACCAATCTTGTGAGACCCCGAATTTTATGAAATAAAAATATTCAAATTTTCTATTTTGGTAAATAGTTAAATTGATAAAAGTTTAAAGTTAAGGGTAATATTGAATTATTATTTTTTTGCAAAGTAAGCAAGTTGATATAAAATATTCGTTGTGTCGGGGAATATTCGATTAGTCGGGGAATATTCTTTTTGTCGGGGAATATCCGTACGACGGTACAATCATTGGTGGACCCCACAATGGAATTATTGTCGGATTGAGAAAACGATAAAAAAAATTTTATAAAAATAACGGCGGAAGTTTTACCGTTAAAACTGTTGAATTACTCGGTAGTAAAAGTACAGTAATACGCGTGGTTGAATAGTAGCACACGGTATTGATTATTGATGCTTACGTGAGAAGTCACTCAGTTTTATTCAATTATTGCTACAAAGAATTCTTTGCATAGTATCTCACGTTATTTGATTCAATTATTGTCGATATTTTATATATTATTATATCAATAATTGAGATGACAAAGTTATTAAGATTATTATTTGCAATATTAACGATGTCTAGAAGTTCTGCCAATGAGAGGTTTGGTCACCTAATTGAGCGCCAATAGAGAGAAATTTTTATTGAAAAACCCCCTCTTTCTTGGGAACGACCTGGTCGATTAATAGTGTGAATAATAATAATGATGATGAATTTTGTTTTATTAGTATTATTAATGTAATAAAACAGAAAAGCTTTTTATATAAAACAAAATACTTTTATAAAGTTATTCATTTTATTAGACTATAAATAGAATATATAATATTCTATTATGCATAGTATTTGCATAGTAAAATCTTTTTTTATAAAAAATGTAATACTTTTATAAAGTTATTTTTTTTATTAGAATATATTATATTTTATTATGCATAGTATTTGCATAGTGCTTGCATAGTGTTTGCATAGTAAATTTTTTTATATAAAAAAGAATTCTTTTATAAAGTTATTCGTTTTATTAGATTATAAATAGAATATATTATATTTTATTTAAAAGATTTTGTTTTATTAGAATATTTTATTAAATCAATATGGACCGTCCAATTAAAAGTAAATCAATCTGGATCGTTCATGAATTAGTTACTATTCAGTCCATTCTTCTATAAATAGAAGCTCATTCCTTCATTATTTCTTACGAATTCACTGAAACTCTAGAGAGAGAAACTATAGAGAGAGTTATTCTTCTGTAATCTCGAGCGTATTTCTTTAGAGTTTAAGAAAGCTTTGAGCGTAGAAGATAGTGCAGGTTTTCTTCAAGTATATTCCCGTCCTACCAGTCGGAATACTTTTCTTTTTAAGGTAGGGGATATTATTTGTTGTACTCTTAGGGGATATTATTTGTTGTACTCGTAAGGGATATTATTTGTTGTACTCGTAAGGGGTATTCTTTCTTTCTTATTCATGAAGAGAACTTCTGTTATTCCATTATTCATTATTCTGTTGGAATAACCTATATACGCGGACTACCGTATACATAGTGAAATTCTTCTGTTATTCCATTCTTTATTATTATGTTAGAATAACCTGTCTATGCGAAGTATTGCATACATGGTGAAATTCTTCTATTATTCCATTCTTTATTATTCTGTCGGAATATCCTATCTGTGCGTTTACGCATGACCTGGTTCCATTATTTATTATTCTGTTGGAATAACCTGTTTGTGCGGTCTATCGCATGCCTGGTGAATTCTTCTGTTATTCCATTATTTATTATTCTGTTAGAATATCTTGTCTGTGCATTTACGCATGACCTGGTTCCATTCTTTATTATTCTGTTGAAATAACCTGTCTATGTGGATTACCGCATGCATGGTAAATGATCATTCGTATTCATACGAATAGTATTTTCATTAAAAAGGGGTTTCTGCCAAGGGCAGTTTCGTAATTTTTTTGACCCTAAAAAATTTTAAAAAAATTTGAAATGATAATTTGATGAGTTTTCTAGATTGTGTCCATTTTTGGATGTATAGATTAAGAGTTATGGATTTTATGGGAAAAGACTATTTGAAAAGTAAACCCTTATAACTCCTTGTGGTTAACTCCAAAATTGGTGAAATTTTTATTAGGAGTACATGTATATAACAGGAGTATACCCTGTAATTTTGGAATTTTTGGACAAAAGTACAATTTATGATAAATGTCTAAATATTCGGCAGTTTTAGCCATATGAAAAATAGTGAATGAATTTTAAATTTTTTTAGAACAATATATGTTCAATATGGGACTATATTCTGCTAAATTCCAGAAAAGAAATATTTTTGGGACTGATTTGGTATTTTTCATGAAAATGAACTAGTTATGAGTAAATGAATTAAATATGTTATGTGAAGTAACTAAATTGAAAAATAGGATTTTATGGCTTGAGAATCCTATACATGGTATATGCAGATTTTTGATGAGGGATTTGATCATTGGTGATGAAATCTTATGAGTATGGTATTTTTGAATGAATAAATGCATTTTTTTTTGGTAAAGTGTAAACAATTAGAATAAATTGTTTATAAGTTTAAGAAGTGATTAAAATATTGTTATAATATTAATAATATTAGATTATGAGTTTATTAAGTGATTGATAATATTTGGATAAATTTAAAGTCTTTAATATTTATCATTGTTTTCGTTTGATTAATGTTTATATCATTGTCATCATCCTCATGCTTATATTGTGTTGAAAGTCATCTTTGGTCGTAGTGCATAGATGGACTTGGTATGATTATGACCATGGATTATTCGGAATAATTATGACCGTAATGTTACAAATGATGTGGAAAAAGTCCTCATTGGCCCGTAGTGCATTGATGGACAGTTTTTGGTATGATTATGGCTATGGATTCTCTTCGGCCAAGGGTGCAAAGTTGAATTGTTTTATGGCATGATCATGACCGTTGTTGAAAACACGATTATCTTTAGCCCGTAGTGCATGGATAATTCGTGGTCGTGATATTAACGAATATCCTTAGCCGTAGTGCATGGATAATTCAGTGATATGGATTGATTATCGAGCTGAGTCTTAGCGATGAAATACAAATTCATAGATGTGATACTAACGAATATCCTTGGCCGTAGTACAGGGGTGATTCGATGATGTGGATTATTTATTAAGCTGAGTCTCAGCGATAAAATATTTATTATACACTTTTAATTCGTAGAAGATAGTAGATATCATGCTCTACTTGACTCTTCTAAAATACAGTTGTATGTCTTTGGCCTGTAGTGCAAAGATGAATTGTTAATGAATATATTTGGCCGTAGTGTAAATATGAATTTATTAGTATGATTATGAGCAGGAATTCTGATTTGGTATAACCATGATTTTTGATGTTTCAGGTGAAGATAGGTGATGAAAATTATCTTCGTCCTGGTTGTGAAGAGGAATTTAGAACCACAATTATGATTATGAGTTATTCATATGATTGTGGACAGGAACTATTGATTTATGTTACAGGGATAAAACATTATTGGTGGACTTTTAACATAGAGAAGATAATAGACCTTATGGTCTATTTGACTCTTCTAATGGATTGCTCGTTCCGCTGCAACTATGGTTGAAAAGTGTTATCATCTACCATATGTTCTAAATCTTTGATGAAAGCTATTGATAATTTAATTATCTTTAGTCATGATATTCTTTACTGGGCTAGTTGTGCTCACCCTTCTGCTTCATAATTCCTTTCAGATAATAAGAGTGTAGCTGGGTCGAGCGGGGGTATTAAGAGGATTAGAATGGTGGTCTCTAGCTGTGGAGGTTCTCCCTAAATAGTATAGAAAAGTGTGTTGTATTATATACATCATTTAGTAGTTATATTTGGTGAATCAAATAGGGTGAGGTGAACCCAACGTTGGAAGGGTGTTTTTGCCACTATCATACAAGATGTCTAATGACATACAACCTCGTGTTATCATAAGACATGGTTGTGCACATCCACTTGTTGAGTATATCTACGAGCACTACCTATATGATCTTGGAGTATATTTGAAATATAATTTTCACTTGGAGACAACGGAGATAATTATATGTCAAGAGAAGACTCACCATAGGAAAGAAGATGATAGTAATCTTCTTGTTTTTCTTTGGGGACTTTTGGGTCAACCAAGGATAATTCTGTGGACATATGATATCTATCATAACCTGGACGTATGGCCCCCCATGTACGAAGGTTTCCTTGAGCACTTCCCAAAGATTTTAGTTTCTAAAACAGTTTTTGACTGTACTTTTATGTAAAGTACCATTGTAAGGTTGTGGTCGAGGTACCATGAGAGTTACATACATTTGTATTAAAACTCATAGTTAAGCGTGGTCGATTCTATATGATGATTTCAACAAATTGTATAAATGAAGTTGTATTTGAATTTTGTACCATGTATCTGACGACTCAGAATGGGTGATGTATACCTAATTTTTGGGGTGTCACAAATCTATTATGTGAATTAAAGAAAAACAAACCACTAAAGTCAATCACTGTCATATCAAGCCATAATAAAGCCATTCGTTAATTGAAAAATGGATGTCAAGCTTTCTTATCCCATGTCACAGATTTAAACAAAAATACGTCAGATTTGAATGATATTTCTATTGTTAATAAATTTCTTGACGTATTCCCCGAAGAACTTCCTGGCCTACCCCTAGAGCGTGAAAATCGAAATTTGAATTGACCTTGAACCCGTTACAAAACCCATTTCCAAAAACTCCATATCGAATGGCTCCTATTGAACTTCAGGAGTTAAAAATCCAACTACAAGAGTTGGTACCCGAGCCTCTATCTAGTGACTTCCTTTGTGGAAAGCGCTAGAGCCAGACTCTCCGTAGGGGACGCCATATTTGTGCAGTGGTAAACTGATAGGTGCCATTGTGAGGTGCTATCCAAAGTTGGGATATAAGTCACAGTTGAGAGCAACCTAAGTTAGTAATTGAAGTACATAGATTTCCAGGCTTAGCTGGTTATTATCAGAGATTCGTGGAAGGATTTTCTCGAATCGCCACTCAATTAACTCAGCTGACTCGAAAAGATACAAAATTTGGATGGAGCGAGGAATGTGAGAAGAGCTTCCAAGAACTCAAGAGGAAACTCATTTTAGCACTTGTTCTAACAATACCATCCTGGAAAAGCGAACGTAGTAGTTGACGCGTTGAGCAAAAGATCATATGCGGGTACAAGTGCGATATTGTCAAACACAAAGACCCATTTTGTATGAGTTACAAATGATGGAGATACATCTAAAGACTTTAGTGACCCACGTGATGATGTCAAATATACGAGTAAAACTGACTTTAATCGATAAATTATACTTCTCAAGCTACAGACCCGGAGCTGATGAATATGAAGAAGAAAGTACAAGTATGTGTTATTCCAGAAGCAAGAGTCGATGAAGAGAGAAAATCTCAACCCTCGATTCATTAGTCTATTTGAAATCCTCGATCGAGTAGGAACTGTGGCCTATAGAATCACTTTATCACTAAGTATGTCTCGTGTTCATAACATTTTTCATATATCTATGCTACATAAATATTTGAAAAACCCGAACCACATTATTGAATTAGAACTAGACGAGATAACGGAAGATTTAACGTATGAAGAGGTACCTGTTAAAATCTTGGATAAGAAGGAACATACTTTATGCTCAAATATTGTACCTCAAGTCAAAGTTTTATGGAGAAACCATGATATTGAGGAAATGACCTGGGAGTTGGAATCTAAAATAAAAACAAGGTATCCTCACCTCTTCGACATACCAGGTGCGTACATCAATTTCGAGGACGAAATTTCATAAGGAAGAGAGGTTGGAAGACCTCGAATTTTTATGAATAAAGATTTAATTAATTTCACTAATTATTATATTGAATAATAAGGTGTTGATTTGATATAATACTTTAGTTATGGGTGAAATGTGCAAATTTTGTAACGTAAGCAAGTTGTCATATAATATTCGTTTGGTCGGGGAATATTCTTTTTGTCAGAGAATATCCGTATGACGACGCAATCATTGGTGGACCACATAACAGAATAATTGTCGGATATAGAAAGCGACATAAATAAACTTTTTATAAAAAATAATGCCAAAACTTTTACCGTTAAACTGTTGAAATACCTGGCGATAAAAGTACAGTAATACGCGTGGTTGCACAGTACCACACGGTATTGCACATACAATATATCTGATTATTGATTCTTATGTAAGAAGTCACTACATAATTGATGCACTAAAATTGCACTGTCTTTCATATTATTGATGCAATAAATGCTACAATGATAATTAAATAGTATTTTACATTATTGATTCAATAATTGTCAAGACACAGTAACTCATATTATTGAAATGATATTATTAGATAGCATTATTGGCAATGTCTAAGGAAATTCTGTCTATGAAAGGGGTTTGGTCACCTAATTGCGCGCCAGTAAAGAGAAATCCTTATCGGAAAGCCGCCTCTTTCTTGGGAACGATCTGGTTGTCAGTATTTTGAATCTATAATATTAATTAGAAATAATAATTGAAGAATTGTGAATAATTAATGAATTTGGTAAGTAAATATTTCTTCAATTTTGATATAAATGGAGAAATTTTAGAATGAGACATTTGTCGAAGGTTTGTTATATTTTTCTATGAAACCATAATTATCTTCTCCGATAATATATTTATATATTATTATAATATTACATTATAATAGCATAATGTGATAATATAATAGTATAATTTTTATAATTTAAATGGTAGTATTACTATAATAAATTTATGGTATAAAAATAAAATGAAGTGGAAGAAAGCAAATTGAATTTGGATTTCTTTTTAATAATTGTTAAAAATTTTAACATGTGAAAAAAATGAGGGAGTCCTCATTTTGAATTTGAACTCTCTTTTTCAAAAGGTGTGTGCTGCATTATTTTCAAAAACTAATGTGCGTATAAAAATTGTAACGGGTCGAATTTATTGAGTCGTGATTCTGGTGACAGAATCCTTTTAAGGGGGGAAAGATGTGACGAACGAGATTTTTATAATTTAATTTTAATATTTATTGAAATAAATAAATATTTTTGATGATTTAATTATTAGATTAAATAATTAATTGATGCAATTGTGGTAGATTAATTTAATTATATGTATTACATTTATTAAATTAAGGTGGAGAATTTTTATTATCGAAGTATGTGATTATGTGAGCTTATTGTATTAAAAGAAATATTTAATAAGCCTATTGGTATTTTAATTAATTTAATTATTAATTAGAGAGTTAATAATTTGACATTATTTATTAATGAGAAATTTAATTATGTGACTATGTGAATTTATGAGAATTTATTATATTTTATTTAAAGTAAATTAAATAAGATATTGATTTATTTTATGAAGGAGTGCGACATTAATTAAACTATATGATAAAGCTTTATTAAATTAAATGGTTTTTGAGACCTATTCTAGCTATACAAACATGGCCTTAGAGGGAGTTATGAGCAGTTAACCCATGATGGGTAACTCACCATAATGCGCATCAGTCCTTTAATTCATACGACGTCTTCTTCATTCTTCATTTTCTAAAGTCTAACAAAGAAATCAGAGAAGGTTCATAGAGAGAAATTTGAGAAGTTTGAGAGAAAAGTTTGAGTGTGTAATTAACAATTATTTATGAAAGGATCACCACTGATCATCTCTTCTAAAACTATACTCTGGGTAATTTCTCCAAACTCAAATTCTCATATTTTATATCATTTAGTTTTCTATGAAAATGGCTTTCATTCATCCTGTAAAGTCTCTGTAATTGAGAAATTATGTTGTTATATGGATATATGTAATAATACGAGTAGCATAACATGTTTTATATATATATTGCATGATTCTATATCATAAGTTTCGTAATATGATGACTTGCTATTTCAAAAATTTACAAAGTTTGGGTTTTGGCCATATGGCCCTTATACGTGATTTTAGTATGTCAAACATAAATGTTTTCATAAAATTTACACTCTTATTTTATTATGCATGTTGATACGAAGAGACCAAAGTTTAAATGAACGAATTCGATTGTTATAATTAATCCAGTAGTGTCAATTTTCATGAATTATTTTCAAAACCTTCAAGAACATCAAAGTCAGTGAAATTCATATATTTTAGTTATGTGATTATGAGTTTTAATGGGTTAAAACCATTCTATAAATGTTGGGTAATGATTATGTATAAATTATATCATGTGGGTATGTCTAAATTCGTGTAATAAAATTTTAATTGTAGTTTTTGGGTCGTAATTTCGCAATTTTCGCGAATTGAGTAGCGGTTTGTTCAAGCCATGCCATGCTGACTCTCGGTTTTAACATCCGCCGCCAGAAGCGTAAGAGTCCCACAAGATCGCCATCGCAAATAAAAATGCTAAGTTCAAGATAACAATGTAATGGTAAATACTACTCTCAAGAATGTTCAGAAATGAATTATCTTTAAATGTTTAAGTCTAGCAATGTGATTACAACTTAATGTAATGAACATAAAATTATGTTATAAGTATAATGAGATGTTAAAATAGATACTTAGCATGTAAATAACATAATTACATGTGGATTGAATTATTGAATACATAATTAGCTTGTTATTCATGATGTGTAAATTATGTGACAAAGTGGTAATTTGACTAAGTATAGTCAATATTCGAATTAGACAAAAGAATGAGTTTATGATGATTAGTTAAGTTATAATTAACTGGTATTGTGAATGTGAATGGTATGTATGATTAAATCCAAAGAACGTGCTTAGTTAAAGTGTAATCTACGCACGAGGCAAGTTTCCTAACCCTACTTGTCATTATTGTTCAAGTTTATTAGTTACCTCGAGTAAATTATCATTACTATTATTCAAGTTCAAATGTTATATTAAAGATTGATTATCTTTTCAAATCATGATTCAGTTATACAATAATTGTCATATTGTATACTTCTTGAGATTATTATTCAAATTGAATATCATTATTGTTGAACCTTATTAGACTAGTGAACTTTATTGATTCAACTAGTCCTTAGTTGATGAACGCTCTAAATTTCAAAACCCTTATTGAATTATCCAAACCAAACTTCCTTTGGTGCGGACTCGAATGTCAAACTGAGATGAACAACCCTGCAAAGGGATTTACTTATCGTTAGCGTTAAGCGTTAAGATAAGATATTGTGAATGAATGGTACTAAAGGGTCGATCCCCCTAAGTACGCAGTAGAAAGGTCCATAGTCTTATGACTGTTAAAGGTTTCAAGTATAACCCTTGATAACCTAGGACATAGTTCAAGGTCTTATGACCCTCAGAAATCTTTTGATTCTTGTTATTCATTCTTGATTCAAAAGTTGAGCTTTTATTTCAGAAGTTACTATTTCTCTCGCATGTTATTATTCATTGTTATATTGTTATACTTGTGGGCAATCGTGCTCACTCTTGCGTAATAATAACATTGCAGTTACGAACGAAAGAGCAGACGAACCTTCCACTAGTAAAGGCAAGGGCAAGCTTAGCAAGTAATGAAGACTGATTATTTATGTGATGTAATTAGAATTGATGTTACTTAAGACTTATTGTATATATTTCCGCACATATGTTTAAGGTTAGTTTAACCTGGGATTTTATTATTATTTGGATGTTGTAACCCTTAAGGGGAAGATTTTATTTCTATCTATTGCATGGTTTGCATTTATTATGGGTAGATAGATAGATGATATTTATCTAAATGAACATCAAATCTCGTGGAATTCAAGTACTTTCGGATTTGGGGGTGTCGTAAGTTGGTATCGAGTCAGAGGTTATGAACCTTAGGTGGGGGGAACAACCTTAGGTAGTAGCCTTATAGAAAGAACATAGTGATGGAAAACTCTTATCGAGTTCTAGGAAATGAGTTTTTATAATTCATTGAAGATAATAAAAGACTTTATGTGCTTATGTGTTAAAATTATGTGCTCACTAGTATGACTTAGTAACTAAAACTTGAATTTTGTTGTCAGAATGTCTGACGTTGGAGGTACTAGTCGAACTGGGGAGGAGGAGCCCCGAGTACCTATAGTACCTACAGAGGAGGAGCCCAGAGACATTCATGTCGTTAGGGAACAGTTGGTACAGAGGGAGTTATCTCCATTGATCACCGTTGTTGATCAGGAGCATGAACCTGAGACAGATTTTGAGGAGGATCCTGAGGAGGAATTTGACGAGGAAGAGGAAGAAGAGGAGTTTCCACAGCATTCCATCGATGCTGAGATGTACGACACATTATACGACCGTAACATGGAGTTAAGAGATGAGGTGCAGGATCTAACTGAACGGGCTATTATTCAGCAGATTACACTAGAGCAGAAGGAGAGAGAGATTTCGACTCTTCACTCACGACTGGGAAATGTAGAATGTGATTTGGTCCACGAGAAGGGTCAAACCGAAGATAAGACCGCAGAGATAGAAAAGTTGAAGAAGGATCTGAAAGAGAGCTCAGAGAGGCTTGCCATAGCAAAGGAGGGCTGGGTAAGAGAGTCACGTCGTGCTGATCTTGCAGAAGAGGATGGTTGTGCAAAGAAGGCAAAGCTTGGAGAGACATACTCTACACTTAATCATGCAATGGATGAGGCCCAGGATCGAGTTTTGAGGTACCCCATCCAGTTCGAAGGACTTCCATCGTACATGCTGGATCGCAGGATGATGTCTCGTATCATAGAAGAGGAGCGTGGCAAGGCTTCAGCGCCTTGACAGACAGTGATATAATCTGTTTAATTATGTGAAAGACTTAGTTAATTTTTATATGTAAATTCCGATGTGTTTATGAATGAAGGAATATTTTAATATTTAAATCCTGTGGATTCTTTATCTCAGGATGGTGGATGTAAATAGCAGTTATGCTATTGTTTGATGTAAAACTTTTTGTTTGAATTAAATATATTAAGTTATTTGAGATGATGTGTTAAATGATTATATTAAATTTTTGAGTGAAGTCTTAACTATTTATAGAATTTAATAGAGATTTAATAAGCATATATTATTCTTAACAGAAATATGCCGCCTAGAAGAAGACAACCACATCAACCAGCTCAGGAAGAGTCAACAAATAACAACAATAATGCTAATGCTAATCCTGTTCAGCAGTTGGTTAACTTACTGACTGGAGCAATGATTAATCAACCTCAAGCTCCACCAAATACTACATTTAAGGATTTTAAGGCGGTGGGACCGCTAGAGTTTAAAGGTTCCATGAACCCGATCGAGGCTCAAACGTGGGTTATGGAAATGGAGAAGGTTTTCAACGTCGTTAGGGTTAGAGAAGACCAGAAGACCGCTTTTGCAACGTTTATGCTGAAGTCTGAAGCTAGCTATTGGTGCCAAGCAAACAAAGTGCGAGGAGGTGAAGGTGTAATTACTTGGGAGAGATTTAAAGAGATGTTCTTTAAGATGTACTTCCCAACCAGCTCACAGAACCAGATGGAGGTTCAATTTCTGGAATTGAAGTAGGGAAATATGAGCGTACCTGATTATGCGGCTAGATTTAACAAGTTAGCGAGGTTTGCCCCGTATCAAGTACATACGAATGAGATAAAAGCCAGAAGATTCGAACAAGGACTAAAGCCTTGGGTATATAGTAAAGTCTCAATGTTTCAGATAAACACATTTGCCGGAGTACTGGAAAAGGCCATCCTTGCTGAAGGTGGAAGCGATGCGGTGACCAAGTACAATCAAGATCAGAAGAAGAAGAAGAGTGAAGGTGAAGTAAATAACAAGGCTAGTGGAAGTGGCACAGGAGGTGGAAATTTTAATCAGAAGAAAAGGTGGAATGACAACTCATCATCGGGGAATCATCAAGGTAGTCAGAAGAAAAGAATTGAAGCATGCCCGACCTGCGGGAAAGCTCATCTAGGAGTTTGTATGAAAGGAAAAAGAGTGTGCTACAATTGTGGTCAAGAAGGCCACATAGCACCTAACTGTCCTAACCCAAAGAAGGGTGCTTGCTTTACTTGTGGTTCAAAGGACCATCTGGCAAGAGATTGTTCTAAGAAGGGATCGGGAGGGTCAGGATCAGGAGGAAACCGGGGAAACAACAGTGGAAATGCCTTAACTATCATCGGACCAACCGCAACAAACCGACCGACCGCCAGGACTTTCAACATGACAGTGCAGGATGCAGTTCAATCTCGTGATATGGTGTCAGGTATCATTCCGATCAATAAAATTAATGCTTATATTATATTTGATTCGGGTGCTACTTGTTCCTTTATATCCAATGATTTTGCCAAGAATTTAGATTTGCCTAAGAATGAATTGGATTACCCCATGAACATAGAAATTGCGAATAGAGAAATAATCCCTGTTAAGTACGTACATAAGAACTGTAGAGTGGATATTAAGGGTAATATCATGAACGTAAATCTTATCCCTATTTGACTTGGGGAATTTGACGTTATTTTGGGAATGGACTGGTTATTCAATTACGGGGCTGTAATTTATTGCCAAAAGAAGAGTACTAACCTTATGACTCCATCAAAGGTTGTGTTGTATGGTAGCAAGTCGCCTAGACAAGCGAGTTATGACGCCCCCAAGATAGGTATACATCACCCATTCTGAGTCGCCAAATACATGGTACAGAAACAAATACAACTTCATTAAACTGTGAGTTTAAATACAAATAGAAAGTATAAAAACTCAAAAGGAGTCCTCATTACAATTATTGATATACTATTTTAAAAATAGTGAGGACTGCTAAAACAACTTTCTAGAACCATCACTCCGTACCCCGACTAGTTCCTGCTATGTTCTCACCTCCTGAGAAGAAAAATAGAACAAAAGGGTGAGCTCAACTAGCCCAGTAAAGAATATTATGACTAAGATAATATACAAAAATTATCATTAGTCTTCAACAGGGAATAATCTGATAAAATATAATAGACAACAAGTTTTAGATCAACAACTCGCAGGTGAAAATAAAGAATCCATTAGAAGAGTCAAGTAGAGAAAGAATTCTACTATCTTCTAAGATTTAAAAGTCCATCATCAATATTTTATCCCTGTAATATCAATCAATATACATCTTGAATCAAATATTCATCTTTGCACTACAGGCCAAAGATATTCATTTATATCACCAGTTGGTCATGTTCATCTCAACACCTGTTCATCTTTGCACTACGGACCAAAGATATTCATTAGGTAATCATTAATCTTTGCACTACAGGCCAAAGATATTCAGTAATATCATCATTTAGGACTGAGGATGATGAAAAATATTTTAAAGAAAACGAATCCAGTGAGACAGAAGGACAAATATTAGGGATTCGTATCACAGTTTATCCAAGATCAATAATACTTCATAATAACCAATTTTGAAGCAGAATTCAAAAAGAAAGATCAAAACATGGATACAATCAAAGATAGTAGCCATAATAGACATCTTGAACAAAAAGAAGAAAATATTATTTTTTGGTGAATAGTGTCGTATTCGTGAATAGTGCCGTATACGTGAATAGTGCCGTATACGTGAATAGTAACCCCAACACAAAAAGTTCCAAATTTGATAAAAAGTTCATACCAATATTTCGGCATAATGATATTGAAGAAAATATCATTTAAGAAGAAGATAATATCCCTTACCTCAAAATATTAGTACTTGATCGGAATATCAGATAGGTCAAGGAAACTTGCAACCGATTAATGTAAACTCACAAAGTATCTAAATACTCAAAAAATACACTCAATAATCTAGAGAGAGAAAGAGAGAAATCTTATGTTTCGTGTGATTTTCAATTCTATCTTAGCCCTCTATTTATAGGAAAATGTTAGAAACAATCAAGGCAGACTTAACTCGCAAACTCGATGGCTTTACACCGCTACTATTCCCACCCACCACATTTGAATAAAAAATCTCAGCACATTTCTTCACCAACCAAGAGTGGGGCCCACCAATTCTAGAATTTTCCACCAAAATGATTTATAACCTGATTTCCGAATTAGCCACCTCTTAAAATTCATAACAAATCATACGCTCATTTTTAACGGTTCAAAATTTGTGGACATATACTCAACTTATATATGTATAACATATCCAAAAATTACAACGATCCAACGGTCGGATTAAAAATTATAACTCCCGCAATATATCTCAAAAAACACTAATTTGATTTTTAATACCTCCAATCCGACAAAATACTAATAAAACACCTCAACATTAATTCCTTCATTTATAACCACATAGATAAATCCATCATTTATATCCACATAAAATAAATATTTCCTTATCATATGAATCAATGATTAATTATTCACAAATAATATTACAGTAATCACATTTATGACAACCGGTCAAGTTTCAGAAAGAGGGGCTTTCAATAAGGATTTCTCTTCTTCATGCGCGCAATTAGGTGATCAAACCTCTCCTTGATGTAACTTTCTAGACATTGCCAATAATGCTATCTAATAATATTATTCAAATAATATGAATTAATGATCTGATAAAGGAGATACTATGCAGTGACGATAATTAAAACAACAATAATATAAAATATCAATGCAACAATTATTGAATCAATAAAATAAAATATTGAACAGTAATTACTGTAACAATTATTGAGTAGTGCCTTCTTACGTAAGAATCAATAATTCAACAATATTTGCAATACCGTGGATAATCGCAACCACGCGCGACATCGTATTTTAACCACCGGTATTCCAGCGGTAAGTGTTATTCAGTAATAACCTGCCAAGTTATTCAATTTTGTCGTTTTCTTCATTCGACCGTTATCCGTTATGGGGCCCACAATTAGCTGCGCCGTCGTACGAATATTCCCCGACAGAAAGAATATTCCACGACTAAACGAATATTCCCCGACAAATGAATATTTTATAACCACTTGCTTATTTTGAAATTTTTTCCCATAACCAAAGTATTATATCAAATTAATACCTTATTATTCACAATAATAATTAGAGAAAATTTGATTTTATTCATTAATAAGTTGGGGTCTTACACGAGTTGTCTGACGATGATGCATGCCAGGAAGTTATTAAGACAAGGCTGTGTAGGATACTTAGCTTACATAGTCGATAGTCGAAAAGAGAATCCAAAGGTAGAAGAAATATCGATTGTGAGGGACTTCGTCGACGTATTTCCAGACGATTTGCCAGGACTTCCACCAGATAGAGAGGTAGACTTCGTCATCGATTTGGCTCTCGGAACTGCTCCAATATCAAAGGCATCATACCGAATGGCACCAGTAGAGATGAAGGAATTAATGGTACAACTATAAGAATTGTCGGACAAGAAGTACATTCAACCGAGCGTATCGCCGTGGGGAGCGCCGATGTTGTTTGTGAAAATGAAGGATGGATCGATGCGACTCTGCATTGACTACAGAGCACTGAATAAGGTCACGATTAAGAACATATATCCATTACCAAGGATCGATGACCTGTTTGATCAATTGAAGGGAGCGAGATACTTTTCCAAGATAGACTTGAGAAGCGGTTATCATCAAATGAAGGTGAGGGCGGAGGATGTATCAAGATGCTGCGTTCGAGCGCGCGATATGGTCACTCACGAATTTTTAGTAATGTCGTTTGGTCTTACGAATGCTCTCTGCGGCATTTATGGGACTAATGAATGGTGTGTTCAAGCCGATTTTTGGACAAGTTAAGTAGTGGTATTTATAGATGACATTTTGGTCTATTCGAAAACCAAGGAAGAACATGAAGAGCATTTGAGATTAACATTGGAAGTATTTAGAAGGGAAAAGTTGTATGCCAAGTTTTCGAAATGCGAATTTTGGATTGAACGAGTACAATTTCTCGGTCACGTGATCGATAAAAATGGAATTTCGGTAGATCCATCTAAAGTAGAAGCTGTGATTAACTGGGATCAGCCGAGAACGCCGTCGGAAGTAAGAAGTTTTCTTGGATTGGCAGGATATTATAGAAGATTCATTCAAGACTTTTCCAAGATTGCAACTCCGTTAACGAATTTAACTCGAAAAGATGTGAAATTTGTTTGGACGGAGAAGTGTGAGGAAAGCTTTCAAGAATTGAAGAAGAGGTTGAGTACATCACCTGTGTTGTCTCTTCCGAACGATAGAGGAAATTTTGTTGTTTATAGTGATGCGTCGCATAAAGGACTTGGCTGTGTGCTGATGCAAAACGGCAAAGTCATTGCGTATGCATCACGATAATTGAAGGATTACGAGAAGGGATACTTGACCCATGACTTGGAGTTAGCTGCAATTGTTTTTGCTTTGAAAATTTGGAGGCACTATCTCTACAGGGAGAATTGTGAAATATATACGGACCACAAGAATCTGAAATATACTTTTACACATAAGGATTTGAATATGCGTCAAAGAAGATGGTTAGAATTAATTAAGGATTACGACTGTGAGATTTTATACCATCCGGGTAAAGCAAATGTGGTTGCCGACCCCTTAAGTAGAGAGGGTTTTGAGAAATTGATGATGTTGACTGCTCAAGAGGAGCTAATTTCAGAAATGGAGAAACTAGAGTTGGAAGTGAAGTATCCTATGGAGATTGATGAGAAGTTATTTCAGATGCAATCTGGTACAACTCTACTAGATAAAGTAAAGGAGGCTCAACTTCAGGATGAAGAATGTAAAAAGGTGACAAAGAAGATATCTGAAGGAACTGAACCGAGATTTAAGATGGATAAGGAAGGAGTACTGAGATTTGAGAGTAGAATTTGGTTACCGCCAGTACAAGAGATTAAGGATGATATTTTGAGCGAGGCTCATAGTTCACGATATTCGATTCACCCTGGTAGTACCAAAATGTACCAAGATCTTCGAAAACATTTCTGGTGGCCGAATTTAAAATGTGATGTTGTAGAATGTGTTGCCAAGTGTCTGACCTGTCAGAAAGTGAAGGCAGAACATCAGAGACCGAGTGGATTGCTACAACCGTTAGAGATCCTAGAATGGAAATGGGAACATATTACAATGGACTTTGTGGTTGGCCTTTCGACGACTCAGAAAGGCTACGACGCAGTATGGGTTATCGTTGACCGACTGACGAAATCCGCACACTTCCTTCCAATCAAAATCAGATTCAACTTAGATTAGTTAGCGAGGTTATACGTAAAAGAGATTGTTTCGAGGCACGGAGTTCCGGTGTCAATTGTTTCTGATAGAGATCCACGCTTCACATCAAATTTCTGGAAACGTCTATAGGAATGCATGGGAACGCAATTGCGAATGCGTAAAGCATACCACCCTCAAACAGACGGACAGAGCGAAAGAACGATTCAGACATTAGAAGATATGCTAAGAGCCTGTGTGATGGACTTTAAAGGAAATTGGGATGATCACCTACCGTTAGTAGAGTTCGGCTACAACAACAGTTACCACGCTAGTATTGGCATGCCACCTTATGAAGCGTTATACGGCAGAAAGTTTAGAACTCCACTTTTTTGGGATGAAGTTGGCGAAAGACAATTGCTAGGGCCAAAATTGGTTCAGCAGACAGCAAAAATAGTCAAAGTGATCCGAACACGACTGGTAGCAGCTCAAGATAGACAGAAGAAATATGCTGATCCACATCGTAAAAATATCGAATTTGAATCAGGTAGTTATGTTTTCTTGAAGGTCTCTCCCCGGAAGGGAAAGATCAGGTTCGGAAAGAAAGGGAAATTAAGCCCAAGATTCATTGGACCATTTGAAGTACCGAGAAGAATCGGAGAAATTGTGTACGAGGTAGCCCTACCTCCATCACTCAAGAATGTCCACAACGTCTTTCACGTTTCTTTATTACGACCCTACAAACCCGATTACAAGCATGTAATTGAATATGAACCCCTACATTTTGAAAGAGACTTATCTTACGAAGAAATTCATGTTCAAATTGTCGACAGAAAAGAACAAGTTCTCGTAAATAAAGTAATACCTTACATTAAGGTAATTTGGAGGAACCACAACGTCAAGAAGCTACGTGGGAACTCAAGAGAATATGATGAAGAATTACCCTCATTTATTTACTTAATTATGTAAGCGATTCGGGGACAAAATCTTTGTAAGGGGGGGAGAATGTAATTCAGGTTGAATTTATTGAAGTCGTGATTTCGGGGACGTAATCCTTCTAAGTGCGGGGGAAAGATGTGATTTAACGAGATTTTTGTAATTTAATTTTAATATTTATTGAAATAAATAAATATTTTTGATGATTTAATTATTAGATTAAATAATTAATTGATGCAATTATGGTAGATTAATTTAATTATATGTATTACATTTATTAAATTAATGTAGAGAATTTTTATTATCGAAGTATGTGATTATGTGAGCTTATTGTATTAAAAGAAATATTTAATAAGTTTCATCTTTGGTATTTTAATTAATTTAATTATTAATTAGAGAGTTAATAATTTGACATTATTTATTAATGAGAAATTTAATTATGTGACTATGTGAATTTATGAGAATTTATTATATTTTATTTAAAGTAAATTAAATAAGATATTGATTTATTTTATGAAGGACTGCGACATTAATTAAACTATATGATAAAGCTTTATTAAATTAAATGGTTTTTGAAACCTATTCTAGCTAGACAAACATGGCCTTAGAGGGAGTTATGGGCAGTTAACCCATGATGGGTAACTGACCATAATGCGCATTAGTCCTTTAATTCATACGACGTCTTCTTCATTCTTCATTTTCTAAAGTCTAACAAAGAAATCAGAGAAGGTTCATAAAGAGAAATTTGAGAAGTTTGAGGGAAAAATTTGAGTGTGTAATTAACAATTATTTGTGAAAGGATCACCACTGATCATCTCTTCTAAAACTATACTCTGGGTAATTTCTCCAAACTCAAATTCTCATATTTTACGTCATTTAGTTTTCTATGAAAATGGCTTTCATTCATCCTGTAAAGTCTCTGTAATTGAGAAATTATGTTGTTATATGGATATATGTAATAATACGAGTATCATAACATGTTTTATATATATATTGCATGATTCCATATCATAAGTTTCGTAATATGATGACTTGCTATTTCAAAAATTTACAGAGTTTGGGTTTTGGCCATATGGCCCTTATACGTGATTTTAGTATGTCAAACATAAATGTTTTCGTAAAATTTACACTCTTATTTTATTATGCATGTTGATACGAAGAGACCAAAGTTTAAATGAACGGATTTGGTGTTATAACGAATCCATAGTGTCAATTTTCATGAATTGTTTTCAAAACCTTCAAGAACATCAAAGTCAGTGAAATTCACATATTTTAGTTCTTTGATTATGTGTTTTAATGGGTTAAAACCATTCTATAAATGTTGGGTAATGATTATGTATAAATTATATCATGTGGGTATGTCTAAATTCGTGTAGTAAAATTTTAATTGGAGTTTTTGGCTGTGTTCTACAATTTTTGGGAATTGTAGAGAACAGTTTCGGTTTGTCTTGTCGTCATGATGCTGGACTCGTGCCTTAACATCCGTGTCAGTAGCGCCTACGGTGCACTAACGCTAAGAATTCAACAAGCAAGCGGCGCCATTGCGCCACAACGCCGAAAGTGTTAAGATAACAGCTGTGATGTACAAATACCACTCTCAAGAATGTTCAGAAATGAATTATCTTTAAATGTTTAAGTCTAGCAATGTGATTACAACTTAATGTAATGAACATAAAATTATGTTATAAGTATAATGAGATGTTAAAATAGACACTTAGCATGTAAATAACATAATTACGTGTGGATTGAATTATTGAATACATAATTAGCTTGCTATTCATGATGTGTAAATTATGTGACAAAGTGGTAATTTGACTAAGTATAGTCAATATTCGAATTAGACAAAAGAATGAGTTTATGATGATTAGTTAAGTTATAATTAACTGGTATTGTGAATGTGAATGGTATGTATGATTAAATTCAAAGAACATGCTTAGTTAAAGTGTAATCTACGCACGAGGCAAGTTTCCTAACCCTACTTGTCATTATTGTTCAAGTTTATTAGTTACCTCGAGTAAATTATCATTACTATTATTCAAGTTCAAATGTTATATTAAAGATTGATTATCTTTTCAAATCATGATTCAGTTATACAATAATTGTCATATTGTATACTTCTTGAGATTATTATTCAAATTGAATATCATTATTGTTGAACCTTATTAGACTAGTGAACTTTATTGATTCAACTAGTCCTTAGTTGATGAACGCTCTAAATTTCAAAACCCTTATTGAATTATCCAAACCAAACTTCCTTTGGTGCGGACTCGAATGTCAAACTGAGATGAACAACCCTGCAAAGGGATTTACTTATGCGTTAGCGTTAAGATATTGTGCACGAAGATGGTACTAAAGGGTGATCCCCCAAGTACGCAGTAGAAAGGTCCATAGTTTTATGATCGTTAAAGGTTTCAAGTATAACCCTTGATAACCTAGGACATAGTTCAAGGTCTTATGACCCTCAGAAATCTTTTGATTCTTGTTATTCATTCTTGATTCAAAAGTTGAGCTTTTATTTCAGAAGTTACTATTTCTCTCGCATGTTATTATTCATTGTTATATTGTTATACTTGTGGGCAATCGTGCTCACTCTTGCGTAATAATAACATTGCGATTCTTAAACGAAAGAAAGTGCATTTAACCTTCCACTAGTAAAGGCAAGGGCAAGCTTAGCAAGTAATGAAGACTGATTATTTATGTGATGTAATTAGAATTGATGTTACTTAAGACTTATTGTATATATTTTCGCACAGATGTTTAAGGTTAGTTTAACCTGGGATTTTATTATTATTTGGATGTTATAACCCTTAAGGGGAAGATTTTATTTCTATCTATTGCATGGTTTGCATTTATTATGGGTAGATAGATAGATGATATTTGTACAGTGAACACCAAATCCTGTGGAATTGAAGTACCCGGATTTGGGGGTGTCACAAAAATTGTCATAAGTGGTGTGCTAGAATTTTTCAATAAATAGGTTACTTAGTTAAACAATGAAACTCACACCAGAATCAGAAAATTCTCTCTCTATAATATTGAGTGTATTTCTTGTGATTATAAGGATATTTTGAGTACAGTGCAAGATTTCCTCAACATAATCTCCGTTATTCCAGTCTGAACTACTTTCCTACTAAGGTAAATGATATTTTTTTTTTCCGTAAATGATGTTATTTTCTTTCAGTACTCGTAAATGATATTATCTCCTTCCACATTCGTAAGGGATATCATTTTCTTTCATACTCCATATTACGTAAGCGATATTATTTCATCTCGTACTCCTAAATTTAAACTTACTATGGTAAGTATTGTTTCTATAATTCTTGAAATGATTAGAAATTTCTTAAGAATTGCGCTTCATCTAATATCATTTCACTAGAATATTGGTCTGAATTTTTTTATTAAATTTTAATTTTTTCATGTCTGGGTACTATTCATGGGAATTATTCATACGGTACTGTTCACAACAAAATTTAATTTCTTTTCTTTGTCCAAGTTATCTTTTATGAATCTTATTCTTGAAATTGAATCCATGTTATGACAAAAATATCATGTCACAACACATGCGACATAATACCAACAAAAAGGTTCTATATGTACATGTTGAACCAAATCAAATTATAGTCACAAGGTTTCAAAAAGAAGGTAGCAACATGTACCACTCTACAATTATCAAAATAAATATTAGACATAATAACCTCATTCAAAGAGTACAAGTACGAGTCTAATGTGTCAACTCCAAAATGAAATAAATATATCAATTTCACAAGAAACAATTATGTGAAATAATAACAGAAATTCGAAACGAGGAACAAAACGAACAAATCAAATTTAACAAAGGTATCGCTGAAAGAGTACGGAATCCGTACTTGATACTTCCAAACCATTTATAGCACACTCCACAAAATCTTACCCTCAAATGCCAACGATATCAAATATGAAACGTTATTCATCACCTAAACATATTCACCTCAAATTAAATATAATCCAATTCAACAATTCCAAAATAATTCATAATCTATTTAATATGCCTTTAATCATCGCCTTATATCAATTATTAATACTCCAAAATTTATATTCCAAATATAACTCTTTAAGTTCCTTCCGTCCGAACTAATTACACAAATTAATAATACTAAATGTAAGTACATTTATAAAAATATGAACACTTCTATTTGGTACGACTATAAAATATAATTACTTATAATATTAAGATTTAATTCATTCTATATAATCTTACATATTTATTTGTATAACATCTCTTGCAAATTATGCAAGTTTAAGTAAACTTTAATTACTCTTGCTATATATATTTTTTTAATTTAAAGAAATCATCAATTTATTATTTTAGGATCTCCAAAATCAATCATGAGACTACTCCCTCAGATTCAATCGATTGGAATAAAGTGATAATAATAATAAGTACATCCGTATAAGTATTACATTAATAAATAAACTCGCCATCTTTAAAGATCACTCTTAGTTCTTGAATTACAAAAGTACTTGCTCATGATGAAAAAAAAACAACATACTAAATTTAATAATTTAATATGGAACCACGTGATTTATCCCCACTTTATATAATGTATAATATACTTACTTGTTACTGATGAAATTTCCCCACTAGTGATCAAAGTCTCTAGTCTTTCTTCACCCGAGCCCCCTTTGTAGCTGTTCCCTTTATCTTCAAAGTAGCCACCTCTTCTTATTCAGTTTGTATAATGAAGTAATATTAGGTTTAGCTATTTATTAATTAAATTGCCCTAATAAACTTCTATTTGGGTTAAATTAATATTAAGGCCCAAATTTTAACCACATAATATTATCTATCACTTATTAATATTTATTAGCCCACATAATTTAAATGACTACTTTGACCCAATTTAAAGACAAAAAAAATTCAAACAATATATTTAAAACACAAACATAAATACTTCTTCTTTTTTTTCCGGGTATTACATTACCTCCCCCTTAAAAAGGATTTCGTCCCCGGAATCAAAAGAATGGAAAGTACCTAATTATCTAAAAGATGCGGATACTCCGATCGAATAGACTCCTCAATCTCGCAAGTAGCTCCGCGTTCCGGATGAATTTTTTTTTTTTTACAAAATTTTAACAAATGGGATTGTCTTCCTCCTCATAACCCGCTTTTGACAATCTAATATTATCTCAAGTTGCTTACTTCTTCACAATTGTAGAGGACGAAAAACTGAAGGAACCTGATTTGGATTCACTCAATTTCGACATCAGATGAATTAATTATAATTTTTTTTCTAATGGACTGCATCACGTATAAGTATTCTACTCGAAAATTCAACTAATCAAATTAGAATATGATTAAAGTTACAACTTCACTCTTTAAATATAAATATAGCTCAATATAGGAGCTACCAAAACTCAATGGACTTCCCATTTTTAATTTAATCGATTATTTAATTATCTACTAAAATAATTTAACTTTCCAAACAAAACAAAGAAAAAAAATAGTCACTTACCTTTTCCAATTTGAATACAATTATATAAAATAAAGTTAATTAATATTTAATTTTTTAAAAAATATGGGTTATTACATATTTCACCCCTTAAAAATAATTCCGTCCTCGAAATTTAAATAAGCTACAAAAAAAATTTTAGTTACGACGTAGCGCCGCCATTTGTAACTATCAACGCGGATAAGTCTTCGATCCACGTAATTATCAATGTATTTGTAAAAGATTCGTCAGCTACTGTGCCAAGCCTTGGTAAGGTTCTTCGCGTTGCATCAAATTAGATCACATGATCCACCGTTTGTCCGGCCCGTCGCTAATATCTTTGAGTTTAATTCTTGTAAACGTACTCTTCGGAACATAATTCGAAATCACAAAAATTTTCTTCATCTAAATACGATTCGAATACCCAAAATATTTAAAATTATCTTTAATTCGTAAAACGTTTATATTCCACTCATGACAGAGATCTAACAAATTATTTTTGTTTTATTTTACATAAATTCATACAAAACTCTAAAGACATCAGATAAACAAAACAACTATGCAAACTATATTACCAACTCTCCCCAAGTCCTCAAGAGCTTCAAAATATCTCATCCTCAATTTGAACTATTCATCAAATAATATTACACCAAAAGAATATACTACTAATATCTCTTTATCGCCAACTCTCCTAAGTTCTTAAGAGTTTCAAAATATCATAACCTCAAATCAAAATAGTTCTCAAATATTATTACACCAAAAAAATACTACTACAAAGATCTCTCCATAACCATACCAAACTCCAAATCATATATCCTACTATCTAAATAAGCAAACTATAGCTTTCAAAATCTCTTAAGATATATTGGATTCATCACTTATTATATATCTAATCATTCAATAAATCAATCATTCTCTTAGTGCAAACCTTAACTCAACAAATTTCAAAATTTCAAAATCTCATCTTACTATCACAAAGAAATTTCATATAAAATAATTTTAATATCTTACTAGAATAACCGAAAAGTCTAGAATAACCGAAAAGTTGATTTACTCCAAAAGATTAATCTTATTACCTCGAACCTCTACAACTCCCCAAAATTATAAGAGATCCTCTGTATTTAATAGCTTTCTCTTTATCATAATATCACACCGATACACATACCTCAAATTATCTACAAACTTAACAAAATTTAAAGCATAACCCAAATCAAATCAAATTCTAAATTCTAAGATCTCATAATAATTGATACCTGAAATAACTCTAACAAATAATTCTCCAATATAAAATATTCGTTGATATAAGTACTCATATCATAATCGCATCTCATATAAGATCGTTTCTTATATGCACAAAGTATAGCTTTATTCACCCCAATGATACAATCACAATTATTAACTAATATTATTGTTCCAACGCATAACAATGATAATCTAAACAAATTATCTCACCTTTCTCAAATCAACTACAACTCGAAAAGTGGAGGACACATCATCAAATTCAAGACCAACCAAAAGAAAACAAAATCGAGTCAAACTCCTACGTTTACCTAATGGTTTACCCACAACTCACAGGTCAAACCTAAATAGGTTTTCTACAAGAAAGAACCTAAGCTTTGATACCATATGAAACAACCCGGGTCAAATCCTGAGTCCGAAATAAATCTCAGGTCAAACCCCAAGTCCGAATTGAATCGAATCAAATCCATCAAAATAAGGCCTCAAATTACTGACCTAATAGTATCTTCTTGGGTCATCTTAGCCCACCACAGGCTCCCAAAAGGTCATGACTTGAAGTTACTATTGGTAGTAACTTATTTCCTTATATGCAGACAAATTTTTCCCTTATCTTTCGATGTGGGACTAGGTGTTACAAACTCCCCCACTTAAATTTCTGATGTCCCCCTCAGAATCCGATCACACACACAGCCCAAACATCTTTGCCTCTCTAGCCATTGTGGGATAATACCGGCTGGCTTCGTGTTCTCACCTCCGGACCTTCATCTCTCCATTGTGGGATAATACCACCAGCCTTCGTGTCCCCACCTCCCAAGAACCCGATCGGATTACATTCGGGCAGGAGCTTTCGAGAGAGTCGGCTCGATACCATCTCTGTAACACCCCTTTCCCGAAAAGGAAAGGGAGGTCACGTGCAAAGCACAACGAACCTCAAAATAAATAAACAGAGCACTAACAACCTCAAGATATTAATAGTGGTGATCCATTAATAAGGTACTAAATATAATTCTCTAACTAGAGTTAAAATAATCAAAACTTAAAATTCGAAACAACCTAGATGGTCAAAGGCAACTCTCTCATCATACTAGCCCGGAATTACCCCTGCAAACCTGCAGGAAGAAAAATACAGCATGAGCCAATTGCCCAGTACGGATACAGATATACAAAAGATATACAATTGATATACGAAAATAACTGAGACAAAATACTGAACAAAGCCTCAAGTGTAAATACGGACAAAAATATAATCTCCAAAGATTTGAATGGAAAATATCGAAATCAACAGAATTAACGAAACTAATAAAACAGTAAAGAACTAACGAACTGAAATAACTATCTCAATGAATTGAACTGAATAGAAACAAATCAAACTAATAAAATGAAATAATAGGCTGAATCAAATGGCTGGGGTTATTTTATACCGATTGAGCTCAGAAATATACGTTGTCACACAAGCAAGTCAAAACAATGCCACACAGGTAAGTCAAAATAATTTCACACAGGCAAATCACACAATGGACCGCGAATCCAAATGTATGCAAATCAGATATGTGTGTTTGGCACAACATCACAAATCCGCAGAACAAAAAACTAGGGTTAACTCATACGCCTCCCACAACAAAACACCAAATGGCCCACTTCCTCTGGAGCCCAAAATGGAGACGCCGTGGACTAATCACACCGCCACGGAAAGTGTCATGTCTCTCGTGCCAAGACGACATGCTTGTGGTACTCCCACAGGTGGTTATATCTCAGGTATACCCTACGGTATATTCTAACAAAAATATCATGTCACAACACATGCGACATAATACCAACAAAAAGGTTCTATATGTACATGTTGAACCAAATTAAATTATAGTCACAAGGTTTCAAAAAGAAGGTAGCAACATGTACCACTCTACAATTATCAAAATAAATATTAGACATAATAACCTCATTCAAAGAGTACAAGTACGAGTCTAATGTGTCAACTCCAAAATGAAATAAATATATCAATTTCACAAGAAACAATTATGTGAAATAATAACAAAAATTCGAAACGAGGAACAAAACGAACAAATCAAATTTAACAAAGGTATCGCTGAAAGAGTACGGAATCCGTACCTGATACTTCCAAACTATTTATAGCATACTCCACAAAATCTTACCCTCAAATGCCAACGATATCAAATACGAAATTTTATTCATCACCTAAACATATTCACCTCAAATTAAATATAATCCAATTCAATAATTCCAAAATAATTCATAATCTATTTAATATGCCTTTAATCATCGCCTTATATCAATTATTAATACTCCAAAATTTATATTCCAAATATAACTCTTTAAGTTCCTTCTGTCCGAACTAATTACACAAATTAATAATACTAAATGTAAGTACATTTATAAAAATATAAACACTTCTATTTGGTACGACTATAAAATATAATTACTTATAATATTAAGATTTAATTCATTCCATGTAATCTTACATATTTATTTGTATAACATATCTTGCAAATTATGCAAGTTTTCGTAAACTTTAATTACTACTGCTATATATATTTTTTTAATTTAAAGAAATCATCAATTTATTATTTTAGGATCTCCAAAATCAATCACAGACTACTCCCTTCGTTCAATCTGATTGGAATAAAGTGATAATAATAATAAGTCCATCCGTATAAGTATTACATTAATAAATAAACTCTGCCATCTTTAAAGATCACTCTTAGTTCTTGAATTACAAAAGTACTTGCTCATGATGAAAAAAAAATAACATACTAAATTTAATAATTTAATATGGAACCACGTGATTTATCCCCACTTTATATAATGTATAATATACTTACTTGTTACTGATGAAATTTCCCCACTAGTGATCAAAATCTCTAGTCTTTCTTCACCTGAGCCCCCTTTGTAGCTGTTCCCTTTATCTCCAAAGTAGCCACCTCTTCTTATTCAGTTTGTATAATGAAGTAATATTAGGTTTAGCTATTTATTAATTAAGTTGCCCTAATAAACTTCTATTTGGGTTAAATTAATATTAAGGCCCAAAATTTAACCACATAATATTATCTATCACTTATTAATATTTATTAGCCCACATAATTTAAATGACTACTTTGATCCAATTTAAAGACAAAAAAAATTCAAACAATATATTTAAAACACAAACATAAATACTTCTTCTTCTTTTTTTTTGGGTATTACATTACCTCCCCCTTAAAAAGGATTTCGTCCCCGGAATCAAAAGAATGGAAAGTACCTAATTATCAAAAAGATGTGGATACTCCGCTCGAATAGGACTCCTCAATCTCCCAAGTAGCTCCGCATTCCGGATGATTTTATTTTTTCACAAAATTTTAACAAATGGGATTGTCTTCCTCCTTATAACCCGCTTTTGACAATCTAAAATTATCTCAAGTTGCTTACTTCTTCAAAATTGTAGAGGACGAAAAACTGAAGGAACCTGATTTGGATTCAATCAATTCCGACATCAGATGAATTAATTATAATTTTTTTCTAATGGACTGCAGCACGTATAAGTATTCTACTCAAAAATTCAATTAATCAAATTAGAATATGATTAAAGTTACAACTTCACTCTTTAAATATAAATATTGCTCAATATAGGAGCTACCAAAACTCAATGGACTTCCCATTTTTAATTTAATTGATTATTTAATTATCTACTAAAATAATTTAACTTTCCAAACAAAACAAAGAAAAAAAAATAGTCACTTACCTTTTCCAATTTGAATACAATTGTATAATATAAAGTTAATTAATATTTAATTTTTAAAAAAATATGGGTTATTACAATAATTCTCAGACATAAATTATGTTGAAATTTATCTTTGGCCCGTAGTGCAAAGATGAACTGTTGATTGATGAATATCTTTGGCCCGTAATGCAAAGATGAATTGTTGATTGATATCTTTGGCCCATAGTGCAAAGATGGACATGTGTTTGGCATGATCATGACCACTGGTGATACAAACGATTATCTTTGGCCCGTAGTTCATAGATAATTCGTTGATTGGAAATAATTATTGATTGATGTTATAGGAATAAAATATTGATGATGAACTTTTAAAATCATAAGAAGATAGTAGACATAATGCTCTACTTGACTCTTCTAATGGATTGTTGTTTCCGCTGCAGTTGTTGATCTAAAACTTGTTGTCTATTGTATTTTATCAGATTTAGTCCTGTTGACGACTAAAGATAATTTGTTCTTCATTATCTCAGTCATAATGTTCTTTACTGGGCTAGTTGAGATCACACTTTTCCTTTGGTTCCATTGTTCTTCTCAGGAGGCGATAATATAGTTGAGACTAGTCGGGGAGTGGAGTAATGATTCAAGATGGTTATTATAGCAGTCCTCACTATTTTGTAAAATAGTGTAAAAATAATTTTAATGAGGACTTTATTTGCGTTTGGATATTGTCTACAAGACAATATTTGTATTAAAACTCACAGCATATATGTTGTCGTATTTTGCACGACAATTGTATTAATGAAGTTTGTATTTGGTTTCTGTACCATGTATTTGGCGACTCATAATGAGTTATGTAGACCTATTTTGGGAGCGTCACACTATTCACGAAAAAATTGATTTCTTTTATGTCCAAAATTATTTTTGATACATGAATATCATTCTTGAATTTTACTCCATAATTAGTTATCATGTTGACAATTTGGACATTCTTGAACTCTGGATAGATTGAATTATAAATCTCTAATATTTATCCTTGATTTCACTTGATTAATTACTTATATCATTGTCATCATCCCCATGCTTATATTCTGGTGAAAGTCATCTTTGGCCCGTAGTGCATAGATGGACTGTTGATTGGTATAATTATGACCAAGAATTGTGTATTGGTATAATCATGACCTGTAATGTTCCAGACAAATGATGCGGTGAAAGTCCTCTTTGGCCCGTAGTGCATAGATGGATAGTTGTTTGGCATGATCATGACCACTGGTGATACATACGAATATCATTGGCCCGTAGTGCATGGTAATTCGTTGATCTAAAATGATTATTTATTGATATTACATGGATAAAATATTGATGATTGACTTTTAAATCATAGAAGATAGTAGACATCATGTGACGCCCCCAAAATAGGTATACATCACACATCTTGGGTCGCCAAATACATGGTACATAATTCAAATACAAACTTAATTATACAACTGTCGTGTAAAATACGACAAAATGTAGCTGAGAGTTTTAACAGGAATATTGTCTTCTAGACTGTATCCAAACTCAAATTCAATCCTCATTACATTTATTATCACACTAAATAATGAGGACTACTAAAACAGCCATCTCGGACCATCACTCCATTCTTTGACTAGTCATAGCTACGCTATCATTTCCTGAAGAGAACAATAAAAGCAAAAGGGTGAGCTCAACTAGCCCAGTAAGAAATATTATGACTAAGATAATGCAGAATAAATTATCGTTAGCTTCTTCAACGATGTAAACCGATAAAATATAATAAACATCAAGTTTAAGCTGCAATGAACAAGCAATCCATTAGAAGAGTCAAGTAGAGCATGATATCTACTATCTTCTATGATTTAAAAAGTTTATCATCAATTTTATCGCTGAGACTCAGCTTAATAAATAATCCATATCATCGAATCATCCATGCACTACAGGCCAAGGATATTCAATAGTATCACGACCACAAATTATCCATGCACTACGGGCCAAGGATATTCGTGTTTACACCAATGGTCATGATCATGCCAACAACTGTCCATCAATGCACTACGAGCCAATGAGGACTTTTACCACATCATTTGTAACATTACGGTCATGATTATACTGAATAATCACTGGTCATAATCATACCAATCAACAGTCCATCTATGCACGTAAGCCACAGATGACTTTCATCATAATATAAGCATGAGGATGATGACAATGATATAAGAATTCAATTAAAAGAAAGCAAAGGATAAGTTTCTAAAGATTTATAATTTAATTTATCCAGAATTCAATAACGTCCAAATAGTCAATATGATACTGCTTTGTGGAGTAAAATTCAAGAATAATATTGTATATAAATTATTTGGACCAAAAAGAAATCAATTTTTGTCATGAATAGTACCCAGGGTGAATAGTACCCCGTGAATAGTACTTCAAGAATAGTACCCCGTGAATAGTAGTCCGGCATGAAAAAGTTAAAACTTATCAAGAATGCTCAGAATAATATTTCCATGAAAAGATACTGGATGAAGTGTAAAATTCAAGGATATTCTACTAATTTCATGGAGTATAAACGCCAAAAGTTAACAAAATGAGTATAGAATTCAGAATCTGAAACAAAATAATATTACTTACATACTACAGAGTATGGAAGAAAATATTATTTCTTACGAGTATTGAACAAAAATAATATCACTTACCTTAAAAAGAAGAGTATTCCAAATGGTAGGGCGGGGATATTCTTGAAAAAAACTTGAACTATTTTCAACGCTCAAAGCTTCGATAAACTCTAAGGAAATACGCTCAATATTATAGAAGAAGAATTCTCTGATTCTGGCGGTGTGATTTTCAATTCTAACTAAGCATCCTATTTATAGGAGAATGAAAGAGGTCTTGCTTTTAGAATTTCACTGCATTTAAATAATCGCGAACTCACGGATGTCATACGCAATGTTCGGGCTACTGAATTTTCAATGCCATTACCAAGTAAAACAAAAAATATATATATATATATATATATATATATATATATATATATATATATATATATATATATATATAAACACATGTTGCTTTGAAAAAACACCTCCCACCCGTGACAAAATTTTCATCCTTCCACCAACATGTGGCCTCCACCTGACCCACTCGTGGCTTCCACCAATATTATATATATATATATAAATACACTGAATAACTTTCTACCGATTATTTTGAAAAATGGATAAATGGGGGTCCAAATAATAAGCAAAATTTACAACAAATACTTCATAAAAATCCCCTTAAAATTTTTAACAACATTTATTCATATTATTATAACTCGCAATATTAACAACCAGATCGTTCCCAGGAAAGAGGGGGCTTTCCCATAAGGATTTCTCCCTATTGGCGTGCAATTAGATGACCAAACCCTTTTCCTCGACAGAACTTTCTAGACATTATTAATTATGTAGATGATAATATGAATAACTTGCCATCTCAATTATTGATTTAATAATATAAAATATTGTAATAATAATTGAATCGAATAACGTGAGATACTATGCAGCAATTACTGTAGCAATAATTGAATAAAACTGAGTGACTTCTCACGTAAGCATCAATAATCAATACTGTGTGCTACTATGCCACCACGCGTATTACTGTACCTTTACCACCGGGTATTCCAACAGTTTAACGGTAAAACTTCCGCCGTTATTTTTATAGAAAGATATTTCTATCGTTTTCTAACTTCGACAATAATTCCGTTGTGGGGTCCACCAATGATTGTGTCGTCGTATGAATATTCCCTGTTAAAATGAATATTCTCTGACCTATCGAATATTATATAACAACTTGCTTACTTTGCAAAATTTATAAATATTACCCACAACTATAACATTATAACAAAGTCACACCTTAATATTCTAAAAATGATATTTGTAGAAAAAAATTTATCTTTATTTATAAAAGTTGGGGTCTTACACATCATGCTCTACTTGACTCTTCTAATGGATTGCTATTTCCGCTGCATTTATTAATCTAAAACTTGTTTTCAATTGTATTCTATTAGATTTTTCACTGTTGAGGGCTAATGATAATTTATTTTTCATTATCTTAGTCATAATATTCTTTACTGGGCTAGTTGAGCTCACCCTTTTCCTTTTGGTTCCATTGTTTTTCTCAGGAGGCGAGAATGTAGCTGGGACTAATCGGGGAGTGGAGTAATCGGGGAGGCGAGAATGTAGCTGGGACTAATCGGGGAGTGTGACAATAATTGTAATGAGGATTTTATTTGAGTTTGGATATTGTCTATGAGACAATATTTGTATTAAAACTCACAGTGTATGTTTTGTCGTATTTTACACGACAATTAATAGTTGTATAAATGAAGTTGTTGGGTTTGTATATGGTGCGAACATGCAATTAAATTACACTAAAAAAGTGCGGAAGAGCGATAAGATAGGAATTTAAAATTTTCATACAACCCCATCACCATGATCATACTTTGTGCATAATTATCAATCAATAGAAAAGAGATGGAGAACAGATTCATACCCTTGTAGAAATTAGCTTCCTCAGGTATGAGTTCACCTCCAATTCCTTTTCACGTTCAACTTGAATCTACCGAGTTTGATTCTTACCTTTAATCAACGTTAGCCACCCAAGTGTTTGGCCTCTAGAGGTGATCCACCAAGGAAGAACAAATATTCAAGAAGAAGAGTGTTTGGCTAAACCCCAGTTTTTCTATCTCTGTAAAAAAATGGGCGTACTCTCCAACAATTGGAATCACTTATATCTCACACACTGATATCAGATATAAGACTCATCTTATAAATATATTAGTTAACCTATTTTAATATAATTAAAATAGGATATTATTTATTTAATTAATTAAACTCCTTTAATTAATTAGGCTCCCTAATCTTATTAGAGATAATTAATTAAACTCTTTTAATTAATTTGCCTCTTAATCTTATTAGGAATAAATGAGAGTACTTATATTAAATTAATTACTAAACTCCTTTAGAAATTAATATAATAATAATTGTAATAATATTAATAAGACTCCTCTTAATAATTAATATTTAATATTTTGAAATATTAAATAATAAATATTAAGCTATTTAGTTTATTCTATCACCATAGATTAAATTAAATACACTTAACATATTATTATGATTATGCCATTAACTTCTTAAATAATTATTCTTCCTTTTGTTGTGTGACCCTTTAGGTTCTCCATATTAAAACAGTTGTGAATAAATCAATTAGAACAATTCTAATCTTATTTAAATAAATAAATTAAACTATTAATTTATTTAAATAAATAATATTTATTCTACAATAGGGATAAGCCTCCCTAGCGATTAACGACTTTTCATAAAATATAGATTTCAACATTAATCATAAAAGAACCTTTGAGTAAATAGTTACCGTACAATTCAATCCTTCCACCATACAATGTCCCAATTAAATATAAGACATGAAATTACTGTCAAGTCTTATTTTATTTAATTATATGTATTTCGATTCATAAATGCACAACTCCAAATAATGCAAATTAGAAACTCCTTTCTAATTTCATTATGCATTGGCTAAGGACTACTGGGTTGTCATTTATCAAATCACATAAGACATTTCTCTTATTTTACTAGAAGCGGTAGATTCTTTATTGATCATACATTACCTCCATGCACAATTTATTATACCCAAGCATACCCTTTGATATATCCTAAGGGTCTTAAGGAATAAGTCAAAGTATAACTCATCATACACAAGATACTACGATGATCTCAAGTCCAAGGATCACTTGTACTACTATCACTATAGGAATTCCTATTGACAGGCAAGTAAAACTCCATTAGGTATTCCTTAGCGAGCCACGTTCAGTGAACTTGTTCTCCAATAAGCACCTACACACTTGTTTAATTTAGTGTCTCCACACAAATGATCATGAGATAAATATTAAGGATTCGTACTTTAAACAATCCAAGTTCAAAAATACTTCATAAATAACCAGAGTGGAGTAAAATTCAAGAATGAAGACCAAAACATAGATCCAATCAAAGATAGGAACTATAACAGACAATCTTGGACACAAAAAAGAAAATTTAATTTTTTTGTGAATAGTTTCGTATTCGTGAATAGTGTCGTATACGTAAATAGTGCTGTATACGTGAATAGTAACTCCGACACTAAAAGATAGAAATTTCACAAAAAAATCATCATGCTTTGTGAATAGTATTCGTGAATAGTAACTCGTGAATAGTAACTCATAAATAGTAACTCGTGAATAGTAACTCATGAATAGCAACTCCGACATGAAAAGTTCCAAATTTGATAAAAATTTAGACCAATATTTCGGCATAATGATATTGAAGAAATAATATCATTTACGAAGAGAATAACATCCCTTGCCTCTAAAAGATAGTACTTCTGACTGGAATACTGGATATAGTACTGAAAGAACTTGCACCGTATAGCAATACTCAAAGTATCAAAATACTCACAAGAATACGCTCGAAATATAGAGAGAGAAAGAGAGAGAAAACTTCAGTTTCTGGTGTAATTTTTAATTCTAACCTAAGCACCCTATTTATAGGAAATTGCTTAGAACACCAAAGCAGAAAATTTAATAAAATAATAATATAATTAAAAAAATTCAAGCACACCTTTGAAATCTGATTTCATCTCATTTAAATCACATGTGAGGCCAACTTAATTGCAAAAAACGTTTTTCTTTTAAAAAAATAATTAAAACTTTCAAAAATTAATTATTCTGGAACTTTGGAACTTCAATAATTCATAATAAATAGCTCTTTTACAAAAAAAAAATTGAACCACATGTCTTTGCTATAGGAAATTTCATTATCTACAACTTTGCAGAAGAAAGTTTTTCCAAATTCCAAACAGAAATTGACTGAAATCCACAAACGGCCGATTTTACAGGCTATAATCAAATTTCAGTCAAGAAATGGGGTCCACCGACACACAAAACATGTTTTAATCATTTAATGCAACAAAAATACTCTTCCTCCTCATATACTCATATATCCCACATTCATTGTAAAAATATCACCATTATTATATAATATAATAAAATATTATTTTATCAGAAAAGATAAAATATCATTTTTTTTAACAATTGTCACTTTAAAAATGTTCTCCATCTATATCCACATAAAATCAATATTTTCCTCATCATATAAATCAATAATTAATTATTCACAAATAATATTACAGAATCACAATATTGTGACCGGTAGTTCCAGAAAGAGAGGGCTTTCCAATAAGGATTTCTCCTTACTGGCGCGCAATTAGGTGACCAAATCTCTCCTTAGACAAAACTTTCTAGATATTGCCAATAATGTTATCTAATAATATTATTCAGATAATATGAATTATTGCTTCGATAATGAAAAATACTGTGTAGTGACAATTATTAAAACAACAGTAATATAAAATATCAACGCATCAATTATTGAATCGATAAAATAAAATATTGAACAGTAACTACTGTAACAATTATTGAGTAGTGCCTTCTTACGTAAGAATCAATAATTGGTGCAATACCAGGTGCATCTTGTCTGACAACAAATATTCTTGTGTTTTAACCACCGGGTATTCCAACAAAGAATAACTACGCCCGTTATTTATAAACAACTTATACTTGTCGTTTTCTTCATTCAATCGCTTTTCGTTATGGGGCCCATATTAAGGTTTCTTGTTTGTCATTTAATATTCCCCGACAACAAGAATATTCCACGACCAAACGAATATTCCCCGACAACAATGAATATTTTATAACCACTTGCTTATTTAAAATATTTGCGCATTTTACCCATAACTAAAGTAACGGCCCGAAATCCGGTCTATCTTCACACCCGGATTCCGTACGTCACGAGTACATCCTTCATCCAACATACATCATTATATACCGAAATATAACAACATACACTCTCAAATCCCAGGTTCTTGAAACCTTATAAGCTTTTTCATTACAAATAATAATAAATACATTATTCATTTCATCTTACAAGAGTGACTTTTATCCGCCACCAATGATACATAACAGTTCCTTAAACTAGTCTAGAGTTCAATTCATCTTTCTAAATTACAAGTCTTCACTTGATCTTCTCGCTCATTCACATTCTGAATAGAAATTCATCTGGAGACCGTCAGTTTGATCTTTACGGGATCCTTAAGTTCTAATAACCTTGTTCGCTGAAAATTGTTTTTCATTTAAAGCAAGTGTGAGCATTCAATTGCCCAGCAAGTCATAACAGTTGAACAAACAACTTCAGAATTAAAAGATTTCTTTAGAACTTCTATAACCGAACAAAGGTTATGAAGCAGCTTGAATAATAGGAATAGTCTCGATTCCTATCATCTTAAAACATCAGTCATTTTCACTTTGAAATACTTTCATTCCTCTACCTTTTTCATACACATCCTGTCTGGCTAAAATCATTAGCATAGACTTAACAATAATGGTTCATGTATAAACAGAACATACTTGTATTGAACAACTCAATCATAGAATAATTCATATCATAGAAACACCGAAGTGTTCAAATTGTGGCACAAGGTCTCATACATACTACCACCTTGTACATACATTGCACATATGCACATAGACAAGACTTCTCAAGTTCTACATCTGAGAAGTTTAAGAAACTAGCATTCATGTAATATGAATGAAGTTAGGAAACTTGCCTTACGCCCAGCTACAACTTTCACCGAACTGTTCATTTCAATTCCTATATAACATATAAGGAGAAAATATAAACACCAATTAGTCATATATTGAACTTACGCATTGGTTTACTTAGCTTTACTTCTTAGGTTTCACGTTCTTGCAATATAAATTTACGCGACTAACTTCCTTTACCAGTTTACGGCTTTATGACATACGGAGATGTCTTACTCATACGTTCATCATCTTGGATGATTAACATTCTTATCTGACTCACCTTTGGCTTTCATTAATCTTATTACTGTTCATTAAGGCTTTCTTGATAAATCATATCCTATTAATACTTTCGTTAGCCTTTACATGAACCCCATATTCATTACACGTTCTTAGTGTCGAAGCCATACTGATCGTTGTATACTAAGACCGCTCGTCCATTGCAACAACGTTGTGTTCACAGCGTCTATACGCTACACACTTATCTCTCATTATCATGTCATAACATCGAAATGTTATTCATTACCCTCGTCACTCAACGTCTAAGGAGTCACAATCATAGCAATCCCTCACGTTCGTTCATTGCGACTACGGTCCTCGGACATCGGTTACGTAATCCCGTGATTAAATTCTTTGTCATTTAATCTTGTTTAATCTATATGTTCAACCTTTAATAAAACTTTACATCACTTGATTAAGTGTTACATTAGTTGAATATTATATTCTTTATCTTCCCTTACATTTCCCCCAAGAGCTGAGCAGTTAAAAGCTCATCTCCGCTTTTTTCTCAAGACCGGTGCCTTGGCGCCACTCCCTTTGTTATCTCTCTCGCGCTTGGCACATGAGTTAAGCGTAACTCGATTCTCGGCGCAGCGCGCCACTCTACAAGGCATGATTGGCGTCGCGGCGCCAAGCCCTAACCCTAGAAATTTTCTCTAAGTGTTAAATCAATTTTGAGATGCTTACTTCGCGATCTCATAACTCCTTCGTTATAACTCGGAATGAGGTCATTCCAAAGCCATTCTCTTCCTTATCTTACGTACTTTAATACCCATCGAGCAGAAATTTAATCTAATTCCATTAGCATGCCATTCAATTGGCTTGATCTTCACCCTTTGTTCATTTTACGCTTTTAACGCTCTTTGTTCGTTCGTCCGTAATTCGGTCATCCGAACTCGGAACTCGTTCGTTCTTGAGTCCATGACTCACATTTTCTACGTTTTCTTACTTTCTTATGAAACCCTACCCACTTGGGTTTATTTACTAACTTTCTAATTCTCGTTCGTCTTTTACAAAAATTTTGCCATAACTTCGTTATAGCTAAGTTTTAATCCGTTCTTCATGAATGTTTCTACCATTCCTAACCAAGAAATATGCAACAAACTTATACGCGATGGTTTTAAACTTATCCATTAACAACAATTAAACTACGATGGTTTTAAATTTGTCCATCAACAACGTTCTTCGTGTTCTTCGTTCGTTCTTCGTTTTAATCGATATTTTGGATTACGATTCCACTTTTTATTGGAATTTGATGTTATAGAACATCATTCCTTACTTATTCCACCTACTTATTCATATAATCCATTCGGATCGCTCTAATTCATTATAAATCTTATACTTCCTTAAGAAATTTATAAATTAAATTTCTAAGTTCTTACTTCTTCTTTTCTCATGATTTCAACCATATGAAATCATTCCAATCTTCTTTTATTCCTTGATCTCATTAAGCTATGTTTTTGACATAGAAATCTTAAAGAAAAATATTAGAAGAAACTAGGTTTTAGATTACCTCTTCTTCTTATTTTTCTCCCGCTAGACAAAGCCGACGATTTGCAAGCTTTTCTATTTCACGAACACTTTCGATCCGATCATTCATGCTCATGCTCTTCCTTCTCCCTCCCATCCGAGTTCTCTCTCTCTCTCTTAAATGTCTAGGATTTTCAAAATCACAAAACAATGAAATGAGCTTACTATTTATAGATTATCCAATTAGGGGCAATTTGGTCATTTTGCCCCCACCTCCTCCAAGACTTAGTCACCAAGTTTACTTGGTGGCCAAATGGCTGCCCCTCTTGCCCCATGGGTCACCCCATGGGTTGCCCCATTGGTAATTACCCATCCGTTTACCCATCGGTTCGATCCGCGGTTTCTTTTCTTGGTTTGGGCCTTAACCCTAATTCTTATTGGGCCTATCTTGGGCTTGATTTCACAAAGCGTTGGGCTTGACATAATCCAAGTCCAATTAGATTCTACAAAGTCCATGAACTCAAAGTCCATTAAGACTAATCGTATTCTACGCATTCTATTCTCGTATTCTCGTAATCTCTTCGTATATTGTTCGTACGATATTCGTATTATATGTCGTAATAATCTTCGTACTATCCTCGTATAATACTTCATATCATACTCATATCTCTCACGCATAATAACCCTAATTATTATACGTGATTATAAAATTCTCGGAACTCACTTCTCCTAACCTTTGGGTTTTGAGTCCGTAGGCAAAAACTTCGTTTTTGCCATAACTGAAATATTATTGAATATTCCATCATGTCTCAGAATTAAACGTAATCTATAACTTCTTGGAATTTCAAAATAAATCTCCGAGCAGAAACGGATGAATAGTGCCTATTTCGTCTTTTTCCCCGAAAATATTTTGTTCCCGGAAAACTTTCGTTTTCATCTTGAAAATTCTTATTCGCTCAAACTAGCTCGTAGCCAGAATCCTCCCGACTTATAATCATCCTAGGTTATAGCCAGAAATATGCCGCCTAGAAGAAGACAACCACATCAACCAGCTCAGGAAGAGTCAACAAATAACAACAATAATGCTAATGCTAATCCTGTTCAGCAGTTGGTTAACTTACTGACTGGAGCAATGAATAATCAACCTCAAGCTCCACCAAATACTACATTTAAGGATTTCAAGGTGGTGGGACCGCCAGAGTTTAAAGGTTCCATGAACCCGATCGAGGCTCAAACGTGGGTTATGGAAATGGAGAAGGTTTTCAACGTCGTTAGGGTTAGAGAAGACCAGAAGACCGCTTTTGCAACATTTATGCTGAAGTCTGAAGCTAGCTATTGGTGGCAAGCAAACAAAGTGCGAGGAGGTGAAGATGTAATTACTTGGGAGAGATTTAAAGAGATGTTCTTTAAGATGTACATCCCAACCAGCTCACAGAACCAGATGGAGCTTCAATTTCTGGAATTGAAGTAGGGAAATATGAGCGTACCTGATTATGCGGCTAGATTTAACGAGTTAGCGAGGTTTGCCCCGTATCAAGTACATACGGACGAGATAAAAGCCAGAAGATTCGAACAAGGACTAAAGCCTTGGGTATATAGTAAAGTCTCAATGTTTCAGATAAACACATTTGCCGGAGTACTGGAAAAGGCCATCCTTGCTGAAGGTGGAAGCGATGCGGTGACCAAGTACAATCAAGATCAGAAGAAGAAGAAGAGTGAAGGTGAAGTAAATAACAAGGCTAGTGGAAGTGGCACAGGAGGTGGAAATTTTAATCAGAAGAAAAGGTGGAATGACAACTCATCATCGGGGGAATCATCAAGGTAGTCAGAAGAAAAGAATCGAAGCATGCCCGACCTGCGGGAAAGATCATCTAGGAGTTTGTATGAAAGGAAAAAGAGTGTGCTACAATTGTGGTCAAGAAGGCCACATAGCACCTAACTGTCCTAACCCAAAGAAGGGTGCTTGCTTACTTGTTGTTCAAAGGACCATCTGGCAAGAGATTGTACTAAGAAGGGATCGGGAGGGTCAGGATCAAGAGGAAACCGAGGAAACAACAGTGGAAATGCCTTAACTATCACCAGACCAACCGCAACAAACCTACCGACCGCCAGGACTTTCAACATGACGGTGCAGGATGAAGTTCAATCTCGTGATATGGTGTCAGGTATCATTCTGATCAATAAAATTAATGCTTATGTTTTATTTGATTCGGGTGCTACTTGTTCCTTTATATCCGATGATTTTGCCAAGAATTTAGATTTGCCTAAGAATGAATTGGATTACCCCATGAACATAGAAATTGCGAATAGAGAAATAATCCACATTAAATGCGTACATAAGAAGCGTAGAGTGGATATTAAGGGTAATATCATGAACGTAAATCTTATCCCTATTCGACTTGGGGAATTTGACGTTATTTTGGGAATGGACTGGTTATTCAATTACGGGGCTGTAATTTATTGCCAAAAGAAGAGTATTAACCTTATGACTCCGTCAAAGGTTGTGTTTTATGGTAGCAAGTCGCCTAGACAAGCGAGTTGTGATGCCCCCAAAATAGGTATACATCACCCATTCTGAGTCGCCAAATACATGGTACATAAACAAATACAACTTCATTAAACTGTGAGTTTAAATACAAATAGAGAGTATAAAAACTCAAAAGGAGTCCTCATTACAATTATTGATATACTATTTTAAAAATAGTGAGGACTGCTAAAACAACTTTCTAGAACCATCACTCCGTACCCCGACTAGTTCCTGCTATGTTCTCACTTTGAGAAGAAAAATGGAACAAAAAAGGGTGAGCTCAACTAGCCCAGTAAAGAATATTATGACTAAGATAATATACAACAAATTATCATTAGTCTTCAACAAGGAATAATCTGATAAAATATAATAGACAACAAGTTTTAGATCAACAACTGCAGCGAAAAATAGCAATCCATTAGAAGAGTCAAGTAGAGAAAGAATTCTAATATCTTCTAAGATTTAAAAGTCCATCATCAATATTTTATCCCTGTAATATCAATCAATATACATCTTGAATCAAATATTCATCTTTGCACTACAGGCCAAAGATATTCATTTATATCACCAGTTGGTCATGTTCATCTCAACACATGTTCATCTTTGCACTACGGGCCAAAGATATTCATTAGGTAATCATTTATCTTTACACTACAGGCCAAAGATATTCAGTAATATCATCATTTAGGACTGAGGATGATGAAAAATATTTTAAAGAAAACGAATCCAGTGAGACAGAAGGACAAATATTAGGGATTCGTATCACAGTTTATCCAAGATCAATAATACTTCATAATAACCAATTTTGAAGCAGAATTCAAAAATAAAGATCAAAACATGGATACAATCAAAGATAGTAGCCATAATAGACATCTTGAACAAAAAGAAGAAAAATTATTTTTTTTGGTGAATAGTGTCGTATTAAGTGAATAAAGGTCAAGTATACTTGAATAGTGCCGTATACGTGAATAGTAACCCCAACACAAAAAGTTCCAAATTTGATAAAAAGTTCATACCAATATTTCGGCATAATGATATTGAAGAAAATATCATTTAAGAAGAAGATAATATCCCTTACCTCAAAATATCAGTACTTCTGATCGGAATATCGGTATAAGGCTGAAGGAAACTTGCACTGATTAACAGAAACTCACAAAGTATCTAAATACTCAAAAAATACACTCAATAATCTAGAGAGAGAAAGAGAGAAATCTTATGTTTCTGGTGTGATTTTCAATTCTATCTTAGCCCTCTATTTATAGGAAAATGTTAGAACGCTGAAGCAGACTTAACCTGCAACCTGATGGCTTTACCTGCTACTATTCCCACCCACCACATTTGAATAAAAATCTCAGCACATTTCTTCACCAACCAAGAGTGGGGCCCACCAATTCTAGAATTTTCCACCAAAATGATTTATAACCTGATTTCGAATTAGCCACCTCTTAAAATTCATAACAAATCATACGCTCATTTTTAACGGTTCAAAATTTGTGGACATATACTCAACTTATATATGTATAACATATCCAAAAATTACAACAATCCAACGGTCGGATTAAAAATTATAACTCCCGCAATATATCTCAAAAAACACTGGTTTGATTTTTAATACCTTCAATCCGACAAAATACTAATAAAACACCTCAACATTAATTCCTTCATTTATAACCACATAGATAAATCCATCATTTATATCCACATAAAATAAATATTTCCTTATCATATGAATCAATGATTAATTATTCACAAATAATATTACAGAATCATATTTATGACAACCGATTTGTTTCGGTGAGAGGGGCTTTCAATAAGGATTTTCTCTTCTTGGCGGCGCAATTAGGTGACCAAACCTCTCCTTGACAAAACTTTCTAGACATTGCCAATAATTCTATCTAATAATATTATTCAAATAATATGAATTATTGATCTGATAAAGGAGATACTATGCAGTGACGATAATTAAAACAACAATAATATAAAATATCAATACAACAATTATTGAATCAATAAAATAAAATATTGAACAGTAATTACTGTAACAATTATTGAGTAGTGTCTTCTTATGTAAGAATCAATAATTCAACAATCGCAATAATACTGGTAGCTCTCTTGCAACCACGCCAGTACATCGTATTTTAACCACCGGGTATTCAACAGTGTTGCAGTGAATAACCACGTAGTTATTCAATTTTGTCGTTTTCTTCATTCGATTGTTATCCGTTATGGGCCCACAATTGGTCGCACTTGTAGTTATACGAATATTCTCCGACAGAAAGAATATTCCACGACCAAACGAATATTCCCCGACAAATGAATATTTTATAACCACTTGCTTATTTTGAAAATTTTGCCCATAACCAAAGTATTATATCAAATTAATACCTTATTATTCACAATAATAATTAGAGGAAATTTGATTTTATTCATTAATAAGTTGGGGTCTTACACGAGTTGTCTGACGATGATGCAGGCCAGGAAGTTATTAAGACAAGGCTGTGTAGGATACTTAGCTTACATAGTCGATAGTCGAAAAGGGAATCCGAAGGTAGAAGAAATATCGATTGTGAGGGACTTCGTCGACGTATTTCCAGACGATTTGCCAGGACTTCCACCAGATAGAGAGGTAGACTTCGTCATCGATTTGGCTCTCGGAACTGCTCTAATATCGAAGGCACCATACTGAATGGCACCAGTAGAGATGAAGGAATTAATGGTACAACTACAAGAATTGGACAAGAAGTACATTCAACCGAGCGTATCGCCGTGGGGAGCGCCGATGTTGTTTGTGAAAAGAAGGATGGATCGATGAGACTCTGTGATTGACTAGGAGAGAACCGAATAAGGTCACGATTAAGAGAACAGATATCCATTACCGAGGATCGACGACTTGTTTGATCAATTGAAGGGAGCGAGATACTTTTCCAAGATAGACTTGAGAAAGCGGTTATCATCAAGCTGAAGGTGAGGCGGAGGATGTATAGAAGATGGCGTTCGAGAACGCGATATGGTCACTCTGAATTTTTAGTAATGTCGTTTGGTCTTACGAATGCTCCTGCGGCAAAGATGGGACTAATGAATGGTGTGTTCAAGCCGTTTTTGGACAAGTTCGTAGTGGTATTTATAGATGACATTTTGGTCTATTCGAAAACCAAGGAAGAACATGAAGAGCATTTGAGATTAACATTGGAAGTATTGAGAAGGGAAAAGTTGTATGCCAAGTTTTCAAAATGCGAATTTTGGATTGAACGAGTACAATTTCTTGGTCACGTGATCGATAAAAATGGAATTTCGGTAGATCCATCTAAAGTAGAAGCCGTAATTAACTGGGATCAGTCGAGAATGCCATCGGAAGTAAGAAGTTTTCTTGGATTGGCAGGATATTATAGAAGATTCATTCAAGACTTTTCCAAGATCGCAACTCCGTTAACGAATTTAACTTGAAAAGATGTGAAATTTGTTTTGACGGAGAAGTGTGAGGAAAGCTTTCAAGAATTGAAGAAGAGGTTGAGTACATCACCTGTGTTGTCTCTTCCGGACGATAGAGGAAATTTTGTTGTTTATAGTGATGCGTCGCATAAAGGACTTGGCTGTGTGCTGATGCAAAACGGCAAAGTCATTGCTTATGCATCACAATAATTGAAGGATTACGAGAAGGGATACTCGACCCATGACTTGGAGTTAGCTACAATTGTTTTTGCTTTGAAAATTTGGAGGCACTATCTCTACGGGGAGAAGTGTGAAATATATACGGACCACAAGAGTCTGAAATATACTTTTACACAAAAGGATTTGAATATGCATCAAAGAAGATGGTTGGAATTAATTAAGGATTACGACTGTGAGATTTTATACCATCCGGGTAAAGCAAATGTGGTTGCCGACCCCGTAAGTAGAAAGGGTTTTGAGAAATTGATGATGTTGACTGCTCAGGAGGAGCTAATTCAGAAATGGAGAAACTAGAGTTGGAAGTGAAGTATCCTATGGAGATTGATGAGAAGTTATTTCAGATGCAATCTGGTACAACTCTACTAGATAAAGTAAAAGAGGCTCAACTTCAGGACGAAGAATGTAAAAAGGTGACAAAGAAGATATCTGAAGGAACTGAACCGAGATTTAAGATGGATAAGGAAGGAATACTGAGATTTGAGAGTAGAATTTGGTTACCACCAGTACAAGAGATTAAGGATGATATTTTGAGTGAGGCACATAGTTCACGATATTCGATTCACCCTGGTAGTACCAAAATGTACCAAGATCTTCAACAACATTTCTGGTGGCCGAATTTAAAATATGATGTTGTAGAATGTGTTGCCAAGTGTTTGACCTGTCAGAAAGTGAAGGCAGAACATCAGAGACTGAGTGGATTGCTACAACCGTTAGAGATCCTAGAATGGAAATGGGAACATATTACAATGGACTTTGTGGTTGGCCTTTCGACGACTCAGAAAGGCTACGACGCAGTATGGGTTATCGTTGACCGACTGACGAAATCCGCACACTTCCTTCCGATCAAAATCAGATTCAACTTAGATTAGTTGGCGAGGTTATACGTAAAAGAGATTGTTTCGAGGCATGGAGTTCCGGTGTCAATTGTTTCTGATAGAGATCCGCGCTTCACATCAAATTTCTGGAAACGTCTATAGGAATGCATGGGAACGCAATTGCGAATGAGTAAAGCATACCACCCTCAAATAGACGGACAGAGCGAAAGAATGATTCAGACATTAGAAGATATGCTAAGAGCCTGTGTGATGGACTTTAAAGGAAATTGGGATGATCACCTACCGTTAATAGAGTTCGGCTACAACAATAGTTATCACGCTAGTATTGGCATGCCACCTTATGAAGCGTTGTACGGAAGAAAGTGTAGAACTCCACTTTTTTGGGATGAAGTTGGCGAAAGACAATTGCTAGGGCCAGAATTGGTACAATAGACAGCAGAAATAGTCAAAGTGATCCGAACACGACTGGTAGCAGCTCAAGATAGATAGAAGAAATATGCTGATCCACATCGTAAAAATATCGAATTTGAATTAGGTAGTTATGTTTTCTTGAAGGTCTCTCCCCGGAAGGGAAAGATCAGGTTCAGAAAGAAAGGGAAATTAAGCCCAAGATTCATTGGACCATTTGAAGTACTGAGAAGAATCGGAGAAGTTGCGTACGAGGTAGCCCTACCTTCATCACTCGAGAATGTCCACAACGTCTTTCACGTTTCTGTATTACGACCCTACAAACCCGATTACAAGCATGTAATTGAATATGAACCCCTACATTTTGAAAAAGACTTATCTTACGAAGAAATTCATGTTCAAATTGTCGACAGAAAAGAACAAGTTCTCAAAAATAAAGTAATACCTTCTGTTAAGGTAATTTGGAGGAACCACAACGCTGAAGAAGCTACGTGGGAACTCGAAGAGAATATGATGAAGAATTACCCTCATTTATTTACTTAATTATGTGTAAGCGATTCTGGGGACAAAATCTTTGTAAGGGGGGGAGAGAGAATGTAACGGGTCGAATTTATTGAGTCGTGATTAGGGACAGAATCCTTTTAAGGGGGGAAAGATGTGACGAACGAGATTTTTGTAATTTAATTTTAATATTTATTGAAATAAATAAATATTTTGGATGATTTAATTATTAGATTAAATAATTAATTGATGCAATTATGGTAGATTAATTTAATTATATGTATTACATTTATTAAATTAATGTGGAGAATTTTATTATTGAAGTATGTGATTATGTGAGCTTATTGTATTAAAAGAAATATTTAATAAGCCTATTGGTATTTTAATTAATTTAATTATTAATTAGAGAGTTAATAATTTGACATTATTTATTAATGAGAAATTTAATTATGTGACTATGTGAATTTATGAGAATTTATTATATTTTATTTAAAGTAAATTAAATAAGATATTGATTTATTTTATGAAGGATTTGCGACATTAATTAAACTATATGATAAAGCTTTATTAAATTAAATGGTTTTTGAAACCTATTCTAGCTAGACAAACATGGCCTTAGAGGGAGTTATGGGCAGTTAACCCATGATGGGTAACTGACCATAATGCGCATCAGTCCTTTAATTCATGCGACGTCTTCTTCATTCTTCATTTTCTAAAGTCTAACAAAGAAATCAGAGAAGGTTCATAGAGAGAAATTTGAGAAGTTTGAGGGAAAAGTTTGAGTGTGTAATTAACAATTATTTGTGAAAGGATCACCATTGATAATCTCTTCTAAAACTATACTCTGGGTAATTTCTCCAAACTCAAATTCTCATATTTTACGTCATTTAGTTTTCTATGAAAATGGCTTTCATTCATCCTGTAAAGTCTCTGTAATTGAGAAATTATGTTGTTATATGGATATATGTAATAATACGAGTATCATAACATATTTTATATATATATTGCATGATTCCATATCATAAGTTTCGTAATATGATGACTTGCTATTTCAAAAATTTCTGAGTTTGGGTTTTTGGCATATATGGCCCTTATACGTGATTTTAGTATGTCAAACATAAATGTTTTTAAGTAAAATTTACACTCTTATTTTATTATGCATGTTGATACTGAAGAGACCAAAGTTTAAATGAAGCGGATTTGGTGTTATAACTTGAATCCATAGTGTCAATTTTCATGAATTATTTTCAAAACCTTCAAGAACATCAAAGTCAGTGAAATTCACATATTTTAGTTCTGTGATTATGTGTTTTAATGGGTTAAAACCATTCTATAAATGTTGGATAATGATTATGTATAAATTATATCATGCGGGTATGTCTAAATTCGTGTAGTAAAATTTTAATTGGAGTTTTTGGCTGTGTTCTGCAATTTTTACGAATTGCGAGAGCAGTTTCGAATTCGCGTCGTGATGCAAGTGCTGACTCGTGTTTTAACATCCGTATTTAATACATGACAGTGCCGCAGCGCCTAGAGTCCTAACATAACGCCATCATACTGCTGCTCATTGAAAAGTTAAGACAATCTGTGGTGTAACCACCATGGCGCCACTCTCAAGAATGTTCAGAAATGAATTATCTTTAAATGTTTAAGTCTAGCAATGTGATTACAACTTAATGTAATGAACATAAAATTATGTTATAAGTATAATGAGATGTTAAAATAGACACTTAGCATGTAAATAACATAATTACATGTGGATTGAATTATTGAATACATAATTATCTTGCTATTCATGATGTGTAAATTATGTGACAAAGTGGTAATTTGACTAAGTATAGTCAATATTCGAATTAGACAAAAGAATGAGTTTATGATGATTAGTTAAGTTATAATTAAGCTGGTATTGTGAATGTGAATGGTGCGTATGATTAAATTCAAAGAGCGTGCTTAGTTAAAGTGTAATCTACATGCGAGGCAAGTTTCCTAACCCTACTTGTCATTATTGTTAAAGTTTATTAGTTACCTCGAGTAAATTATCATTACTATTATTCAAGTTCAAATGTTATATTAAAGATTGATTATCTTTTCAAATCATGATTCAGGTTATACAATAATTGTCATATTGTATACTTCTTGAGATTATTATTCAAATCGAATATCATTATTGTTGAACCTTATTAGACTAGTGAACTTTATTGATTCAACTAGTCCTTAGTTGATGAACGTTCTAAATTTTGAACCCTTATTGAATTATCCAAACCAAACTTCCTTTAGTGCGCACTCGAATGTCAAATCGAGATGAACAACCGCAAAGGGATTTACTTATGCGTTAGCGTTAAGATATTGTGCACAAGATATGGTACTAAGGGTGATCCCCTAAATGCAGTAGAAAGGTCCATAGTTTTATGATTGTTAAAGGTTTCAAGTATAACCCTTGATAACCTAGGACATAGTTCAAGGTCTTATGACCCTCGTAAATCTTTTGATTCTTGTTATTCATTCTTGATTCAAAAGTTGAGCTTTTATTTTGAAGTTACTATTTCTCTCGCATGTTATTATTCATTGTTATATTGTTATACTTGTGGGCAATCGTGCTCACTCTTACGTAATAATAACATTGCGATTAAAACGAAAAAGCGATTTAACCTTCCACTAGTAAAGGCAAGGGCAAGCTTAGCAAGTAATGAAGACTGATTATTTATGTGATGTAATTAGAATTGATGTTACTTAAGACTTATTGTTTATATTTCCGCACAGATGTTTAAGGTTAGTTTAACCTGGAATTTTTTATTATTTGGATGTTGTAACCCTTAAGGGGAAGATTTTATTTCTATCTATTGCATGGTTTGCATTTATTATGGGTAGATAGATTGATGATATTTGTACAGTGAACACCAAATCTTGTGGAATTGAAGTACCCGGATTTGGGGGTGTCACAAAAATTATCATAAGTGGTGTGCTAGAATTTATCAATAAATAGGTTACTTAGTTAAACAATGAAACTCACACCAGAATCAGAAAATTCTCTCTCTATAATATTGAGTGTATTTCTTGTGATTATAAGGATATTTTGAGTACAGTGAAAAATTCAAAACAACCTAGATGGTCAAAGGCAACTCTCTCATCACACTAGCCCTGAATTACCCCTACAAACCTGCCAGAAGAAAAATACAGCATGAGCCAATTGCCCAGTACAGATATAGATATACAAAAGATATACAATTGATATACGAAAATAACCGAGACAAAATACTGAACAAAGCCTCAAGTGTAAATACGGACGAAAATATAATCTCCAAAGATTTGAATGGAATATATCGGAATCAACAGAATTAACGAAACTAATAAAAGAGTAAAGAACTAACGAACTGAAATAACTATCTCAATGAATTGAACTGAATAGAAATAAACAAAACTAATACAATGAAATAATAGGCTGACTCAAATGGCTGGGGTTATTTCATACCGATTGAGCTCAGAAATATATGTTGCCACACAAGCAAGTCAAAACAATGCCACATAGACAAGTCAAAATAATGCCACTCAGGCAAATCTCACATTGGACCGCGAATCCAAATGTATGCAAATCGGATATGTGTGTTTGGCAGCACATCACAAATCCGCAGAACAGAAAACTAGGGTTAACCCATACGCCTCCCACAACAAAACACCAAATGGCCCACTTCCTCCGGAGCCCAAAACGGAGACGTCGTGGACTAATCACACCGCCACGGAAAGTGTCATGTCTCTCGTGCCAAGACGACATTCTTGTAGTACCCCCACAGGTGGTTATAGCTCAGGTATACCCTACGGTATATTCTAACAAAAATATCATGTCACAACACATGCGACATAATACAAACAAAAAAGTTCTATATGTACATGTTGAACCAAATCAAATTATAGTCACAAGGTTTCAAAAAGAAGGTAGCAACATGTACCACTCTATAATTATCAAAATAAATATTAAACATAATAACCTCATTCAAAGAGTACAAGTACGAGTCTAATGTGTCAACTCCAAAATGAAATAAATATATTAATTTCACAAGAAACAATTATGTGAAATAATAACAAAAATTCGAAACGAGGAACAAAACGAACAAATCAAATTTAACAAAGGTATCGCTGAAAGAGTACGGAATCCGTACCTGATACTTCCAAACCATTTATAGCATACTCCACAAAATCTTACCCTCAAATGCCAACGATATCAAATACGAAATGTTATTCATCACCTAAACATATTCACCTCAAATTAAATATAATCCTATTCAATAATTCTAAAATAATTCAAAATCTATTTAATATGCCTTTAATCATCGCCTTATATCAATTATTAATACTCCAAAATTTATATTCCAAATATAACTCTTTAAGTTCCTTCCGTCCGAACTAATTACACAAATTAATAATACTAAATGTAAGTACATTTATAAAAATATGAACACTTCTATTTGGTACGACTATAAAATATAATTACTTATAATATTAAGATTTAATTCATTCCATATAATCTTACATATTTATTTGTATAACATCTCTTGCAAATTATGCAAGTTTTTGTAAACTTTAATTACTACTGCTATATATATTTTTTTAATTTAAAGAAATCATCAATTTATTATTTTAGGATCTCCAAAATCAATCACAGACTACTCCCTCCGTTCAATCTGATTGGAATAAAGTGATAATAATAATAAGTACATCCGTATAAGTATTACATTAATAAATAAACTCTCCCGTCTTTAAAGATCGCTCTTAGTTCTTGAATTACAAAAGTACTTGCTCATGATGAAAAAAAAACAACATACTAAATTTAATAATTTAATATGGAACCACGTGATTTATCCCCACTTTATATAATGTATAATATACTTACTTGTTACTGATGAAATTTCCCCACTAGTGATCAAAATCTCTAGTCTTTCTTCACCCGAGCCCCCCTTTGTAGTTGTTCCTTTATCTCCAAAGTAGCCACCTCTTCTTATTCAGTTTGTATAATGAAGTAATATTAGGTTTAGCTATTTATTAATTAAGTTGCCCTAATAAACTTCTATTTGGGTTAAATTAATATTAAGGCCCAAAATTTAACCACATAATATTATCTATCACTTATTAATATTTATTAGCCCACATAATTTAAATGACTACTATGACCCAATTTAAAGACAAAAAAATTTAAACAATATATTTAAAACAAAAACATAAATACTTCTTCTTTTTTTTCCGGGTATTACATTACCTCCCCCTTAAAAAGGATTTCGTCCCCGGAATCAAAAGAATGGAAAGTACCTAATTATCAAAAAGATGCGGATACTCCGCTCAAATAGACTCCTCAATCTCCCAAGTAGCTTCGCGTTCCGGATGATTTTTTTTCACAAAATTTTAACAAATGGGATTGTCTTCCTCCTCATAACCCGCTTTTGACAATCTAAAATTATCTCAAGTTGCTTACTTCTTCAAAATTATAGAGGACGAAAAACTGAAGGAACCTGATTTGGATTCAATCAATTCCGACATCAGATGAATTAATTATAATTTTTTTCTAATGGATTTTTGAAAGACGTATAAGTATTCTACTCGAAAATTCAACTAATCAAATTAGAATATGATTAAAGTTACAACTTCACTCTTTAAATATAAATATTGCTCAATATAGGAGCTACCAAAACTCAATGGACTTCCCATTTTTAATTTAATCGATTATTTAATTATCTACTAAAATAATTTAACTTTCCAAACAAAACAAAGAAAAAAAAATAGTCAGTTACCTTTTCGAATTTGAATATAATTGTATAAAATAAAGTTAATTAATATTTAATTTTAAAAAAATATGGGTTATTACAATAATTCTCAGACATAAATTATGTTGAAATTTATCATTGGCCCGTAGTGCAAAGATGAACTGTTGATTGATGAATATCTTTGGCCCGTAATGCAAAGATGAATTGTTGATTGATATCTTTGGCCCATAGTGCAAAGATGGACATGTGTTTGGCATGATCATGACCAATGGTGATACAAACGATTATCTTTGGCCCGTAGTTCATAGATAATTCGTTGATTCAAAATAATTATTGATTGATGTTATAGGAATAAAATATTGATGATGAACTTTTAAAATCATAAGAAGATAGTAGACATAATGCTCTACTTGACTCTTCTAATGGATTGTTGTTTTCGCTGCAGTTGTTGATCTAAAACTTGTTGTCTATTGTATTTTATCAGATTTAGTCATGTTGACGACTAAAGATAATTTGTTCTTCATTATCTTAGTCATACTGTTCTTTACTGGGCTAGTTGAGATCACATTTTTCCTTTGGTTCCATTGTTCTTCTCAGGAGGCGATAATATAGTTGAGACTAGTCGGGGAGTGGAGTAATGATTCAAGATGGTTATTATAGCAGTCCTCACTATTTTGTAAAATACTGTAAAAATAATTTTAATGAGGACTTTATTTGAGTTTGGATATTATCTACAAGACAATATTTGTATTAAAACTCACAGCATATGTGTTGTCGTATTTTGCACGACAATTGTATTAATGAAGTTTGTATTTGGTTTCTGTACCATGTATTTGGCGACTCATAATGAGTTATGTAGACCTATTTTGAGAGCGTCATACTATTAACGAAACAATTGATTTCTTTTATGTCCAAAATTATTTTTGATACATGAATATCATTCTTGAATTTTACTCCACAATTAGTTATCATGTTGACAATTTGGACATTCTTGAACTCTGGATAAATTGAATTATAAATCTCTAATATTTATCCTTGATCTCACTTGATTGATTACTTATATCATTGTCATCATCCCCATGCTTATATTCTGGTGAAAGTCATCTTTGGCCCGTAGTGCATAGATGGACTATTAATTGGTATAATTATGACCAAGAATTGTGTATTGGTATAATCATGACCTGTAATGTTCCAGACAAATGATGCGGTGAAAGTCCTCTTTGGCCCGTAGTGCATAGATGGACAGTTGTTTGGCATGATCATGACCACTGGTGATACATACGAATATCAGTGGCCCGTAGTGAATGGATAATTCGTTGATCTAAAATGATTATTTATTGGTATTACATGGATAAAATATTGATGATTGACTTTGAAATCATAGAAGATAGTAGACATCATGTGACGCCCCCAAAATAGGTATACATCGCACATCTTGGGTCGCCAAATACATGGTACATAATTTAAATACAAACTTACTTATACAACTGTCGTGTAAAATACGACAAAATGTAGCTGAGAGTTTTAACAGGAATATTGTCTTCTAGACAGTATCCAAACTCAAATTCAATCCTCATTACATTTATTATCACACTAAATAATGAGGACTACTAAAACACCCATCTCGGACCATCACTCCGTTCTTTGACTAGTCATAGCTACGCTATCATTTCCTAAAGAGAATAATAAAAACAAAAGGGTGAGCTCAACTAGCCCAGTAAGAAATATTATGACTAAGATAATGCAGAATAAATTATCATTAGCCTTCAACAGTGTTAAACTGATAAAATATAATAAACATCAAGTTTAACTGCAGCGGAACAAGCAATCCATTAGAAGAGTCAAGTAGAGCATGATATCTACTATCTTCTATGATTTAAAAAGTTTATCATCAATTTTATCGTTGAGACTCAGCTTAATAAATAATCCATATCATCGAATCATCCATTCACTACAGGCCAAGGATATTCATTAGTATCACGACCACAAATTATCCATGCACTACGGGTCAAGGATATTCGTGTTTTCACCAATGGTCATGATCATGCCAACAACTGTCCATCAATGCACTACGAGCCAATGAAGACTTTTACCACATCATTTGTAACATTACGGTCATGATTATACTGAATAATCACTGGTCATAATCATACCAATCAACAGTCCATCTATGCACGTAAGCCACATATGACTTTCATCACAATATAAGCATGAGGATGATGACAATGATATAAGAATTCAATTAAAAGAAAGCAAAGTATAAGTTTCTAAAGATTTATAATTTAATTTATCCAGAATTCAATAACGTCCAAATAGTCAACATGATACTGCTTTGTGGAGTAAAATTCAAGAATAAAATTGTATATAAATTATTTGGACCAAAAAGAAATCAATTTTTGTCATGAATAGTACCCAGGGTGAATAGTACCCCGTGAATAGTACTTCGAGAATAGTACCTCGTGCATAGTACTCCGACATGAAAAAGTTAAAACTTATCAAGAATGCTCAGAATAATATTTCCATGAAAAGATACTAGATGAAGTGTAAAATTCAAGGATATTCTACTAATTTCATGGAGTATAGAAACCAAAAGTTAACAAAACGAGTATAGAATTCAGAATCTAAAACAAAATAATATTACTTACATACTACAGAGTATGGAAGAAAATATTATTTCTTACGAGTATTGAACAAAAATAATATCACTTACCTTCAAAAGAAGAGTATTCCAAATGGTAGGGCGGGGATATTCTTGAAAAAAACTTGAACTATTTTCTACGCTCAAAGCTTCGATAAACTCTAAGGAAATACGCTCAATATTATAGAAGAAGAATTCTCTGATTCTGGCGGTGTGATTTTCAATTCTAACTAAGCATCCTATTTATAGGAGAATGAAAGAGGTACTGTTTTAGAATTTCACGGACGAAAAAATCACGAACTCACGGATGTCATACGCAATGTTCGGGCGCCTGAATTTTCAATGCCATTACCAAGTAAAACAAAAATATAATATATATATATATATATATATATATATATATATATATATATATATATATATAAACACATGTTGCTTTGAAAAAAAAACCTCCCACCCGTGACAAAATTTTCATCCTTCCACCAACATGTGGCCTCCACCTGACCCACTCGTGGCTTCCACCAGTATTATATATATATAAATACACTGAATAACTTTCTACCGATTATTTTGAAAAATGGATAAATGGGGGTCCAAATAATAAGCAAAATTTACAACAAATACTTCATAAAAATCCCCTCAAAATTTTTAACAACATTTATTCATATTATTATAACTCGCAATATTAACAACCAGATCGTTCCCAGGAAAGAGAGGGCTTTCCGATAAGGATTTCTCCCTATTGGCGTGCAATTAATTATGCAGATAATAATATGAATAACTTGCCATCTCAATTATTGATTTAATAATATAAAATATTGTAATAATAATTGAATCGAATAACGTGAGATACTACGCATCAATTACTGTAGCAATAATTGAATAAAACTGAGTGACTTCTCACGTAAGCATCAATAATCAATATCGTGTGCTACTATGCCACCACGCGTATTACTGTACCTTTACCACCGGGTATTCCAACAGTTTAACGGTAAAACTTCTGCCGTTATTTTTATAGAAAGATATTTCTATCATTTTCTAACTCCGACAATAATTCCGTTGTGGGGTCCACCAATGATTGTGTCGTCGTACGAATATTCCCTGTTAAAACGAATATTCCCTGACCTATCGAATATTATATAACAACTTACTTACTTTGCAAAATTTATAAATATTACCCACAACTATAACATTATAACAAAGTCACACCTTAATATTCTAAAAATGATATTTGTAGAAAAAAATTTATCTTTATTTATAAAAGTTGGGGTCTTACACATCATGCTCTACTTGACTCTTCTAATGGATTGCTATTTCCACTGCATTTATTAATCTAAAACTTGTTTTCAATTGTATTCTATTAGATTTTTCACTGTTGAGGGCTAATAATAATTTATTTTTCATTATCTTAGTCATAATATTCTTTACTGGGCTAGTTGAGCTCACCCTTTTCCTTTTGGTTTCATTGTTTTTCTCAGGAGGTGAGAATGTAGCTGGGACTAATCGGGGAGTGGAGTAATGGTCCAAGATGGTTATTTTAATAATCCTCACTATTTTGTAAAATAGTGTGACAATAATTGTAATGGGAATTTTATTTGAGTTTGGATATTGTCTATGAGACAATATTTATATTAAAACTCACAGTGTATGTTTTGTCGTATTTTACACGACAATTAATAGTTGTATAAATGAAGTTGTTGGGTTTGTATATGGTGCGAACATGCAATTAAATTACACTAAAAAAGTGCGGAAGAGCGATAAGATAGGAATTTAAAATTTTCATACAACCCCATCACCATGATCATACTTTGTGCATAATTATCAATCAATAGAAAAGAGATGGAGAACAAATTCATACCCTTGTAGAAATTAGCTTCCTCAGGTACGAGTTCACCTCCAATTCCTTTTCACGTTCAACTTGAATATACCGAGTTTGATTCTTACCTTTAATCAATGTTAGCCACCCAAGTATTTGGCCTCTAGAGGTGATCCACCAAGGAAGAACAAATATTCAAGAAGAAGAGTGTTTGGCTAAACCCCAGTTTTTCTATCTCTGTAAAAAAATGGGCGTACTCTCCAACAATTGGAATCACTTATATCTTACACACTGATATCAGATATAAGACTCATCTTATAAATATATTAGTTAACCTATTTTAATATAATTAAAATAGGATATTATTTATTTAATTAATTAAACTCTTTTAATTAATTAGGCTCCCTAATCTTATTAGAGATAATTAATTAAACTCTTTTAATTAATTTACCTCTTAATCTTATTAGGAATAAATGAGAGTACTTATATTAAATTAATTACTAAACTCCTTTAGAAATTAATATAATAATAATTGTAATAATATTAATAAGTCTCCTCTTAATAATTAATATTTAATATTTTGAAATATTAAATAATAAATATTAAGCTATTTAGTTTATTCTATCACCATAGATTAAATTAAATATACTTAACATATTATTATGATTATGCCATTAACTTCTTAAATAATTATTCTTCCTTTTGCTGTGTGACCCTTTAGGTTCTCTATATTAAAATAGTTGTGAATAAATCAATTAAAACAATTCTAATCTTATTTAAATAAATAAATTAAATAATTAATTTATTTAAATAAATAATATTTATTCTACAATAGGGATAAGCCTCCCTAGCGATTAACGACTTTTCATATAATATAGATTTCAACATTAATCATAAAAGAATCTTTGAGTAAATAGTTACCGTACAATTCAATCCTTCCACCATACAATGTCCCAATTAAATATAAGACATGAAATTACTGTCAAGTCTTATTTTATTTAATTATATGTATTTCGATTCATAAATGCACAACTCCAAATAATGCAAATTAGAAACTCCTTTCTAATTTCATTATGCATTGGCTAAGGACTACTGGGTTGTCATTTATCAAATCACATAAGACATTTCTCTTATTTTACTAGAAGCGGTAGATTCTTTATTGATCATACATTACCTCCATACACAACTTATTATACCCAAGTATACCCTTTGATATATCCTAAGGGTCTTAAGGAATAAGTCAAAGTATAACTCATCATACACAAGATACTACGATGATCTCAAGTCCAAGGATCACTTGTACTACTATCACTACATGAATTCCTATTGTCAGGCAAGTAAAACTCCATTAAGTATTCCTTAGCGAGCCACGTTCAGTGAACTTGTTCTCCAATAAGCACCTACATACTTGTTTAATTTAGTGTCTCCACACAAATGATCATGAGATCAATCATCCTCATCCAATGAGCAAGCAACATATGTACTAATCTATCCGGATTCACTACTCCCCTTTTTAGTAATCCATCGATTGAGAACATTTTAGTTTTTAAGTTATCTAAGAATTTAGATTTCATTAACATGATCTCATCATGATTCTAAAAGCATTGCTTAAAACTATGGGTTTATCATATATTATTAAAGCAACACTATGTAGATAAATTAAATCATTTAGTAAATGAATTATTTTATTCATAAATGAATAAGATTGTTATAAAGTATATATTTTATCATCAACATGATTAGCTTGTGTGCATACTACTTTCAATCTCCCACTTGCACTAAAGCTGTGACGAATGATTTGTTTGAGTTGTGATTCTGGGGACAAAATCCTTGTAAGGAGGGAAGGATGTAACAATCCAGAATTTTAAATTGTAATTCCAAATATTTATTGAATTATATAAATATTTTAATTGATGTGTTTATTGTTGAATAAATATTTGACAATTAAATTAGAGAGTTGACATGATTAAATGAATTATTATAATGTTATTCTAATTTTGTTTTGTAATTAAAATGATGTGTTAATTTATTAAATAAAATTATAATTATAAGGAAAATTATAATTTTGTCGTATTGATTTATGTGGTAAATTAATTTAATAAATTGTTATTAGAATTAATTAAATTGAATATTAAATTTTAATTAAATAAAGTGTGACCATAAACTATACTATAAATGAGTTATAAAAATAAATTAAAGGAGTTTAATTCAGTTTTGCCAAACAAGGCTTAATGAATGTTAAGTTTTTAATTTAAATAGGTTTTACCAAACAAGGTATAAGGATTTTAAGTTATTAAGTTTTAAAATAGTTTAGCCAAACAAGCCTTATGACTTTTGATTTTCAAAAAGATGTAACTGATATCAGTTACATATATATTTATATTATATAATTATTATATATTATATTATATGTTATATGTTTCTAAGTACATAAGTTAGAGAAGGGAGAAAGAACAGAGAAGAAGAAAAAGAAGAGAAAAGAAAGAAAGAAAATAGATAGGGGAGAAGAGAAAATTCTCTGTGAATTGAGAATTTAGAAGAAGAAGTTGTTGTAATCATCTTCTAGTAAAGGTATAACCCTACCTTTCTAATTTTCAAAGTTTTAGTTTTATTCTATTCAAAAGTTCTCTATAAAATTGGTGTGAAGGATTAATTATTTATTATGTGATTTTGTATGATAATTGTTGATATAAATTGTTTTCATGTGGTTTATAGATGATTTAGAGTAAATTGATTCATGTAATATATTTTATTATGGAGGAAATCATATTATAGTAAGTTTACATTGACATTTGTTGAATATGGCTTAAATTAGAATTAAAATTGGTACTCAATTCATAGTATAAGTGTAAATTGTTTATTGATTGTGAAAATATATAAAAAAAACGAAAGCAAAGTAATTGAAACTAACTGTTTTGGTTGTAAAACGAATTCACAGTGAAGAATTTCGCCATGAATGTCAAAAGAAGAGGAAATAGTGAAATTAAAGGTTGTAATCTTGATGTTTATGTTGTCTATGTGGTTAAAAATGTGTTAGAAACAGTAGTTTATGTTTCTGTAAACATATTACACCTTGGGTAGGTTGGTATGGTTGTTAGATCGCAGAAGGGACCCCCGCCCCGGCGGGCTATCCTAGAGCAAAAATTCACGCCCCGGCGAGGGGTAGTCTGTCTTGCCAAATTTTGAAAAAAAACTGACCGGACATGTTTTACTAAAATGAACATAACGTTTTCATACATACTCCGCTTGATGCGATTCAAGATGATCCGGAACAAGGACGAGTAGAACTATAACTTTAATTCTTTAAGTTTTTTAATTTGATGTCGTTATTAGGGGTTTAAATGACTATCTTTAGGACTATTGTGCATTTGGAGGCCATCGGAGGGCGTCGGGATGCACAAATGCAAATGAAGTCCTTTGTGTGTTAGTTTAACCTAATCTAAAGAGAATGATAACATGTTGGACATGTAATAGGATGTTGTATCAAGATGTTAATGTGTATATGGTGCAATGCCATGATCACTTAAGTAGTTGTAATAAAGCTAAAATGTGATGCTCGTGAAAAGATGTGATGTTGTTTAAACTTAAACTTAGTTAGTGAACTATCCTAAAAGTGGGAAAGAAACTCGTGAAGCTAATATTAGTGTAACTAATGAGTATTGTTAATACATATTGTATGTGTAGGACTTGTGGTGAACGTGAGTAGTGATTGTTTAACCTACACACGAGGCAAGTTCTCTAACTCTACTTTTACGATTGTGCAAGTGCTTAAACCTTATTGATGCATTAAGCAAGTTCCTAAACCTACTTATATATCTATTCTAACTTGATTATGTTCATGGAAACTCTTCAACCTAACTCTTACTTTGAGAAGGGTTCTTATCTTTAATGTTGTTCTAATTACGCAAGTTCCAAAATTCTGTTATTCTTATGTTGAGCAAGTTTGATTCCTCAACTTGTTATTAATCATGCACGTTCATTAACTCACTTCTTTTATTAAGTAAGATTAATAGCCTTAGCTTATTATTGTTCAAGCAAGGTTTGGTATAATATTCAATGTGTGACGCCCCCAAAATAAGTATACATCACCCATTCTGAGTCGCCAAATACATGGTACAGAAACAACTACAACTTCATTAATACAATTGTCGTGCAAAATACGACAACACATAAACTGTGAGTTTAAATACAAATACTGTCTAATAGAGAGTATACAAACTCAAAAGGAGTCCTCATTAAAATTATTGATACACTATTTTACAAAATAGTGAGGACTACTAAAACAACTGTCTTGAACCATTACTCCACACCCCGACTAGTTCCCGCTATATTCTCGTCTCCTGAGAAGAAAAATGGAACAAAAGGGAAAAGGGTGAGCTCAACTAGCCCAGTAAAGAATATTATGACTAAGATAATGCACAAAAAATTATCCTTAGTCTTCAACAGGGAAAAATCTGATAGAATACAATAGACAACAAGTTTTAGATCAACAACTGCAGTGGAAACAACAATTCATTCGAAGAGTTAAGTAGAGAATGAAATCTACTATCATCTATGAATTTAAAAGTCCATCATTGATATTTTATCCCTGTAACATCAATCAATATACATCTTGAATAAAATACTCATCTTTGCACTACAGGCCAAAGATATTCATCAGTTGGTCATGTTCATTTAAACACCTGTTCATCTTTGCACTACGGGCCAAAGATATTCATCATAAAATCATTCATCTTTGCACTACAGGCCAAAGATATTCATCATAAAATCATTCATCTTTGCACTACAGGCCAAAGATATTCAGTTATATCATCATTTAGGACTGAGGATGATGAAAAATATTTTAAAGAAAACGAATCCAGTGAAACAAAAGAATAAATATTAAGGATTCGTACTTTAAACAATCCAAGTTCAAAAATACTTCATAAATAACTAGAGTGGAGTAAAATTCAAGAATGAAGACCAAAACATAGATCCAATCAAAGATAGGGACTATAACAGACAATCTTGGACACAAAAAAGAAAATTTAATTTTTCTGTGAATAGTGTCGTATTCGTGAATAGTGTCGTATACGTGAATAGTATCGTATACGTGAATAGTAACTCCGACACTAAAAGATAGAAATTTCACAAAAAAAATCATCATGCTTCGTGAATATTACTCGTGAATAGTAACTCGTGAATAGTAACTCATAAATAGTAACTCGTGAATAGTAACTCATGAATAGTAACTCCGACATGAAAAGTTACAAATTTGATAAAAATTTAGACCAATATTTCGGCATAATGATATTAAAGAAATAATATCATTTACGAAGAGAATAACATCCCTTACCTCTAAAAGATAGTACTTCTGACTGGAATACTGGATATAGTTCTGAAAGAACTTGCACCGTATAGAAATACTCAAAGTATCAAAATACTCACAAGAATACGCTCAAAATATAGAGAGAGAAAACTTCAGTTTCTGGTGTGATTTTCAATTCTAACCTAAGCACCCTATTTATAGGAAATTGCTTAGAACACCAAAGCAGAAAATTTAATAAAATAATAATATAATTAATAAAATTCAAGCACACCTTTGAAATCTGATTTCAGCTCATTTAAATCACATGTGAGGTCAACTTAATTGCAAAAAATGTTTTTCTTTTAAAAAAATATTTAAAACTTCCAAAAATCAATTATTCTGGAACTTCGGAACTTCAATAATTCATAATAAATAGCCCTTTTATCAAAAAAAATCGAACCACATGTCTTTGTTATAGGAAATTTCATTATCTACAACTTTGCAGAAGAAAGGTTTTCCAAATTCCAAACAGAAATTGACTGAAATCCACAAACGACCGATTTTACAGGCTATAATCAAATTTCAGTCAAGAAATGGGGTCCACCGACACACAAAACATGTTTTAATCATTTAATGCAACAAAAATACTCTTCCTCCTCATATACTCATATATCCCACATTCATTGTAAAAATATCACCATTATTATATAATATAATAAAATATTATTTTATCAGAAAAGATAAAATATCATTTTTTAACAATTGTCACTTTAAAAATGTTCTCCATCTATATCCACATAAAATCAATATTTTCCTCATCATATAAATCAATAATTAATTATTCACAAATAATATTACGAGTAATCACATCATCGACAACCGGTAGTTCCCAGAAAGAGGGGCTTTCCAATAAGGATTTCTCCTTACTGGCGCGCAATTAGGTGACCAAATCTCTCCTTAGACAGAACTTTCTAGATATTTCCAATAATGTTATCTAATAATATTATTCAGATAATATAAATTATTGCTTCGATAATGAAAAATACTGTGTAGTGACAATTATTAAAACAACAAGTAATATAAAATATCAACATGACAATTATTGAATCAATAAAATAAAATATTGAGCGGTAACTCATCGTAATAATTATTGAATAGTGTGCCTTCTTACGTAAGAATCAATAATTGGTGCAATACCATGTCTTCTTGTGCAACAACGCCAGACATCGTGTGTTTTAACCAACGGGTATTCCAACGGTAATAACTACGCCAAGTTATTTATAAACAACTTATACTTTGTCGTTTTCTTCATTCAATGGCTTTCCGTTATGGGGCCCACACATAAGGTCGCGCGTAAATGCGAATATTCCCAACGACATGAATATTCCACGACCAAACGAATATTCCCTGACAATAATGAATATTTTATAACCACTTGCTTATTTAAAATATTTGCACATTTTACCCATAACTAATGTAGCATACCTAAATCCGAATCTATCTTCATACCCGGATTTAGATAAATCCTGATACATCCTTCATCCAACATACATCATTATATCTAGAAATATAACAACATACACTCTCAAATCCTGTGTTCTTGAAACCTTATAACCTTTTTCATTACAAATAATAATAAATACATTATTCATTTCATCTTACAAGAGTGACTTTTATCCGCCACCAAGGATACATAACAGTTCCTTAAACTAGTCTAGAGTTCAATTCATCTTTCTAAATTACAAGTCTTCACTTGATCTTCTCGCTCATTCACATTCTGAATAGCAATTCATCTGGAGACCGTCAGCTTGATCTTTACGGGATCCTTAAGTTCTAATAACCTTGTTCGCTGAAAATTGTTTTTCATTTAAAGCAAGTGTGAGCATTCAATTGCCCAACAAGTTATAACAGTTGAATAAACAACTTCAGAATTAAAACATTTCTTTAGAACTTCTATAACCGAACAAAGGTTATGAAGCAGCTTGAATAATAGGAATAGTCTCGATTCCTATCATCTTAAAACATCAGTCATTTTCACTTTGAAATACTTTCATTCCTCTACCTTTTTCATACACATCCTGTCTGGCTAGAATCATTAGCATAGACTTAACAATAACGGTTCATGTATAAACAGAACATACTTGTATTGAACAGCTCAATCACAGAACAATTCATATCATAGAAACACCGAAGTGTTCAAATTGTGGCACAAGGCCTCATACATACTACCACCTTGTACATACATTGCACATATGCACATAGACAAGACTTCTTAAGTTCTACATCTGAGAATTTTAAGAAACTAGCATTCATGTAATATGAATGAAGTTAGGAAACTTGCCTTACGCCCAGCTACAACTTTCGCCGAACTGTTCATTTCAATTCCTATATAACACATAAGGAGAAAATATAAACACCAATTAGTCATATATTGAACTTACGCATTGGTTTACTTAGCTTTACTTCTTAGGGTTCGCGTTCTTGCAATATAAGTTTACGCGACTAACTTCATTTACCAGTTTATGGTTTTATGACATACGGAGATGTCTTACTCATACGTTCATCATCTTGGATGATTAGCATTCTTATCTGACTCACCTTCGGCTTTCATTAATCTTATTACTGTTCATTAAGGCTTTCTTGATAAATCATATCCTATTAATACTTTCGTTAGCCTTTACATGAACCCCATATTCATTACTCGTTCTTAGTGTCGAAGCCATACTAATCGTTGTATGCTAAGACCGCTCATCCATTGAAACAACGTTGCATTCACAGCGTCTATACGCTACACACTTATCTCGCATTATCATGTCATAACATCAAAATGTTATTCATTACCCTCGTCACTCAATGTCTAAGGAGTCACAATCATAGCAATCCCTCACGTTCGTTCATTGCGACTACGGTCCCCGGACATCGGTTACGTAATCCCGTGATTAAATTCTTTGTCATTTAATCTTGTTTAATCTATATGTTCAACCTTTAATAAAGGTTTACATCACTTGATTAAGTGTTACATTAGTTGAATATTATATTCTTTATCTTCCCTTACATTTCCCGAAATTTGGCGGTTAAAAGCTCATCTCGGCTTTTTCTCAACTTCTTTGGTGCATGGCGCCACTCCCTTTGTTATCTCTCGCGCCATGGCGCGAGTTAAGTAATCCTCGACTTCGACCCCGGTGCGCTTCCCGCACCACTCTACATAAGGCATGACTGAAGCCCCATGGCTGCCAAGCCCTAACCCTAGAAATTTTCTCTAAGTGTTAAATCAATTTTGAGATGCTTACTTCGCGATCTCATAACTCCTTCGTTATAACTCGGAACGAGGTCGTTCCAAAGCCATTCTCTTCCTTATCTTACGTAATTTAATACCCATCGAGTAGAAATTTAATCTAACTCCATTAGCATGCCATTCAATTGGCTTGATCTTCACCCTTTGTTCATTTTACGCTTTTAACGCTCTTTGTTCGTTCGTCCGTAATTCGGTCATCCAAACTCGGAACTCGTTCGTTCTTGAGTCCATGACTCACATTTTCTACATTTTCTTACTTTCTTATGAAACCCTACCCACTTGGGTTCATTTACTAACTTTCTAATTCTCGTTCGTCTTTTACGAAAATTTCGCCATAACTTCGTTATAGCTAAGTTTTAATCCGTTCTTCATGAACGTTTCTACCATTCCTAACCAAGCAATATGCAACTAACTTATACGCGATTGTTTTAAACTTGTCCATTAACAACAATTAAACTACGATGGTTTTAAATTTGTCCATCAACAACGTTCTTTGTGTTCTTCGTTCGTTCTTCGTTTTAATCGATATTTTGGATTACGATTCCACTTTTTATAGGAATTTGATGTTATAGAACATCATTCCTTACTTATTTCACCTACTTATTCATATAATCCATTCGGATCGCTCTAATTCATTATAAATCTTATACTTCCTTAAGAAATTTATAAACTAAATTTCTAAGTTCTTACTTCTTCTTTTCTCATGATTTCAACCATATGAAATCATTCCAATCTTCTTTTATTCCTTGATCTCATTAAGCTATGTTTTTGACATAGAAATCTTAAAGAAAAATATTAGAAGAAACTAGGTTTTAGATTACCTCTTCTTCTTATTTTTCTCCCGCTAGACAAAGCCGGCGATTTGCAAGCTTTTCTATTTCACGAACACTTTCGATCCGATCATTCATGCTCATGCTCTTCCTTCTCCCTCCCATCCGAGATCTCTCTCTCTCTCTCTCTCTCTCTCTCTCTCTCTCTCTCTCAAATGTCTAGGATTTTCAAAATCACAAAACAATGAAATGAGCTTACTATTTATAGATTTTCCAATTAGGGGCAATTTGGTCATTTCGCCCCCCACCTCCTCCAAGACTTAGCCACCAAGTTTACTTGGTGGCCAAGTGGCTGCCCCTCTTGCCCCATGGGTTGCCCCATTGGTTATTACCCATCCGTTTACCCATCGGTTCCGCGGTTTCTTTTCTTGGTTTGGGCCCTAACCCTAATTCTTATTGGGCCTATCTTGGGCTTGATTTCACAAAGAGTTGGGCTTGACATAATCCAAGTCCAATTAGATTCTACAAAGTCCATGAACTCAAAGTCCATTAAGACTAATCGTATTCTACGCATTCTATTCTCGTATTCTCATAATCTCTTCGTATATTGTTCATACGATATTCGTATTATATGTCGTAATAATCTTCGTACTATCCTCGTATAATACTTCATATCATACTCATATCTCTCACGCATAATAACCCTAATTATTATACGTGATCATAAAATTCTCGGAACTCACTTCTCCTAACCTTTGGGTTTTGAGTCCGTAGGCAAAAACTTCGTTTTTGCCATAACTGAAATATTATTGAATATTCCATCACGTCTCAGAATTAAACGTAATCTATAACTTCTCGGAATTTCAAAATAAATCTCCGAGCAGAAATGGATGAATAGTGCCTATTTCGTCTTTTTCCCCAAAAATATTTTGTTCCCGGAAAACTTTCGTTTTCGTCTTGAAAATTCTTATTCGCTCAAACTAGCTCGTAGCCAGAATCCTCCCAACTTATAATCATCCGAGGTTATAGAACGATTAATAAACACATAACACATAATAATATTAATAAAAATTAGTTTTATTAATAACTAATTCTTTAAACCTAAATTCTGGACGATCCGAATTTCCGGGTTGTCACAACTAACCACATTAATCAAATCAACCCCTTACTATTTCAAAATAATAATTAGAGAAAATTAAATCTTTATTTATAAAAAGTTGGGGTCTTACACAATGCCTATGCTTTCTAGTCCATTTCTAAATCATGTTTTCGATGTATAATGTTGATTCATTTATAATTCATGACTATTTCATATCATATTGTTATCGAGCACTTGAAGTGATATTAAACTATATTGATTCAACTAATCCTTAGTTAATGTTTGTTGAACTCTAAATTACCTTGAAGCTTATCCAAACCAAACTTCTTTTGGTGCAGACTCGTATATTAAAACTGAGATGAACAACTCTATTATAGGGGATTATTTACGCGTAAGCATTTAGATGTTTGTGCACAATACATTGTATGAAGGGCTGATCCCCCTAAGTACGAGAAGTCCCTACAGTCCTACAACTGTTTAGGTTTAAGTTGAAAGAATACTTATAACTTTGGACATAGTTCGTGGTCTTGTGGCCCTCATATATATATATATATATTTAATTCTGTTCCTAGTTATCATTGATAGAGAATATTATTCAGTTCTATTGAGCCTATTCATTTGTCAGCTGTTATGATATTTTTATTCATTGTCACTTCAAGTGAGCATTTGTTTGCTCACTCTTGCTTATATAACCATTACATCTAAAGTTGAGAAGGTCGATGAACCTACCATCAGTAAAGGAAAAGGAAAGATGAACAAGTGTTGAAGACTTGTAAATCTGTTGATTTCTATATTGTCAGACTTTGTTTTAATTTTTGAGATGTAATTATTTAATTTTCCGCATTTTATGTTTGTATTTAAAGTTTAGATAACCTTGGAGATTTTATTAAACTTATTGATGTAATCCTTTAATGGGAAGGTTTATTGTTAAACTTTATTATATTTGGGTAGTTAAAAATGAATGTTTAGACAGTGTACACCAAATCTTGTGGGAATGAAGTACCCAGATTTGGGGGTGTCACAAGTTGGTATCAAAGATTTAGGTTATGAACCTTAGGTGTGGGAAAAGCTTTAGGAAGTAACATTTGAAAAGATAGTGGTGATAAACTCTTATCGAGTTTTAAGGAAGAAGTAATAAAACCCTTATGTGCATATGTGATTACAACCTATGTGCTCGTGAATGTCGAGTAGTAATGATTAGTAATTAAAATTTGAAATTTTGTTGTCAAGATGGCTAATGTAGGAGAATCCAGTCAGGCTAGGGAGGAAGGACCCCAGATGCCTAGAGAGGAGGAGCCTCGAGATATTCAGGTGGTTTGGGAACAACTATTGCCACGGGAATCATCTCTGTTGGTTACAGTGGTTGAGCAGGAGGGTTTACCTGATGAGGATGATGAGGTAGAGACGGATGAGGAGGACCCCGTTGAGCTGTCACAGTCGGATGGGGATGAGGATGATGAGGAAGAAGAGTTTCCACCAAACTTGATTGCACCCCGTATGTACGATGAAGTATACGACCGCAATGTGGAACTTCAGGATAGAGTCGAGGAGTTGGAAGAGATAGTAGCTGAATAGCAGACCTCGATGGCAAAGAAGGACGACGAGATCCATGATTTAGATGGACATCTGAGTAATGCCGAATGGAAGCTGATTCACACTGAAGGAGAGAACGAGCAAATGACAGAGGAGATCGTGGAACTGAAGAACAAGTTGAAAGAAGAGTCTACTAAAAGGGAAAGAGTCGAAGACGCGTACGAGGAAGCTTCTAAACGAGCCGGGTAGCAGAGAGAGATATACAAATAAAGAAGATCAAGATGGAGGAGATGAATGGCGTATTCAACACCGTGATCAATCGAGCTCAAGATCGGGTCATGTGTTATCCAATTCAGTTCGAGATGCTGCCATCGTACATGTTAGATCGCCGAACAATGTTCTGTATTATGGAAGAGGAGCGTCGTAAGGCAACACAACATTTTAGTAGGTCATCATAGGGAATGTACATGACATGTGATTAATGATATGATAAACAAGACGTAAATCCCAAGTGTTATGTAACCAATGGGATATGATGATGATGTTATCCTGAAACTTTAGTAGTTCAGGAAAGTAATGTAAATAGCAGCAATGCTATTATTCTTATGTTTTCTAAAGATGATAAATGAATAAAATGTTAATTTTTACTCAAGATTTTTTGGGTTATGTGATGATCTTTTATGATGTGCAAGTTAAGTAGAAAATACTTAAAAGAAATTTAGTAATAATCTAATATGTGTATTTTAATTAGAAAATGCATCCAAGAAGACGTCAACCACGACAACAAATCCCTCAGGGATCTACCAACAATAACAATCTTTGAAGTTAACCCTTGATTCGTGATTGGTGACACTTTCAGACAGAGCACTGCTGCAGAATCAACCGCATAATCAAGCTGCAATTTTAAGGAGTTCAAGGCGGTTGGACCACCAGAATTCCGTGGAACCATGAATCTGGTTGACGCACAGACCTGGATCATGGAAATAGAGAAGGTATTTGATGTTGCTAGGGTTGGTGAGAACCAGAAGAATGCTTTTGCAACATTTATGTTGAAAGTAGAGGCCTGTTATTGGTGGCAAGCCAATAAAACTCGAGGAGGTCAAGGGGTAATGACTTGGGATAGGTTTAAGGAGATATTTTTCGAGACTTATTTCCCCGAGAATTCGAAGAATCAGATGGAAGTGCAGTTTCTAGAACTAAAGAAGGGATCAATGACGGTATCAGAGTATGCCACAAAATTTAACGAGTTGGTGAGGTTTTTGCCATATCAAGTCAACACTGATGAGCCCAAGGCAAGGAGGTTTGGACAGGGACTGAAGCCCTGGTTATATAACAGAGTCTCCCTGTTCCAGTTGAAGACGTTTGCAGTGGTGTTTGAGAAGGCAATTCTTGCTGAGGGTGGAGGCGAGGCTGTGACAAAGTACAATCAAGAACAAAGAAAGAAGAAGAATGAGGGTGGAGGTAAAAATGGTGGTAGTAGTGGTGGAAATGGTAGTAGTAACTTGAAGAGGAAGTGAAATGTGAGTGTTGGTGCTGGAAGCCAACAAGGTAGCCAATAGAAAAAGAAGTTTGAAGCATATGTAACATGAGAAAAGAATCACACTGGCATGTGCTTAAGGAGTAAGCGAGTATGCTTCAACTGTGGCCACGAGGGTCATATTGTCCCAAATTGCCATCAACCAAAGAAGAATGTTTGCTACACATGCGGGTCAAAGGATCATTTTGCTCGCGAGTGCCCTGAGGAGAAAGTTGGAGAGACAACGAGAAGCAAGGGAGGTAGCAGTGGAGGTACATTGACCATTGCTGGACCAACGTCATCAAACAGACCTATGGTCAGAACCTTCAATATGACTGTGCATGATGCGGTACAATCAAAAGATGTTGTGTCAGGTATTATCCCAATCAATGGTATATATGCTTATGTATTATTTGATTCGGGTGATACTTTCTCGTTTATATCTGAAGAATTTGCTAAGAGGTTAGGATTGCCTAGCGAAGAATTGAATTTCCCTTTAAACATAGAAATTACGAATAGGGAGGTGATTCCTGTTAAGTTCGTATACAAGAATTGTAGGGGTGAATATTAAGGGGAATGTCATGATAGTAGATTTAATCACGATTAAACTTGAAGAGTTTGATGTTATATTGGGAATGGATTGGCTGTTCAATTATGGAGCGATAATTGATTGCCCAAAGAAATGTGTAAACCTTATAACTCCGTCAAAGGTAGTTTTCTATGGTCGCAGATCGCATGTCTGACGATTATGCAGGCCAAGAAGTTGTTGAGTCAAGGATGTGTGGGTTATTTAGCTTACATAGTCGATACTCAGAGGAAGGGGGTGAAACTGGAAGAAATACCAGTGGTTAGGGAATTTGTAGATGTGTTTCCGGAGGATTTGCCAAGACTTCCGCCTGACAAAGAGATCGAGTTCGTTATCGATTTGGCGCCAGGAACTGCCCCGATATCAAAAGCCCCGTACAGGATGGCTCCGGTAGAGATGAAGGAACTGATGGTACAATTGCAAGAGCTGTTAGACAAGAAATACATTCAATCGAGTGTATCACTGTGGGGAGCACCGGTGTTATTCGTGAAGAAGAAGGATGGGTCAATGAATCTTTGCATTGATTATAGGGAATTAAACAAAGTCACTATTCAGAATAAATATCCATTGCCTAGAATAGATGACTTATTTGATCAGTTAAAGGGAGCTAAGTACTTCTCGAAGATAGATTTGAGAAGTGGGTATCATCAATTAAAGGTAAGGAATGAGGATGTACCTAAAATGACATTCAAAACTCGGTATGGACATTACGAGTTTCTGGTGATGTCTTTTGGTTTGACCAACGCCCCTGTTGTATTCATGGATTTTATGAACATGGTGTTTAAACTGTTTTTATATAAGTTTGTGGTGGTATTCATCGATGATATCTTGGTGTACTCCAAATCTCAAGAAGAACACGTGGAACATTTACGTTTGACATTGGAGGCTCTAAGAAAGGAAAAGGTGTACGCAAAATTTTCTAAATGTGAATTTTGGCTAGAACGTGTACAATTTCTTGGACATGTGATTGACAAAGACGGTAATTTATTGGATCCATCAAAAGTCGAAGCCGTAATCAATTGGGAACAACCAAGGACACCAACGGAGGTGAGGAGTTCTTGGGACTGGCCAACTATTATTGACGGTTTATTCAAGACTTTTCCAAGATTGCCACCCCGTTAAAAAATTTGACAAGGAAAGCTGTAAAATTTGTTTGGACGGAGAAGTGTGAAGAGAGCTTTCAAGACTTGAAAAAGAAATTAAGTGTGGCACATGTGTTGTCATTACCAAATAATACAGGAAACTTTGTGGTGTATATTGATGTCTCATATAAAGGATTAGGTTGTGTCCTTATGCAGAACAACAAAGTCATTGCATATGCATCAAGGCCATTGAAAGACTACGAGAAAAGGTATCCGACTCATGATTTAGAGTTGGTTGCGGTGGTATTTGCTCTGAAGATATGGATACACTATCTCTATGTAGAGAAATGTGAGATATATACAGACCATAAGAGTCTGAAGTATATTTTCACACAGAAGGACCTAAACATGCATCAAAGAAGATGGATGGAGTTAATAAAAGATTATGATTGTGAGATCTTTTATCACCCAGGCAAAGCAAATGTGGTTGCAGATGCTTTGAGCAGCGAAGGTCGGGAAAAGTTGATGCTGTTAACCACCCAAGAGGAGCTGATTTGAGCAATGACAAAGCTTGAGCTGGAAATAAAATTTCCAAAAGAATCCGATGAACGACTATTCCAGATAGAAGCTAGTCCAACTTTGGTGGACAAGGTAAAGAATGCTCAACTACAAGATGAAGAATGCAGAAAAATAAAGGAAAGTATGGTCGAGGGTAGTGAGATGAAGTACAAGATCGATACCGAAAGACTACTAAGATTCGAGGGGAGAATATGGGTTCCAGTAGTACCAGATATTAAAGAAGAAATATTGACCAAAGCTCATAACTCAAGATACTCGATTCATCCGAGAAGTACGAAAATGTATCAAGATTTGCGGTGACATTTTAGTGGCCAAACATGAAAAGAGATGTTGCAGAATGTGTCACGAAATGTTTGACATGTCAAAGAGTCAAAGTCGAGCATCAGAGACCAAGCGGATTACTACAACCATTGGAAATAAGAGAATGGAAGTGGGAACATATCACAATAGATTTTATGGTAGGTCTTCCAACTACTCAGAGAGGATACGATGCGATTTGGGTGATAGTGGACAGGCTGACGAAATCAGCAGACTTTTTGCCAATAAAGATTAGATTCAATCTTGATCAGTTGGCAAAGTTATACGTTAAAGAGATCATTTCAAGACATGGAGTTCTAGTGTCAATTGTGTCAGATAGAGATCCGCGATTCACGTCAAACTTCTAGAAGAAACTACAAGAATGCATGGGAACACAATTGAGAATGAGTACAACATACCATCCGTAAACAAACGGCCAAAGCGAACGAACCATCCAGACGTTGGAAGATATACTCAGAGCATGCATCATGGATTTCAAAGGGAACTGGGATGAACATTTACCATTGGCAAAATTTGCCTACAACAACAGTTATCACGTAAGCATCGGCAGATGCCACCCACGAAGCATCAGACGAAAGAAAGTGTGAGAACTCCTTTGTCTTTGGGATGAAGTCGGTGAACGTCAACTATTAGGACCAGAACTGGTACACCAAACTACTGAGGTTGTCAAACTCATCAGGACAAGATTGGTAGCTTCTCAAGATAGGCAGAAGAATTATGCTGATCAAAACATAAAAGATCGTGAGTTCGATGTTGGAAATTTCGTGTTCTTAAAAGTTTCTCCTTGGAAGGGGAAAATCAGTTTTGGTAAAAAGGGAAAGCTAAGCCCAAGGTTTATTGGACCCTTCGAGGTGCTACGAAGAGTAGGGGAAGTGGCTTACGAGAAAGTTCTACCTCCAGAGTTGGAACACGTTCACAATGTTTTTCATGTTTCGGTGTTACGACCGTATAAACCCGATTACAAGCATGTGATCGAGTACAAACCATTACAGTTCGATAAGGACTTGCCTTATGAGGAAATTCCTATCCAGATAGTTGACAGGAAAGAACAAGTGTTCAGGAACAAAGTAATACCTTCGGTGAAGGTGATATTGAGAAATCAAAATGCTGAAGAAACTACGTGGGAACTCAAATATAAAATGATGAAAGATTATCCTGAATTATTTGTTTAATTGTGTCTTCGATTCTGGGGACAGAATCCTTGTAAGAAGGGAATAATGTGACGAATGATTTGTTTGAGTTGTGATTCTGGGGACAGAATCCTTGTAAGGAGGGAAGGATGTAAAAATCCAGAATTTTAAATTGTAATTCTAAATATTTATTGAATTATATAAATATTTTAATTGATGTGTTTTTTGTTGAATAAATATTTGACAATTAAATTAGAGAGTTGATAGGGATTAAATGAATTATTATAATGTTATTCTAATTTGGTTTTGTAATTATAATGATGTGTTAATTTATTAAATAAAATTATAATTATAAGGAAAATTATAATTTTGTCGTATTGATTTATGTGATAAATTGATTTAATAAATTGTTATTAGAATTAATTAAATTGAATATTAAAATTTAATTAAATAAAGTGTGAAAATAAACTATACTCTAAATGAGTTATTAAAATAAATTAAAGGAGTTTAATTCAGTTTTGCCAAACAAGGCTTAATGAATGTTAAGTCTTTAATTTAAATAGGTTTTACCAAACAAGACATAAAGATTTTAAGTTATTAAGTTTTAGCCAAACAAGCCTTATGGCTTTTGATTTTTAAAAAGATGTAATTGATATCAGTTACATATATATTTATATTATATAATTAATATCTATTATATTATACGTTATATGTTTCTAAGTACGTAAGTTAGAGAAGGGAGAAAGAACAGAGAAGAAGAAAAAGAAGAGAAAAGAAAGAAAGAAAATAGAGAAGGAAGAAGAGAAAATTCTCTGTGAATTGAGAATTTAGAAGAAGAAATTGTTGTAATCATCTCTAGCAAAGGTATAACCGTACCTTTCTAATTTTCAAAGTTTTAGTTTTATTCTATTCAAAAGTTCTCTGTAAAATTGGTCTGAAGGATTAATTGTTTATTATGTGATTTTGTATGATAATTATTGATATAAATTGTTTTCATGTGGTTTATAGATGATTTAGAGTAATTTGATTCATGTAATATATTTTATTATGGAAGAAATCATATTACGGTAAGTTTACATTGACATATGTTGAATATGGCTTAAATTAGATTTAAATTGGTACTCAATTCATAGTATAAGTGTAAATTGTTTACTGATTGTGAAAATATATGAAGAAACGAAAGCAAAGTAATTAAAACTAACTGTTTTAGTTGTAAAATGAATTCACAGTGAAGAATTTCGCTATGAATGTCAAAAGAAGAGGAAATAAGAGAAATAGTGAAATTAAAGGTTGTAATCTTGATGTTTATGTTGTCTATGTGGTTAGAAACGTGTTAGAAACATTAGTTTATGTTCCTGTAAATATATTACACCTTGGGTAGGTTGGTATGGTTGTTAGAAAGGAGTTTGTAGGCCTAATTTGGCTTTCTGTAGTGTTCGAGATGATAATTCGTGAAATCGCAGAAGGGAACCTTGCCCCGATGGGCTATCCTAGAGCAAAAATCCCCACCCCGGCGGAGGGTAGTCTGTCTTGCTAAATTTTGAAAAAAAAACTGACCGGACATGTTTTACTAAAATGAGCATAACGTTTTCATACAAACTCCGATTAATGCGATTCAAGATGACCCGGAACGAGGACGAGTAGACCTATAACTTTTAATCTCTATATTTTTCAATTTGATGTCGTTATTAGGGGTCAAAATGGCTATCTTTAGGACTATTGTGCATTTGGAGGCCATCAGAGGGCGTCGAGATGTACGAATGCAAATGCAGTCTTTTGTGTATCAGTATAACCTAATATAAAGAGAATGAAAACATGTTGGACATGTAATATGATGTTGTATCAAGATGTTAATGTGTATATGATGCAATGACATGATCATTTAAGTAGTTGTAATAAAGCTAAAATATGATGCTCATGAAAAGATATGATGTTGTTTAAACTTAAACTTAGTTAATGAACTATACTAAAAGTGGGAAAGAAACTCGTGAAGCTAATATTAGTGTAACTAATGAGTATTGTCAATACATATGGTATGTGTAGGTAGGGGTGAGCATTCGGTTATTATCTGAACCGAATAAACATTTTGGTTATAACCAAAAACCGAAGTTGCCCTGGTTTGATTATCCGAACAACTAACCGAAATACATGATAACCCAATAACCGAATAGTCAAATTAATAATTCGGTTAATAACCAAAATTAAAACAAATGTGGAGATCAGGAACATTCCAATATTATACAAAAACCCCATCGCCGATTGGGCATGCGCATACCCACTCCCCGCCACCGCCTCGATCTCCAACGCACCCTCCTCCATCCTTCTCGGGTCGCCCTGGCTCACAGAGCTCACCATTTTATTCAACCTCGAGTAGTACAGACTATATAGATTCAAACCGGATCTGGTTTGAGGTCGCCAGAGTGGTCGTCATGCCGGCTTCTAGGTCTCTCTCGGCAGAGCCTTCGCCGCTTTTAAGGTACCCAGAGTAGTACAAACTACAGTGATTCAAACCAGATCTGGGCCAGAGACTTTCCAGTAATAGCAACTGAGCAAGCAAGAATCAACAGAGCAAAAGAGAGAAAAAGAGAGCTGTTTTGGATTTCAGAGAGATAAAAGGGAAGGATTTTTTGTTTTGGGTGGATTTATGTCGTCACAGGCTTGAGAGGTGGCAAGTGGGTTCCATTTATAATGTATTCTCTCTCTATGTTACTATTTCTATGCACGAAAATGGTTTTAAAAAAAGAACCGAGTGTTATTCGGTTATTCGGTTAAACCGAATAACCCAAAAGTAAAACCCGTATAAACTAACCAAAAATCGTACAAAATTTCGGATATAACCGAATTGTTAAAAATAACCGAATTATCAGAAAATTTCGGTTAAATTATTTCGGTTCGGTTCGGTAATTCGATTATATCCATTTTTTGCTCAGTCCTATGTGTAGGACTTGTGGTGAACGTGAGAAGTGATTGTTTAACCTACACACGAGGCAAGTTCTCTAACTCTACTTTTACGATTGTGCAAGTGCTTAAACCTTATTGATGCATTGAGCAAATTCCTAAACTTACTTATATATCTATTCTAACTTGATTATGTTCATGCAAACTCTTCAACCTAGCTCTTACTTTGAGAAGGGTTCCTATCTTTAATGTTGTTCTAATTACGCAAGTTACTAAATTCTGTTATTCTTATGTTGAGCAAGTTTTATTCCTCAACTTGTTATTAATCTTGCACGTTCATTAACTCACTTCTTTTATTGAGTAAGATTAATAGCCTTAGCTTATTATTGTTCAAGCAAGGTTTGGTATAATATTCAATGCCTATACTTTCTAGTCCATTTCTAAATCATGTTTTCGATGTATAATGTTGATTCACTTATAATTCATGACTATTTCATATCATATTGTTATCGAGCACTTGGAGTGATATTAAACTATATTGATTTAACTAATCCTTAGTTTATGTTTGTTGAACTCTAAATTACCTTGAAGCTTATCCAAACCAAACTTCCTTTGGTGCGGACTCGTATATTAAAACTGAGATGAACAACCCTATTCTAGGGGATTATTTACGCGTAAGCGTTTAGATGTTTGTGCACAATATATTGTACGAAGGGCTGATCCCCCTAAGTACGAGAAGTCCCTACAGTCTTACGACTGATTAGGTTTAAGTTGAAAGAATACTTATAACTTTGGACATAGATCATGGTCTTGTTACTCTCAGATACATATATTTCAAATTTTGTTCCTGATTATCATTGATAGAGAATATTATTTAGTTCTATTGAGCCTATTCATTTTGCAGCTGTTATGATATGTTTATTCATTGTCACTTCAAGTGAGCATTTGTTTGCTCACTCTTGCTTATATAGCCATTACAGCTAAAGTTGAGAAGGTCGATGAACCTACCACCAATAAAGGAAAAAGAAAGATGAACAAGTGTTGAAGACTTGTAAATCTTTTGATTTCTATATTGTCAGACTTTGTTTTAATTGTTGAGATGTAATTATTTAATTTTCCGCATTTGATGTTTGTATTTAAAGGTTAGATAACCTGGGAGATTTTATTGAACTTATTGATGTAATTTGTAATGGGAAGGTTTATTGTTAAACTTTATTATATTTGGGTAGTTAAAAATGAATGTTTAGACAGTGAACACAAAATCTTGTGGGAATGAAGTACCCAGATTTGGGGGTTTCATAAAAGCCAATCGTCATGGTATCTCATATCCTTATCCTATAAGTGATGATCATCCTGCTGTTGGATAAACTTCAGTATATGGATATGTAATGTTGTTCTTGAGAGTCCACTATCTCTATAGTGATTTCTCATCTTACAATGATTCCTCTAATCAAATGAAAGTTCCGCAACACATATTTAGATCCAAGATGATACTTAGGAACTATTCCTAGTTCTATAATGAACTTCTCATCCAAACAATCAACTTGCAACTTTATTTACAACTATATACTTTGTCTTTATCACTAAATTAACAACTTTTTATTGTTTGGAACCTTTCCAATTCACTTCACCACTGTTCAAGGTAACACCTTTACCCTAAAGTGGATTTACTGTCATCTTGGTCAGTCTAAAAAACTTGAGTCTGTCAAGCCCTCTAGTTTTAATTCAGACGCACCATAATTTTGATCACATCCTTAGTGTCGGTTCAGTACTTTAAGATGTTTTTCACTGTCTTACAGTTATCTTCTCCAGAATATGACTTATCAACATCTGGTCTTGTACATTTCATTGCATACATGATAGTTACTCATGCGATCTCTCTTTTATGAGTCCATGGGAATTATTAAGAGAGATACACTCCAGGACTCATCAACATGAGACATCTCTTGGAGTTTTCCATGCTAAATGGCTTTAGCATCAAATGAATATACTTTCCTTGGGTTAAGTTGAGAATCCTTTTAAATCTATCTATATAGATTTGTATCCCCAATTAAGATACTGTAAGACCTCAACTTTTATGAATTAATTTTTTCTCAAAATATATTTTTGAATATTATGTTGTGGATTTGATATAATGTTATAGTTATTGGTAATATTTATAAATTTTGCAAAGTAAGCAAGTTGTTATAAAATATTCGATTGGTCGGAGAATATTCGTTCTAACAGAGAATATTTGTACGACGACACAATCATTGGTGGACCCCACAACAGAATTATTGTCGAAGTTTGAAAATGACATAAATATCTTTTTATAAAAATAACGGCGAAAGTTTTACCGTTAACTGTTGAAATAGTCGGTGATAAAAGTACAGTAATACGCGTAGTTGCATAGTAGCACACGGTATTGATTATTGATGCTTACGTGAGAAGTCACTCAGTTTTATTCAATTATTGCCACAATAATTACTACATAGTATCTCAGTTATTTGATTCAATTATTATTTCAATATTTTATATTATTAAATCAATAATTGAGATGACAAGTTATTCATATTATTATTTGCATTATTGACAATGTCTAGAAAGTTCTGTCGAGGAAAGGGGTTTGGTCACCTAATTACGCGTCAATAGGAAGAAATCCTTATCGGAAAACCCCTTCTTTCCTGGTAATGACCTGGTTATTAATATTGCAAGTTATATTATTGATGAATAAATGTTGTTAAAAATTTTGAGGGGGGTTTTATGAAGTATTTGTTGTAAGTTTGGCGTATTAATTGGACCCCCACTTACTTATTTTTCAAAATAATCGGTAGGAAGTTATAATATATATATATATATATATATATATATATAACATTTGTGTGTGTGTGTGTGTTTACGTGTGTTTAATGGTGTGTGTGAGTGGGTGAACTGATGTGTGTGGTGGTGGTGGAAGAAAAATGTGTGTGTGTATATATATATATATATATATATATTATAATAAGTTTTGTTTTTTTATGAAAAATAGAATATATTATATTTTATTATGCATAGTGTCTACACAGTAAAAATTAGAAAAATCAAACGAATTGTTTTGCGCACCAGTGATTGTCACTGTGTAGTCCGTGAATAAAATTTCTAAATAGTATCCTTCCATTCTCCCATAAATAGGATGTTTAGTTTAGAATTGAAAATCACACCAGAATAAGAGAATTCTCCTTCTATAATATTGAGCGTATTTCTTTCGAGTCTTAGAAAGTTTTGAGTGTAGAAAACAGTGCAAGTTTTCTTCAAGAATATCCCCGCTATACCAGTCGAAATACTCTCATTTTAAGGTAAGGGATATTATTTTTGTTCAATATTCGTATGAAATAATATTTTCTTCCATACTATGTAGTATGTAAGTAATATTATTTCGTTTCAGATTCTGAATTCTACACTCATTTTGTTAAAGTATTGCTTCTATACTCCGTGAAATTAGTAGAATATCCTTGAAATTTGAGCTTCATCCAGTATCTGCTCATGGAAATATTATTCTGAGCATTCTTGATTATTTTTAATCTTTTCATGCCGAAGTACTATTCACGAGATACTATTCATGAAGTACTATTCACTCGGGTACTATTCATGACAAAAATTGATTTCTTTTATGTTCAGATATCCTATAAAAACGGCTGTTAGCTGTTTGTTAATTTAAATATGAATGTACACATATTTCTTCATATTTCTCATTACATGGAGATGAATATGGAATGAAATTACAAGTAATTTACTTTACGAGTAATTTGAAATGAGAAAGCATGAAGTGACTTTCCTCCGCGTTTGGTTTATCAGAGGTTGACCTATCTTAGGTTACTCTCGCGGCTTTTTGGCATGAAGGTTCCCAGATCATCGCAATCTACTTGACGGGAAGTTAATCCGGTCTTTCAACTAGAGTGAATCTGGGTGGTGCCTTTCCTGAGCCTCGTTGGAATTAGGGTTCCTACGAGTCAAGTAATCAAATACCGACAGGATAGCCTCCTGGTGGAGGAACCACACAACATACATTCACATACAACGTGTCTCACCGATTATGAAAATGATGACATGTGCAAAGCACTAATATCACAAGCATATATAGTGTAAAGAAGTAAGTAAATACATTCGTACACATCCATCAAATGTAAATGCAACATCCACACACAAACATATAACAGTTTTGAAAAGCTTATAATAGCTGCTTAAGTCCTCTTACTGGAGTCCCCAGCAGAGTCGCCACCTGTCGATGTCGGGATTTTTATTTGTCCCTTTTCTGTTCTTGTTCTTTGGTGTTCTCATGTTAGGTGAGATTTGTTTGAAAAAACAAGTTGTGAAAAGGTTCAACATGTATATGTCGACGAATGGACTGTAAGAGTTGCCAGTTGGTTTTTTATATGGTTGTACTAACACAACCGAGAAAAGGTTTGCACATTGACCCAGTGATGTGACACTGCTAAACGGGTCTGTGAAACCGAGATTTATTAGGGTCCGGGGGCTTGATTATGCTGAGGGAATGTGTTAGGCACCCCCCGACATCCGTGTTACCACAGTGACCACCACTTTTCAAGAAACTGTTATATGAATGTGTGTGTGTGTGTGCGGGTCAATGTGCAATTATATGGAAGTAGTGCGAGGCCTCGTTTGCACCTATATACACAGGGTTTGAATTTGTATAAAAATTCATTTTTAAACAAGATATGGCAGTGATGTTTTGTAAGAAAGGTTTTCAAACCCTTATGCTCAATAGTAATTGAGACCTTTTACACTTCCATTTATATTAAGTGTTCGACTTAATTGCTTTTAATTTTTGAGATGCGAAGCATCTTCGAGAAAATGTACAAAGCAGTGCCGAATTCCTCGTGGGCATGAAAACCATCTGAGGAAATCCAAACACCATGACTAAATTTACAAGATGCTTACAGTTGAAAATGTCCATCACGGGAACTGAATCTAGATCCAGTAGACTGAATCTGTGATCACATGATTCCTAGGCTCACATGATTCCACAATTTGTATGAAAGCAGTAAGCAGTTATATATATAAAAGCTGTAAATATATATATATATAGACATGATCAGCCACCACGAAGCACCTCAATGGGGGATTGAAAAATGTAAATAAAGCTGTAAAAGTAATCAACCGCCACGAAGTAAACTCCGGACGGGACGAAAAGTATATATATATATATATATATATATATATATTATATGTATATATATATAAGCAATAAATGCACCGAATGTAAAATCCAGGCTCATCGAACAAAGTTTGACAACAGTTGATATATATATATATATATATATATATATTAAAGCAGTAAACGCACTGGATTTAAAATCCAGGCTCATCGAACAAAGTTCGACACGCAGTTCATATATATAAGTATATATATATATACGAAAGCAAATAAACGCTCCAGACATAAGTCTAGGCTCATCGAACAGAGTTCGACACAGAGTTCATATATATAAGTATATATATACACAAAAGAAAATAAACGCTCCAGACGTAAGTCTAGGCTTAATCGAGGCATAACTCGATAATTTTATTCCATATATAAATATATGTATATATATATATATATATATATATATATATATATATATATATATATATATATATATGTTGAAATGAAACCACGGACCGAATTCTGGGCATGCACACGCAACACGACTCTCAACGTGAAGAATGATGTGTGCAAAGATGAAGAGAAAGGCGTTAAAGTGTGTAAGAAGGCTTACAGTGGACTGCAAAAGAAGACTTCTATAACTTTAAGTGGATGAACAATTGGCTCCCGCCGGTAAAAATAGTAGCTATATGTGAGCTCACAAGTGTTTAAAATGAGAAAGCGCTCAGTTTAGGGTGTGTACAGAGCAAATTTGACAGGGCTTCCTCGCCTTTTTCTCTTATAAAATGGCAACCTTAAGCCCTCAATTTATAGAGGGGGGAGCCACAGATGTACCTGCGGCTGTCTGGGGTGCCCCGGGCTCCTCGGGTCCCACCGTCTCGAAGTACGTACACACGTGCACTGTGATGTCCTCTTGAACTTTCAGAATTGCAATCTGGGCATCCGATTAAGGTGTATAAGACCTATTTTGGACCGCCGTTGTCAAGAGCAATGCCATGACATGTGATTAGAGGTTGTATGAAGTCAGGAAGATGGGACCATGCCCTCCGGACTTCAAGCTTCAAATTATATTCGGTGTGCTACCTTGCGTAGTAGTCACTCGGGATTGGATCTCTTTTGTTCTTGTGGGACATTGCTGTGTAGAAATGTATGTATGAGATGTTGAGATAGCGCGATGTAGGATCGAGGTGGCAAAATGATGATTTTACCCCTCACCGGGGTTATCTCCGGTTTAATGATAAAGCGACGTTGCTCGAGGTTATATCTCGAGATTGAATCGCTGCAATCTTGAAGGTCCTCGAGGTTATCTCTGAGGTGTGTCTGTCTTCCCGGTGTTATCTCTGGATCTTGTACTGAGTGCCTCGGTGTAAGTACTGAGTGCCTCGGTGTAAGTACCGAGGTTGAAGCTGACTGCATGCATTTGAAACAAGCATTTCTGGGGTTATCTCTGGAACTGCAACTGCACTCCTTGTGGTTATCTCCAAGGTTAACATTGTTATTCCCGGTGTTGTTTTAGGGACTGGAACTGAGCATCTCGGGGTTATCTCCGAGACAGAATTGTCCTCTCTGATAGAATTTTTGGTATTTGAACTACATTATCTTCCAGGGTTATCTCTGAAAGACGAATCTGCCCTCCTACAATGTTAGTGATAGGTGTGCAGAAAATTTTGAGTGTCTACAAATGTTAAGCATCATTATATTTACTAACATTCATGTTTTATAACTTAAAACAACATCTTTTATCGTCAGGAGCACTACACTTGTATATGTGCATGCTCGACCCCCTCCGATTGCCTCTTAATACATATAAGTCCTCCAAATGACATTTTTGACCCCTGTTCCCGACCTCAAATTGAAAAACTTAAAGAACAAAAGTTGTAGGTCTACTCGTCCTCGTTACGGATCATCTTGAATCACCTCAATCAGAGTCCGTATGAAAACGTTATGACCATTTTACTACAAGAGGTCAAAATTGTCCGGCCTCGACTACTATTCCGGCGCTGCAACACCCCAAATAGCCTTGGAAATCGCGCTGCAGCGCCCCTTAGCAGTAAGGTACGCTATATTTTCCCAGTTTTACTGTTCTTCCGAATTTTTGACCCTTTTCTTCTTTTAATCTTTATAACTTGAGTTATACATATCCAAATTAGTCCGTTTTCGATTCTATGGATTCATAATTCATAGAACTACAACATACTATAATTATAACAATTTACAGAAACACTAACTAGCCTAAATCTTTACCCAAAACTCATGTTTATACTAAACTTTCATGTTTTAACATGTTTAGCGAATTTATTCACTACGAATTCTTTCTTAACCAAATTGATTCATTCAACTTGCATTCTTTTCATTTTTCAACGTACTAACAACATCTATTAACAATTTTAGATTATATACATGTTCTAACCATCAATATTTGACTCCAACTAAGCCATAACATACATATTTCATTAATAACTCAATTTCCTCTTCTTCATCATATTTTTCATGATTTTGATAACCCAAAACCAATTATAGATTACATATAACGGATTATTCATACCCATAAACATATCAAGAAATTCGTCATCAAAACTCAATTACAGTGAAGTAATTTTAAGAAAACACAACTAGAGTTTAAAACTAGATTATTACATTTGATTAGTTAGAAAACTCAAATAATCTTCTTGTTTTTCTTTGATTCTCCATCCTTCACATAGAATTTCTTCTTCTTTTCCTCTCAATTTCTCTCTTTCTCTCTTCTTCTCATCTTCTCCTCTTCTCTGTTCTTTTACGTAATAGAAATATAACGTATAATATAATACGTATTAATATATAATATAAATATATATATATATAACTGATGTCAGTTATAGTTTTTAAAAAAAAAATCAAAAGCCTTAAGACTTTGTTTGGGAAAACCAATTAAAATAATGACTTAATCATTCCTTAATCCTTGTTTGGCAAAACAAGATTAAAATAAGAATTTCAAAAGCTCTAAGGCTTTGTTTGGTAAAACCAAATTAAAACTCTTTTAATTTATTTTCATAAGTCATTTATAATATAGTTTATTGTCACTCTTTATTTAAATAAATTCCCATATTTAAATTAAATTAAATCTAATAACAATTTATTAAATCAATTTACCACATAAACTAATACAATAAAATTATAATTTTCATTATAATTATAATTTTATTTAATAAATTAACACATCACATTAATTACAAAATCAAATTAAAATAACATTATAATAATTCATTTAATCATAATATAGTTTCAACTTAATTTAAATTACCCAATATTTATAGGGTTAATTTTCCTTGCCACTAAATTCCTTATCGTGACTAATTTCTTTTATTTCCTTTAATAGTTTAATCAACTATTAAATCTCATAAAAAATTAATTTATTCGCACCAAAACACATAATTCAAAATATATACACCTCACAATAAGAATTTTAATTATTAAAATTTTATTTTAATAATTTATGAAAATTCGGGTTGTCATATCGTCACTGCCATAGGCACAAAAAATTCCCAATTTTGGGATGTTTACCTTAGTCTTCTCGGATTCTGCATCAAAACAATTCGGTTCGGAAAAATTTCAAAGAACACTTAGAATCTCATAAACGTTGGTCTAGCTGAATCAAATAGTTTAGACTCATACCAATAATTCAATTTCAATCAAAATATTAATGTATATCCAAAACCCCGTTGGCAATTATTATTTTGAAAATAGTTTTATGACGTCATGATATCGTACTGCGTTAACATGCCCTTTGTGGATTCCGTCATTGAGTGACTTTGTTATAACACATCATACAATAGTGGGACAACGATTTTTAGATCGAATTCAACACTAAGTATTCCTGTATTTACAACTCCATCAACTTTTATCATCTTTGCACTAGGTTACATGATACAATAATGATAAATAAAATTCATTTTGATATTTCAAATGGTTTTCGTCCAGCCAAAAAAATTAGCATAAACTATTCTTTAAACAGTTCAAAAATCATTACAAATCAGTTTTATCATCTTAACAGGTAACGATGTGTCAGTGTCCTGAAGTCCACACATACACAATTGTCACCAGGAGTTGAGAATAAAAATTTGTTTTTAAAAGGCACATAGTGCGTATTTAGCTTGATGTCAATTTTTTTGAAATCTAGCATAGCTAGAAGATTTGGAAAACTTATGCTTTCACTACTAATCCATTGCTTAATCATTCTGTTTATTCCTATTATCCTTAATACTCCATTCACACTCATTTATACCCAATTCATCAAACTTACCACACATTATGAGTTCAAGAATTTAACACAATAATATTAGTTTAAGAACTTATCCTAGTCAGATCATTGGCGTCCATTCGCCGAGGGGTTCAAAAACATTTCATATATTATGAGTCACGAACTTACCATAAGTCTGAGTTTTAAGAACTTGCAACTTAATCTTATATTCTCTAACTATACTTTACCTATCTATTATACACATGAGAAAAGAATCACCTTCTCAACACGCATATAGCAAATAGCGCGACACAAATATTTCAATGATTATCAGTACCAGAAACTAAGTGATCGTCAAACCAAACACAATCCCCTGCCCATACAAAGAATTTGTCAACCCAACCACTAATCGATATAGGAAGCTAAGCGGTTGTTACACCACGAATAATTCCCCGCCCATACAAAGAATTGTTCAACTTAATCACCCCAACCATTTTTCTGAGTTGGCCCCGTACCAATTCATAGTACCACTGGCACACAATAATCTTGCCGTAAAAATTTCAATCATTTGATTGATTCTCCTCCCTGCTATAATTTTATCAGATCACGGGGTGATCTTATCGTATATATTACGATTCATTTCTATGTAACGATCGTTTTGTTTTATGATATTCTCATACTTTGAGTCTTTTAGACTCTATCTATTCATTACCACTGTTCCACTTTATTATCAGAGTTAGGGAACTCTGTATCTTTATCACCTGTCGAGATTTATCTTTGAATCTTACGATGCACTAACTCTATTTGAGTTAGTCATATCCTTATTCCACTGCGGTTAGTAGCCTTAGGTAACCCTACCTAAGGATTATAACCTACAACTCTGATACCAAGTGTAATATCCCTGAATCTTCGGCTTTGATACCAACTATAGCATCCCCAGATCCTGGTCCTATTCACCACGAATCTGGTATACTAATTCTATAGATATTGCGAAAGATATAAACATAAATTATTTATATATTAAACTTTACACACTATTCCCAAGGTCGAGAACATTCACTTAATACATGTATTCCATATTCTATCTGACATACAATGTCACTTGTCTTCTACTGTATTCGAAGTATTCGTTTTAATCTGCAATATATATCATGATATAGCAAGGGTGAGCAACAAGTTTTCCCATCAAGTATAAGTTGAATAAAGGATATATCATGATTGAAAGAATTGAACAATAAGCTGGCTATATTCAACAATATAATAATTATGAACTAGCATGAATCAAATTTCAAAGCTGAACGATCAAGACAATAAGAATGAATTATCAGTAAAGAACATGAACAAATCAACTGGACCGGATGGCAATGAAGGTGATCAACGTTTCATATTTGATGAACAAATGCAATATGCACAAAGTGCGAATCAACAAATTATAGACATGGTATAACCAACAACAATTAACCATAAGCATATTTGAAAAATTATAACCAAGGGTTGAGTTAGAGAGAACTTTCCTATCGTCGACTACTGCTACGCAGTCAATATAGCTTCATCTGAAGACCTAATAATAATAATACCGATCTCTAATATTAGAATAATATCATCACAGTATAATACTGTTAATACAGTTATAAAATAACATAAACACATTACCACATAGACCTAACAGCCTATAAAACACATAGGACCTAGTATCAAGTCAAACTATTACAATCTGAGTTAAGTTCGGTACAATTTCGACATCCCGACAGCCTAATCGGACAATTATCAAGCCTAATATCAGTAGGACTCTACCTAAACGCTTTACAATTATCTTAGATATTTTATTAATTAGTCAAAATATTTTTCAATCACTCATAATAATTTTCAAATAATTATTACTATTTATCATAATTTTTCAATCATTAATATCATATTTATATGATTTAAATACAAAGAATATTCCATTATCATTAATATTTATTTAATATCAAATATTAATGAAATTCATGACATAATATTATAACTTATTTATAATATTTCAAAGTATTTTAATACCTTAATATCACATTTAAATGATTTTTAAACATTTAAATCCATTATCAAATAAACGCCATTAATATTAAAATATTAATGTTTTTCATGACAAAATATCACAAGTTATATTTTATAACTAAAAATATTTTTATAACATTTAAATCATTTTATATGATTTTTAAAACAATAAAAGTATTTTTCATAATTTATTTAATACATTTATTAAATAATTCAATTATCATTAATATTAATTTATTAATGAAATTCATCCCAAAATATTAAAAGTAACTTAAAATAACTTACAATATTTTCTAACACATTATTATAATTTTAAATGATTTTTCAAGTATTAAAATCATTTTAAGTAATTTATTTAATAAAATAATTAAATACCATTAATATTTAAAAATATTAAAATATTAATGAAATATATTCAAAATTATTAAAAAACCCAATTTTAAGCCTTAAAATAATTTTCACAAATTTATTATGAATTTTTCATAATTAAAAAGACTATTTTTCTCTAATTAAATAAAAATAATTAATATATATTAAAAGTTTTATTAAAGGTGCCTATAGCGACAAAACTGTCGCTATAGATGTTCTTGAGATTTCCAAAAGCTTCATAGCCAGTTTGCATGGTACTACTTTGACCACATTTAATTTCATGTTCTTGATTTTTTCTGGGCAACTAATGGTGTTAATGTTGTAGTATTGATGTAGTACTACAACCCTAAACCAATTTCATGGCCAACATACATCATATCCGAGAGATATTGGCCATCAAAGGTCATGTCAGAGACTGTTCTTGTATGAACCCGAATTTTTAGAAATTATTAAAATAAGAATTTAGTAAATAAAATTCTTAAGGCATGAGATGGGTTCGAACAAGAATATATAATTGTGTTACGAGGTATGTAGTATTGTGTTACATATGATAATATGAGCTATGTAATAAGTGATGTTGTGTGTAATAAAAATATATCATTATTATATAATTCTTATACATTGTAGAGATAAATTAATAAGAAGATGGATAAGATTTATCTATCGACCTTAAATAATTTATAGAATTATTTTATCATAGTGAGTTGGTGAAATTAAATATCTTTGATGGATAATCACCATTTTCTTGAATATATATATATATATATATATATATATATATATATATATATATATATATATATACTAGTAACTACTATGATGTAATATGAGTTTTAGTTAGTGCTTAAGCTATCCATGGATAGATTGAGATAGTAAAGCATAAATTAGTTAATTATGAGAATTAACTAACAAGTAGAAATATTGGTTAATTTATATTAATGTGGAAGTTATATTATGGAATAATATAATTGAAGGGGTTTAAGAATCACTTCAGTAAATAGTGAATATGTGATTATAGTAGGTGCTTTATATTTGAGTTTTGTGGTGAGAAACCCGTAAAGAAGATTTCATAGTTGGTTAAACTACTAAAGAAAAATAGAGTTTTAAAACTCGAAGTTTGATAATTAAATTATTAAAGAAAATAGTAATCCATGATGTGGAATGAAAGAAGAGGTTTATTTTAGATGAGTTATCATTTATGAGGTATATGTAAATTGATTAGGAGCATAGAATTTATTTACGCTTAATGCGCAGAACTTGGTATAAGCCTAAGCTGCGCCATTTCTAATATATGACCAAATATATCGCACTTGGCCCTGTAGGATGTTATGAGAATGTTTGTGGAATTTAAAATTTAAGAAATGGGTACTAAGGACTCAGGGATTAAATTAGCACTTAAGATGCGGCTGAATATAAAAATGGAAGAAGTTGTCTTAGGACAATCAAATAATCATACATATAGTGTATAATTTAAATAATTAATAGAGTATATATTAATTATTATAAGTGTAAGGCGAGCTAAATAATTTAGCATTAAAGTAATGTGTGTTACACAAAATTTATATTAAATAAATAATAAAATAATGTGGAATTGGAGAAAAGTCAAGCGTGGCCTAGACCCTTAATATTTTATTGTAGAGATAATGAGCTTGAGTTATATATCTCTAGTAAATGAGATAAATGAGCCTTGTGTGGCCTAAGTATTAAAGTTAAACTAGACTGAAGGTTTAACTGAAATTATTAAAAGAGAATTAATGGAAAAATAATAGATGATTGATATTAATCATTTTCATAATTATGTGTGATAAGAAGTAATGGGTTGGGAATACCCAACTAAATGATATTTAGCCCAATTAAAATATTATGTGGACTAATGTACATGGAGTATATGATGTGAATACATAAATAATCCTTAATTTTACTTGGTGTAGTAGCATTAACACATTAAAATTTCATTTTGGGAATTAAAGGAACTAAACTAAGCTAGTTGCTAAGAAATAAGCTTGTCCCAAAATTAATACCCAAACATTGTCCTATATCTTCATTTCGTAACCACCAAGAATTGTACAGTAGCTATGGAGATAGGTGATGATGGCTAAGAATATGGTTGAGAAATGGCAGATAAACCACTCTTAGTTAACCATTGTGTTTTCCTTCTACACCATGGATTCCAACCTCAGTATAAACCCAATACCCAGTCCATTATTTCTCTATAAAAAGTGACTACCTTGTTAATTTTTATGTTGCTGCGTTTTGTCTGTCAAATATTGAGTTTGAGAGTTTGAGTTGCTGGAGATTGAGGAGGAATCTAGCAATCTCAGATGGTAGAAATTGAGCACACTAAGCATTCAAGAGGTAATAATGCTAACCTATATGCTTTTGATTCATAAGTTTCAATTTCTTAGAAAGTGTCAAGAAAAAGTAGCTTTTGAGTCACAAAAATGATGGCTAAGGGTTGTTATATTCCATGAATTGTTGATAGATACTGATAATATAGTCATATGCGAAAACAACGGAAGTTAAACGGACCAATTTGGTTGAGAAACGAATTCGTAGTGAACGAATTCGCTAAATTTGTCAAAACATGAACATTTAGTATGAACATGAGTTTGAATTAATATTTGGGTTAGTTAATGTTTATGTTAATTGTTGGGTATTTGGTATGTTGTATTTTTATGAGTTACAAACCCATAGAATCGAAAATGTATTATTTTGGATGAGTATAACTCATGCTATGAAAATTGGAAGGAGTATGTGTCTGTAAAATTACGAAGAGTAGAGCCTGTAGACACCTTTTGCGACCTGGGGCGCAGTTGCGCTGCACCGGACATCAGTGTTGGGTAGACTGCTTTGACCTGCTGTAGTAAATTAGGCATAACATTTTCATAAGAACTCCGATTGAGGTGATTCAAGATGATCCGGAACGAGGACGAATAGAAATACAACTTTTGTTCTTTACGTTTTTCAATTTCAGGTCATTAGAAGGGGTCAAAATAATCATATGTGTGACTGTTACATATTTGGAGACAATTGGAGGGCATCGAGTGAGCACATTCGCAAGTATAATGCTCCCGACGATGAAATATGTTATTCTAAGTAATAAAAACTAAATGTGCATGATAATAGACATGACATATAAGATTACCTTACTCATAATGGAATGCTTTAGCATGACTTAGTATGTGTTTTGAAAAGAAACTTGAAGATTTTGAAAACAAACCTTGACGAACTTTAAGTTATTTAAGTTCTGACTTTGTAGTATGAGTATATGGTGGAGTCATGTGAGCATAAAATGTGATCTTAAGTTACCTCGTATAAGTTAACTTGTATAGCTTGGGTAATATGTGTTTTCAAAGAAAAATTCATGTTTTGAAAACTAATAATCATGAGCATGGTGTCGCCTACATTTCGACCTTGTAAGATTGTGTAGAAACATGCACAAATGAATATGACATACGATTCAAACTTGCCTTGCATGATTAGGTTGGCATGCCATGAATTTGAAGAAAAGAAACTTAGATGTTTTAAAAACATTATTCGTGAGCATTGTGTTGTCTAAACTTCTGAATTTGTAGGATGGCATACTAGTATCTTTTGGGTCTTTAAACATGGTCTATAAGTGCAAACACATAGTTTGACACAATGTAAGTCATTGGAACATGATTTTAAAAGAGTTTAAAGTGATGAACGAAACTAGTTATGTATAAATGATGTGAATACTTGCGAGTGTGCATTATATAACCCTCTCATATGAATAGATGGATAATATAGTTAACCTCATGATTTCATGAACTTAGTTGGCCTTAACTCCATAGAAATTTCCAACTAGAGACATATTGTGTAAAAGTGGACTTGATATGACTCTAAGAAAGTCCAAGATCTCTTAAGATGTATGCTTGCTATATATTCTGCTATACTAAAAAGTGGAATGAAACCCATAAGATAAAAGCTCAAGTTTGGTCTGGCCAGGGGACAACACAGTTGCGCCAGTCCCAAGTCTAACCTCAGCTCAGCTGCGCTGCAGGACAAATTGGTCTGAATATTTTATTTGCTTTCTGATTTTGGCAACTTACTTATAGTATTATTCTAAAATATAAGACAGAGTCTCAATGCTGTGTTAAATATTCATTGGTATGATGGTTATATAAAACCCAAATTTGTTAAAATTTATTAAAGTTTGCAAAATGTAAGGACGATGTAGATCACACATCTATAAACTTTAAATACGTGTCGAACACATAGCGAGTCAAGTGTGTGATAAAGATTTATGAATGTTGATATTGAACATGTGTAGCTAAGGTATACATAGCTATTCTAAGAGTTTACTAAGAAAGTGAAGGGAAGGTTTTACAAACCTAGTTAAGAAACAATGTAGTATTTATTATTATATTAAGAGCATATGAAATGTATGACTGATGGATATGAATCCATGATTATATAACTGTGGAGGAATACACGAAGCGCAGATAACTATAAGCAGTTAAGTCGTAGTTGATAAACTACGAATCAGACAAGTCTTTCAGTTCTTATTTGATATATGAATTCGATAACTGTTAGTTGAGCTATATTATGCTATGAGAATGTTGATGTATATATATGAAATGCATATGAGATATGTATGAAATTTGAAAGTTGATATTTGATGATATGTTTGTGAAGTAAATCTCTATGCCTGTTATATGAGAAGTAATATGCGTAGTAAATATTAATGGATTTTAAATGTATGAACTGAGTATGTTATTATATGCTATGTGCTGCATGAAAACTATTAGAATTGCTGGGATGTCGAGCTCACCCTTGCGAAAAGCCACTTTTGCAGGTTAAGGACTCACGATAAAAATTACGTGCTACTTGATTGATAGAGTTCAATAGTATCAAAGGAGATTGATTCATTTATTTAAATATATACTCTTGAACCATGTTTAGGTTCTGGGAGATGTACATGATAGTAGTTTACGATGTGTAATACATGTTAAGTTGTACTATGTGATACATAGAGGAGTTCGAATCGGGATGTAAAGATTTATACACTAATTCGAATAGAATGGATCATAACATAATTTGATTCAAGGATATGTAATTGATTCAAGTTAAGGCATCAATAAAAGATTTATTTTTAAAGTAGACTGAAAAAGTTTAAATTATTCCGCATATTTTTATAACATTGAATATGATGTAAGATAGGAATGGTAAATGACCAAGATTTGAAACTTATAAAAGTTTGGGGTTATTAAACAGATCCTGGAAATGGAAAGAATTTATATTCTAAATTTTAATAAGAAAAGTTATATTCATTAAGTTATGAATAAAAGATATAAATAGTTTGACGATAGTAGTATCTTGGCGGACTAGATCCGAGGTTTGAAGGGACCCGAATTTGGGGACGTCACAGTTCTTCATTTTTGGGTTACCCAGAAATGAAGAACATTTAATGGGTGCTACTTTGGATCCTTATAGTTTGCATTTTGGGTCTTGTTTGTGTGATCTAAGAGTTCACACTTGTAGTCCTTATGTAAAAGAACAACAACATAACACTAGATCAACCTAACTACATCACATTTAAGAAATCTAGGCCGGTCAAACCTTGTTAAAAAATAAGTTCTTGAGAAATCTAGGTTTTCCAGATTTGTTCTGCAGGCAGTTGGTCAACCCATGTTTGACGATGATTATCTTTCACCATGGTCATGATCTAAGTGTTCTAATGGCTTTAATATGTAGTCTTCATGTCAGACTACAAGATCAAAACAACAACATAGCCTAAATCATTAATACTAGCAAGATTCATGGCCTGCAAAATGGTTGTCAGAGGTTTCTAGGTTTCTGGGTTGCCCAAAAACTAGTCTCCCATGATTGGTCAACCATGTTTGACCTTGAATAACTTGAGATCTAGACATGGTATGGAGTTGATTCAACTTCCATTCTACTCTCCTCATGACATAGAACAAGTCTATAACATATAACACACCTAACAATTAACACACAAGGATCTATGAGCCCTGACATATGACTGTCAAGCCATATTTTTAGGGTTCATAGTCAGTCCTTAAAAATCCTATTTTCTTGCATCTAGATGTTATGGATCCTTAATGTAACATCTTGGATCACTAAATAACATCCTTAAACTCAACTCTAAACAACAAATCATAACATATAACATGAATCTTTAAGATTTATAAAATTTAGGGTTTATACCTTTCTAGCTTTAATCTTTGATTTCTGATCCTTGTTGCTGTTCTTGGAAAGCTAAGTGTTGATATTATCTCAACTTATCACTCATTCTCATTCTACATTTTTGAAATTGGAGAGAGAGAATAGCTTGGATAACTTAGCAAGTAAAGTAAGTTATTTACTTTACTTTTAATCTTTTAACTTTGATCCATTGAACAAAGATGTTGCAAGGTGGCAACAAATCTGATATTTGTGAGATTTTAGACACATGGGATATCTCCAAGTGATGAGTCACCAAAGATTTGGCAAATCTTTTACTTAAGTTTTAAGTAAAAGGGCATTTTGGTCATTTTGCACTCACTAAGGGTAATTTGGTAATTTCCCCTACAATTTGAAGGGTATTATGGACATTTCATATATATCTAATAACATTTAACACATAAGTCTTTATACTTAGCTTTTGAGCTCCCGAATTAGGGTTTTGATATTCCGAATTAGGGTTTCGGATTCCTGGAACTGAAATTAGGGTTTCCAGAGTCGGTATTAGAGTTTCTAACTGTTCGTTAGGGTTTTCTCACTGAACAACAATGTTATTAACATAACTTTAGAATTTGCTAAAGTTACACTTATCTGATCAATAATTGATCCTTATTCCATAAACTAGACACATATAATCAGTATATATATAATCTTATATACTTATACACTTAACCCTATAAGTCTTCACCAAAATTTTTTAAATCAATAAAAATCTATCACATAAATCTTTAAATCCATACCTATTATCTAGTCTAAGTCTTAATATTGAACCTGTATTCAATCGTTAAAGATTTTATAATTTGTCTAAATTCTCGGGTTGTCACACTGGATGTCCAACAATCTCATGCAAGGTAGGAGATCATCATATTGAGCGAGATTTTGTAGATTTGGGGGCTAGTGTGAACTTATTGCCATATTCTGAGTATATGCAGTTGTATTTAGGAGAGTTGAAGCCCACACCAATGACAATCTAACTTGCTGATAGGTCAGTGAAAATTCCTAGGGGTATCATTGAAGATGTTCTGATCAAGGTAGATACTTTCTATTTTCCTGTGGACTTTGTTGTCCTTGATACTGAGCCTGTTCAGAACACAAGAGGCTAAATTCCTGTGATTTTAGGGCGACTATTTCTTGCTACATCCAACGCCCTCATTAATTATAGAAATGGAGTGATGAAAATTTCTTTTGGGAACCTTACAACTGAGCTAAATGTTTTTGACATTAGGAAGACCTTGATAGACACTGATGATAATGATTTCAGATAAGTCCATTTAATTGTTAGTCAAATAGAGGAATCTCTCTTGCAAACTTGTAAAGAGGACCCATTAGAAGCTTGTCTGTCCCATTTTGGTTGTGATTTTGATATTGATGAATCTATAGAGCAAGTCAATACACTTTTGGATTCAGTGCCTGTTATGGGTACACATTCTTTCCAACAAAAACCAGTGCCTCTCAATCTCTCATCGACTCCCCGACCTCCCTCTATTGAAGAACCACTGAAGTTGGACCTGAAACCATTGCTTGATAATCTGAAATATGCATTTTTAGGTCCAGCAGAGTCATTGCCTGTTATCATTACTTCTAATCTCGATAATGCTCAATAGAAAAAATTACTTGAAGTCCTTCACGAGCATAAAGAAGCTATTGGGTGGTCTATTGCAGATTTAAAAAGAATCAGCCCATCCGTTGTCATGCATAAGATTCACTTAGAAGATAATGTAAAACCTTCTTGTGAACCACAAAGAAGGCTGAATCCAGTGATACAAGAATTAGTTAGGGCCGAGGTACTCAAGCTTCTTGATGCGAGTATTATATACCCGATATCTGATAGTAAGTGGGTTAGCCCTGTGCAAGTAGTTCCTAAGAAGTCACGAATTACAAGGGTGGTTAATGAGTATAATGAGTTAGTTCCATCTCATGTTCAGACGGGATGGCGTGTTTGTATTGATTACCGAAAGTTGAATTCAATGACTAGAAAGAATCACTTTCCTCTTCCTTACATTGACCAAATGTTGGAAAGGTTAGCCGATCATGCTTATTACTACTTTTTGGATAGTTATTCCGGTTATAAAAAAATTCCAGTCGATCTATCTGATCAAGAGAAGACAACATTCACGTGCCCTTTCGGTACATTCGTCTACCGACTCATGTCTTTCAGACTATGCAATGCATCTGCCACTTTTCAGCGGTGTATGATTTCTATATTCTCTGACATGGTAGAGCGATTCTTAGAGGTTTTCATGGATGATTTTTTTGTGTTTGTGTCTTCTTTTGAGGAATGTTTGAAACACCTAGTATAAAACCCCACCTTTTTATGAATAAAATTGAGTTTCCTCTATTTATTATTTTGAAATAGTAAGGGGTTGATTTGATTAATGTGGTTAGTTTTGGGTAAAATGTGTAAATTTTGCAAAGTAAACAAGTGGTTATAAAATACTCATTGTTGTCGGGAAATATTCGTCTAGTCGTGGAATATTCTTGATGTCGCAGAATATTCGTACAATGGCGTAGCCAATTGTGGGCCCCATAACGGAAAATTGTTGGATGAAGAAAACGACAAGTATGCGTTTTTTTTATAAATAACGGCGTAGTTGTTACCGTTAACACTGTTGGAATACTCGGTAGTTAAAGTACAGAAATACGCGTGGTTGCACAGTAGCACACGGTATTGCACATCATTTTTGGATTATTGATTCTTACATAAGAAGGCACTACTCAATAATTGTTACAGTAATTACTGTTCAATATTTTATTTTATTGATTCAATAATTACAGCGTTGATATTTTATATTATTGTTGTTTCAATAATTGTCACTGCACAATATTTCTCATTATCAGATCAATAATTTATATTATTTGAATAATATTATTAGATAGCATTATTGGCAATGTCTAAGGAAGTTCTATCTAGGAAAAGAGTTTGGTCACCTATGTAGACATTCGAAATTTTCTATACCACTGTCACTAACATTGCAGGAGGACAGATTCGTCTTTTAAGAGAGAATCCTGAAAGACAATCCAAATCCATACCGGATACTACCGGGAAGTTAACATCAAACCCGGATCGCCATTCTGGAGTAACTAAATCCAACCTCGGAGATAACCCCGAGACCTGCAGATACAATATCGGAACACACACCGGAGAAGACCGATTAATCTCGGAAGCAACCCTGAGGTATCCAGTCTCAGTCCCAACCATGGGAATAGGCACCAACCTTGGTGATAACCCCAATGAATGCAGTTTCGGCGATAACCCCGGAAATGCTTGTTTCAAATGCGACCAACTTCAATCTTGATGCTTACAACGAGATACACTGCACCAACCCGGCAATAACATCGGGAAGATATGCACACCTCAAAGATGACAATGAGGACCTTCAACAATTGCAGCAATTTCAATCTCGGCGAAGTCTCGAGTAACGTCGCTGATCATTTAATCCAAATGATAACACCGGTGAGGGGAAACATCGTCATCTCGTCAAAACATGATGCCACGTCACGTCTCTACGCAACGGTATCCCACAAGGCTAATCAATCCTGAGTGACTATTGTGCGGGGTAACAGATGAAAGTTGAAGCTTGAGGACCGGAGGGCATCGTCCCATCTTTAATGACTTCGCACAAACTCTAATCCCATGCCATCGTACAACTCTCGACAAACGGCGGTCCGAAATAGGTCCTGTATACCTTAAACGGATGCCTGGATTGCACTTCTAAAAATTCGAGTGGACATTACAGTGCCCGAATGCACGTACTTCAAGACGACCGACCCGACAAACCCGGGCCAACCCGGGCCAACCCGGGTTGCCTCTGGTACACCTGCGGCTCATATGCCTATAAATAGAGGGCTTGGGGTGTTGATTTTTCAAGAGAAAAAGACGGGGAAACCCTACACAATTTGCTCTACACTCGCCCATACAGTGTATTTTCCCACTTTTAAACACCAGTGAGCTCATATATAGCCTCTTTTGTACACACAAAAGCCAGTGTTTACCCACTCTAAAGATATAGAAGCCTTTTTTAGCAGTCAGCTGTAAGCCTTCTCACACACTTTAGAGTCTTTCTGTTCATCTTTGCACACACCCTTCTACACGTTGAGATTCGTGTTGCTTGTTTTTGCCCGGATTTTGGTCCGTGGTTTCATTCGATCTATATATATATATATATATATATATATATATATATATATATATATATATATATATATATATATATATATATATTGACTAACATTATCGAAGTTATGCCTCGATTCAAACCTGAACTTCGATCTAGAGCGTCTATTGCTTTATATATATATATATATATATATATATATATATATATATATATATATATATATATTTACATTTATATATATTAACTATGTGTCAAACCTTGTTCGATGAGCCTAGACTTTGATTGCAGTGCGTTCTTGCTTTAATATATATATATATATATATATATATACCTTTATATATATCAATCGTGTGTGTGAACTCATTCGATGAGCACGGATTTTATATCCTAAGTGCATTTATTCGCTTTTATATATATATTTATACTTATATATATATGAACCGTGGTCGAACTCGTTTGATGAGCCTCGGACTTTTATAAATTGCATTTATTCGCTTATATATATATATATATATATATATATATATATATATATATATATATATATATATATATATATATATATATATATATATATATACTTATATATATATATGAACGTGGGTGAACTCATTCGATGAGCTGGATTTTACATCACGTATGTTTATTGCTTTTTCTATATATATATATATATATATATGTATGTATATATATATATATATATATATATATTTATTTTAAATCCCGCTTGGAGTTTCCTTCGTGGCGATTGATCTCTCTTACTGGCTTTATTTACATTTCGATCCCCCATGGAGGTGCTTCGTGGTTGGTGACAATGTCTCAGATATATATATTTACTGACTTTTATATATATACCGCCATCGCTTTCATACAAATTCAAGATTTCAGGCGCCTAGGAATCATGTGATCACTGATTCATCCCATTGGATCTAGATTCGGTTCCGTGATGGACATTTTTCACCGTAGCGACTTGTAAATTATTCTCATGATGTCGCATTTCCTCGAGATGGTTTCCATACCCACGAGGAAGTCGACATTATGTTTTATATATTTTTTAAATGCGGATGCCTCGCGATCCGTCAAATAAAATCAATCCACCAATCACTTAATAAAATGGGAGTGTAAAAGGTCTCAATTCCTATTGAGCATCGTGGTTTGAAAAACCCTTTATAAAACATCACTACCATATCTTGTTAAAACTCGAATTTTACATAAATTCAAACCACGTGTATATAGGTTCTAACGAGGCCTCGGACAACTTCCATATAATAGCACATTGACCACACACACACACACACACTCGAGATAATAGTTTCTTGAAAAGAGGTGGTCACCGTGGTAACACGGATCTTTGTCAGTTGCCTAACACTTTCCCCAGTATAACCAAGTCCCGGACCCTAAAGCGAATCTCTGGTTTCATCGACCAGTATATCAGTGTCACACCATTGGGTCAATGTGCAAACCTTTTCTCGGTTGTGTTGGTATAACCATTTAAATAACCAACTGGCGACTCTTAACAGTCCCATCGTCGACATCATACATGTCAGACCTTTTTCACTTGCTTTTTCAAACAAATCTCACCTAAAATGAGAACACCAAAGAACAACTAACGGAAAGGGACACACAAAAATCCTGACGTCGACAGGTGGCGACTCTGCTGGGGATGTCCAGTAAGAGGACTTAAGCCGCTATTACAATCTTTTCAAAACTATTATCTGCTTGTGTGTGGATGTTGCATTTACATTGAATAAATGTGTACGAATGCATTTCCTTACTTAGTGCTTCGCACTATAACTGCTTTGTGATATTAGTGCTTCGCACCATATCTGCTTGTGATATTAGTTCTTCTCACATGTCATCATTTTCATACGGTGAGACACGATGTATGTGAATGCATGTTGTGTGGTCCCTCCACCAGGAGGCTATCCCGTCGGTGTTTGATTACTGGACTCGTGAGAAGACTAATTCTCTGAGGCTCAGGAAAGGCACCACCCAAATTCGCTCTAGTTGAAAGACCGGATTAACTTGCCGTCAAGTAGATTGCGATGATTTGGGAACCTTCATGCCAAAAAGCCGCGAGAGTAGCCTAAGATAGGTCAGCCTCTGATAAACCCAAAACGGAGGAAAGTCTCTTCATGCTCTCATTTTAAATTACTTGTAAACACAATTACTTGTAATTACATTCCATATCTATCTCCATGTAATGAGAAATATGAAGCAATATGTCCACATACATGTTACAAACAGCAGACATCCATTTTGCAGGATAAAATTCCTAAAACGGACATATCACATAGCATGTTATTATACACCTCCCCTAAAAGACTAAACTATGCAAGTCTTTCACAGGGAATCAATCGGACCTACCACCCGGTCAAAATCCAAAAAGGCAACAGGCCTACAGTCAATCATGTCATCATCCGACCAGACTAAACTTAATCCAGTTTCTCACAAAGAATTCGACGGATTAAGCAAGCCGATTACAGATTTGGCTATTCTATTAAAAGAATTACACGAGACATCACACGAGGTCGAGAAAATACCAGACATCTTGAATCCTCCACACAAGGAGGAATCCCAGTCATTACCATACCTGAACCATAGTTGGATACGACCAACAAAACTCATGATGCTGCCCATTCCACTGGAGATCCAGACAATGGTGACATCAAAAAGAAAGTCCTCTAAATGGAAGAGACCCTTCGCGCTATCAAAGGAATTAGAACACACGGGAGTGTTTCATATGCTGATCTGTGTATTTTTCCTGGTGTTCATTACCCAGAGAAATTTAAAACTCCTGACTTTGAAAAATATGACGAGTTAGGAGATCCTTATACACATTTAAAGGTGTTTATTGGAGAACTGGGATCCTATGTAGAGGATGAAAAACTCAGAATGCAATTGTTCCAAAAGAGTTTAACTGGAGAAGCCCGTTCATGGTACACAAGATTAGACAACTCCAAAATCCATAGCTAGGAAGAGCTAGCACATGCCTTCCTCACTCAATCTAGTTTTCAAACTCAGATGGCTCATGATCGGTATCAAATTACCATGATCAAGAAACAGCCTAACGAGTCTTTCAGAGAGTATGCTCAGAGGTGGAGACGCTTGGCTGTCCAAATTAGTCCTGCCATGACGGAATCAGAAATGGTCATGACTTTCATAGACATACAAGAAGCTCCCTTCTATGAGAGAGTTTTAGCCGGCATCGGCAAACCATTTTCTGAAAATGGTTAAGCATGGGGAGATGGCTGAGATGGGATTGAAGTCAGGAAAGATTCAAGACCTAGCTGCACTCAAAGCTATTGCAGATCACATCCAATCTAGAAATTATGGGAACAACCCCCGGAGGGTCCATAAAAAGAAAGAAGAAGATGTTTCCCTAATACTACAGGGGCAAAAAGGCAATCAAAATATGCCCATTCAAAGGAGAAACTACACTCCCTTTCCAGCACAGTCTACAAACCCTCCAATACCAAAAGGTGGAGAAGTCAAGCGCCCTTGAGTGTTTACACCCTTAGGGGATACCCTCGAGAACATTTTAAATCTTCTGACAACACAGAAGAAAATTACGCATCTTCTTCTACCAGCCAGCCCTAATGGACGGGGTTTCAATGCTGCTAGGAAATGTGATTATCATGCCAGGGCATCTGGACATGATACTCAGGATTGTTGGGTCTTGAAACACAAGATCCATGACCTGATAGACAATGGGGAGATCTTAGTCACCAAACCCGATCAGCCTCATGTTCAAGATAACCCTCTTCCTCAACACAAAGAAGAAGAGGTCAACATGATTAATTGGAGCAATGGGACGGAGTTCCAACTTCATTTTGTGAATCTTCCTGCACCTCAAAAGGCTGTGATGACAGATGGGATTATGCCAAGTTCCAATTCACAATGGAACGAAAGATCAAAGCTCTTTGCAAACAAATTGAACAATTGGCGGAACTAGTAACTTATCAGCATCAAGTGACACGTCAGTTAATCAGCCAGGAGCTTGCCAGTCTCCTACCTATTGTCATGAATATTCCCTCGTCACTTTCAAAAAATGAAATGCTGGAAGACAAAGTGACAAAGAGAGCAAATGCCAAAGCCCGTCGGGATTTTGCCAACAAAAGGGAATTCACCTATCTGGGCCAACCCATGGAAGAAATTCTTCATGTGTTAATCAATGAAGGAAGGATCATTTCCCTTCTACCTCCAATCAACCCCCGTTCGGGATGGTACAACTCTGATGGAGTATGTCAATATCACTCCCAGTCTCGCGGTCACAACACAGAAGAATGATGGGCACTCCGCCACCTTATTCAAAATCTAATCGACAGTGGTGTCCTGCGCCTAGCGGACAACGATACTGTGTTACGTGTAAGTGAGAATGCAGGCCCTACTAAGTGGAAAAGTGTGGTAGCAGTCATATCCACTGAAACTGATGGGATTAATACATTGCTCACAACGCCAACAATCCAACTCAAGGGAGGCAACAATCCTTTGAAAGTGGCCGCTCCCAAGCCAAACAACTTGCCGTTCAGAGCACAATATCCTATTGTTAGCTTGCGCAAAGTTCCATGGAATTATGGAGAAGGTGAAGGATCCACCTCACATACAACTGCTACAGTGTCGAAGGAAAATCCATTGCATCTTCCCCAACGGGTGATGAAGCCTACCACCAAATCAAAGGGGAAAATACCCATGGAGATGATTGAAGAATTCCTCCGCGCTGTGGGCCATAATGAAACTACGATGGTTTTAAGCTTGAAAGAAGCTCCACAACAAATATCAATTTTGGACTTGGTCCTAACTTCCGAAAATCACCGGAAGGTCTTGTTAAAGGTTTTGGAAGAAGCCTATCTCCCGACATCAGTGGATATGGAAAAGTTTCAACATCTGGTTGATCACATTTTCAACAACAATGTGATATCCTTCACTGATGATGACATACCACCCGAAGGGACCGGTCATTGCAAGCCGTTGCACATTACGGTATTGTCCTCCGGATATATGGTAGCTGGAGTCTTAATAAATGTAGGTTCCTCTCTGAATATCTGTCCATATGCTACCTTGGTGAAGATGAATATCAATCTCAACCGAATTTGAAGTAGCCATACTATCATCAAAGCTTTTGATGGAGCCCGCCGTAACTCGGTCGGAGTAATTGAGCTACCAATCGAAATTGGTCCTCACACATTCTGCGTATCTTTCCATATACTCAAGATAGATTCGGGATACAACCTGCTCTTGGAACGACCATGGATTCACATGGAAGGGGCAGTCCCCTCTACCCTTCATCAACAATTGAAGTACATTATCAACAATAGCCTGGTCACAGTCAATGCTGAACCAGAGTGTCCTCAACACGGGGACTTGCCGTTCATCAATGCCAATGCAGACGTTGAACCAGTTAGTTTTCATGCTTTGGAAATAAGCAACACCCAATACCATGCTATTGGAGCACCATTGCTCGAACCCAAAATTTCTACCGAGGTAATGTCGGCTACTCAAGAAATGATGTCATTGGGTCATAAGTCGGGACAAGGGTTGGGTAAAGATTGCCAGGGTATCAAGTACCCTATTTGCTTAACCAAGCAAATTGGAACAGCTGGGCCAGGCTATTCTGCCAGTTCTAGTCACATGAATCCTCATAAGCATCAGCAGATTCCTTCAGCTTCAACCATGTGGCGTTTGGCTGCACCTTCACACTCTAAGTCCGCACAACCTCCTGTAAAGGTGCCAACCAATGTAATGGCTATGTTATTTCCCAAGCCGGTACCGGTGAAGGAGAAAGGAATCTTTGTTCCAAATCCCACAGTGGAAGAAGAGGAACAAAGAATCAAGAAAGACGTCATACGGATGATGTCTGGTATACACATCATCGTTCATGATGAACATACCAACAGATACACCCCAGACGATGATTGCCCAGACGTAATGGCCATCATTCGGGACAGGGAAGATGATGACAATCCCTCCATCACTGCGGTCCACCCGGACTTTACCCTTGACAATTGGAACAACATCCCTTGCTTTGGTCGACGAGGGTAAAACGGGCAGAACTCTTTCTGCCCTGTAGATATAATAACTGCTTACTTTTCTGTACAGTAGCAGTTTATTTTGCCAGTATATGCTAACACTGTGTATGATCAACACATTTCATATATACTAAGTGAAAGCATATTTTGTTTCAGGAATCTGAATTTAGATGTGCCTGTACTTGCGGATACGATGCTTCTCCTACACAGGGATTGTAACTTTGATGTAGAGATGAATTTATCCTTGATGGATATACAGGATGACATTGAGGTGCCTCCAAAAATTCAAGAATGGGTCAAAGACAAACCCAAACCCAACCTTGATCAAACCACTTCTTTCAATCTCGGAACCTTAGAAAGCCCTAAGTTAATCCAGATTGTTTCATACCTTACCCCAAACCAACGGAATGATATGGTTACGCTATTAACCCAATTCCAGGATGTGTTTGCATGGTCTCATGAAGATATGGTGGGTTTGTCCACTGACATTATCCTTCATCGCCTTCCCATTAAAGAGGGATTTAAGTCATTCAAGCAAAAACTCCGGCGATTGAAACCTGAGTGGAGTTTAAAGGTGAAAGAAGAAATTGTGAAACAATTTCAAGCTGGCATCATCATGGTGTCTACATATCCTGAGTGGATATCCAACATCGTGCATGTACCTAAACCTGGAGGGAAGGTACGAGTTTGCATGGATTACCGGGACTTGAACAAAGCTTGCTTAAAAGATAGCTTTCTCGTGCCATTTATCCACATTCTCATTGACAATACTGCGCAGTACGACATGTACTCCTTTGCTGATTACTTTGTGGGGTATCATCAGATCATGGTTGCCGAGGAAAATCGTGAGAAAACTGCTTTCATCACTCCTTGGGGAACTTTTTGCTATAGACGGTTGTCATTTGGCCTCATCAATGCCGGAGCTACCTATCAATGAGCTATGATGGTTCTTTTCCATGACTTAATGCATAAAGAGATTGAGATCTATGTGGATGACATCATTGTCAAGTCCCGGAAGGAGGATGACCATATAGACCATCTCATAAAATTGTTCAACAAGTTGCATAAGTACAACTTGAAATTGAATCCACCTAAGTGCGCCTTTGGCGTTAAATCAGGCAAGTTGCTAGATTTCTCGTCAGTCACAAAGGGATAGAGCTGGATCCTGCCAAAATCCAAGCCATCACTGAAATGCCCATTCCTCAGACAGAGAAGGAAATACGGGGATTTTTGGGAAGGATCAACTTCATCAGCAGGCTTATCTCCCAACTCACAGCAACCTGTGAGCCAATCTTCAAGCTATTAAGGAACAACTCTTCCATGAAATGGAATGATGAGTGCTAGAATGCCTTCCTCACAATCAAGAAACAGCTAGTCAAAGCTTCCGTCTTGGTACCACCCAGGGAAGATATTCCCCTATTCATGTATCTGTCCATAAGTGACAATGCCATGGGATGCATGCTGGGACAGAAAGACGATAGAGGCCAAGAACGAGCTATCTATTACCTCAGCAAAAGGTTCAGCAGCAGTGAACACAAGTACACTCTGATCGAAAAGACGTGTTGTGCTTTAGCATGGGCCTCCATGAGGTTACAACATTACCTCCATGGTCACACAACCCATCTCATATCCCGCGTGGATCCTCTCAAGTACGTGTTCAACAAACCCATGTTAAATTGCCGGCTGTCCAGATGGCAGTTGATCCTACAACAATTTGACATCGTATATGTGACTCAAAAGTCCATCAAAGGTCAAGGAATCGCGGATCAACTGGCCGCCACACCTTTAGGGGATTTCAAACCCTTGGAAACATATTTCCCCGATGAAGGAGTAATGACAGTGCAACAACACCATCGAGACGATCTGGCCTGGATCATGGAAGATGTATTTTGATGGAGCTGTCAATATGGAAGGCTATGGAACTAGAGCAGTTCTAGTATCTGGTACGGGGGAGCAGTATCCCGTCGCCATCAAATTACAGTTTGTCAGCACCAACAATACTACCGACTATGAAGGTCATCTCATGGTCTAAACTTGCCCATTCAATGGGCATCGGTAAGATTCATTGTCCTTGGAGATTCAGAGCTGGTAATCAGATAATCCACCGGAATCTACTAAACCAAGGAATTACATTTGCTGCCCTACCATCGGCAGGTTTTGAAGATGGCTTTGGAGTTTGAAGAAATCTCCTTTCTACACATTCCTCGTAATAAGAATGATTTTGCAGACGCATTAGCAACTTTGGCCTCCTTGATTCGCATATCAGACAAGGAACACTTGCCGAGCGTCACAATTTCCCTGAACAAGGCCCCAGCCTATGGGAATTACATTGGAGAAGTATCAGATGAGCTACCTCCCATCCAACCTCCTTGGTATCAGCATATCAAGGAATATCTGCGAGATGGATCTACACCCGCTGAGGTGAGCCTGACTGAGAAAAGGCGGATCCATCGACTTGCTATGAAGTTCTACCTGAGTGGAGATGCGCTCTACAAAAGAGATGCAGGACTATTTCTCCTCAAGTGTCTAGACAAAGATCAAGCCCAAAGGCTTATGGATGAAATCCATGGTGGAGTCAGTGGCCCCCTCCTTGTCAAAAAAGTCCTCAGGACAAGACATTATTGGCTATCTCTCAAACCTGATTGCAACGACCACGTCAAAAGATGCTATCAGTGCCAGATTCATGGGAATGTTATACATGCCCCTCCATGGGAACTCCACAATATGAGTTCGCCTTGGCCCTTCTCAATGTGGGGAATGGACGTTATCGGGCCCATCGAGCCTAAAGCTAGTAATGGTCACCGATTTATCTTCACCATGATCGACTACTTCACCAAGTGGGTAGAAGCAGCCTCCTTCCCCAGGGTCACTAAAGAAGTCATCATTGCTTTCATCAGAAACAATGCCGTTTGTCGATATGGGCAACCAGAGGTGATTGTGTTAGACAATGCCAAAAACCTTAACAACAAAATGATGGAAGAATTATGCAGTAAATTTCACATCAAACATCTTAACTCTGTCATCTATCGTCAGAAGATGAAGCAGTCTTTATTGAAGCGGCTAACAAAAACATCAAGAAGATTATGCAAAAGATGTCCGCCAACCGCAAAGATTGGCCTGACCTGTTGCCTCTTACTCTGTTAGCCTACAGAACTTCAATGCGTACTTCCACTGGGCCAACCCCCTACGCTTTAACCTATGGGATGGAAGCAGTGCTCCCTATAGAAGTTGAGATGGAATCTCTCAGAGTGTTGATAGATGCTCAGCTGGATGAATACCAATGGGTACAAGACAGGTATCACCAATTGTCTCTAATAGACGAAAGGCGAACCGCGGCTATCTTCCATGGTCAGTTATATCAGCAAAGGATCGCCAGATCCTACAACAAAAAAGTCCGGCTACGGAAGTTTAAACAACATGACTTGGTTTTGAAGAAGATTCTTGACAACCAAGACCAAGATAAAGGAAAATTCGCTCCTAACTGGGAAGGCCTGTTTATTGTCAAGGAAGTATTGACAAGAGGCGCTCTCAGATTGCAAGAGATGGACGGCGATGAATTTCCACAACTCATCAACTTAGACACCATGAAACAGTATTATGTCTGAAGTAACCAGCAAACACCCTGGTGTATAATCATCAGGTAACTATTCATTCCAGTTCTTTAACCCTTTACCACATACAGCTTTTCTACACTTTGCCCCTTAGGCAAACATACTCTTTAAGCCAGCAGCCTGACTTTCTCCTTTGCGCTCATACAACTTAGGTCATCCCACCGCGGATTGAACCTCTTGCGTTTACAGTTTGGCTACCCATACCTAGGATCAAACTTTTCACCTGCAGTTTATCCTCAACTTAGGATTAAACTTTCTCCTCCCCGCACTCTGACCTGCACATGGGAGGCGAACTACGTCGACCTGATCTCCTCTTCAATAGGAGTACGTAGGCAACCATTTCATATAGCCCGGTCACAATAAAACAAAAACAACAAAAACATTTCTACCCTTACAAAAACAAAAACAACCAAAAACATTCCTACACCATATCGATACCATATACAGCGTTGAATCTCTTACACCAGGTTCGAATTACGCAGACCTGATCTCCTCTTCAATAGGAGTACGTAGGCAGCCATTCATGGTTCAGTCTCACCCCCTACCAAAACACAAACCATTGTAAACTGGTACTGGGATTCTATTTCAATCCACTACATTTCATTCGGCTTCAGACCAAAGGGATGGAATTACCTAAACTCCTCCCAAATAGGAGATTCGGCGACCATCTAAGCTGCGGTCGTACCTTGAAGAGCAACACCAATCCATAAGAAGTGGAATTAACTAGGCTTCTCCTAAATAGAAGTATTGGCGATCATCTGTGGTGCGATCAATCTCAGAGAGAAAAGCCACACTCCTCTCCACATTTCCATTCAGAAACAAGTCCCAAGACACCAAAGATGGTAGGGATACATAGATCAATGATCCATTATGAACTATTCAGAGACAACTCAATGTCCATCCACCCAGGAGGAATTCAGAATACATCAAGACCACGAGCCCTGAAGCAGCATGCAAAATATCAAGCAAATAGCAAGGCATATCTAAAAGGGAAGTGATCCAAAAATATATTTTCCTGTCATATATAATGCTGTTTGATATATATACAATGTAAGATGTACAGGACAAAATGGCTAAGCTAGTCTGTGCAGGTAAATACAAGCTCATCTACAAGTCAGGGTATATGCGAGCTAACAAGCCCAACATGGTGTCCCTCTCAGAAGACGGAGGTGCAGCTGTGGTCTCCTGTATGAGAATATCCACACGACCCAATAGATCTGTAGCCATCAGCATGATGACCATATGCTCATCAATATAAGCGCTCATCTCTGCGATCATACCAGTGGTAAGGGACCTTGCTGCAATGCTATCTGCGATGGCTACATCCCGGGCAGATATGGCGGTATCCTGCTCAACTATCACTGCGTCTATGGCTGACCTGGCCTCATCACGCTCAGCGACGGCGACATCTCTACGAGCTAATGCCTTGTCTCTCTCCAGTAGAGAGGCATCCCTCACATCAAGAGCAGTCGACATCATAGATCGAATCTGATCTCTCTCAAAGGTCATCAGATGAAGACTACGCTCTAAGCAAATCTTGTCTTAGAAGTGCTAAATAACAAAAGTACTGGTACTAGGAGAATCCAAAAGAAATGCTGGTAACCCACCAGCGGGCTCCTCCTCGATGTAGGTATCAATGTCCTCCGTAGGCTCTACATCGTCTAACTCGCTCTCCGGTACTGTAAATCTCCGTCTCCATCCATGCGGAGTACTCTGCAGAATAACCGGATGATCGATGAAAAAGCGGTATGCCTCACGCCGATCAAACAAGTGAATACACGAGATCAGTCCTCTGCTGAGAGGTATCGAGAAGCTGAACGCTGACTTGTCTCCCCCTCGAAAGGATGAAAATCCTAGAACTGGTCAAACTGCGACATCACGGCTAGTGGGTGATAAGTAGTCACGCCCCTCAAACTAGCCAAAGGGAGGAAATCCATACCCGGAGCATGAGTAATGAAGCTGTATGGTGAGCAAAGCCCCGAGCACAGCAATATGCTAAATGGATCTCTGATGTCTGCAAAAAATGCGGACCAGGACTGAGCATCTGTACACTCCGACGGCTGAAAGGAGTATGAAATGGCCACATTGTGAGAGAAATAATACCCATGTCATCTAAGGGTACCAACCGGTCGCAAGTGGGACATAAACCACACATCTGACATAATAGAACTCCCAAAGTGAACACTCTCGATGGGTAAGTATGCAATGATGGGATCTTGTGCAGAGTCTCTGCTACAATCATAAACAATGATAGTACGACCCTCCCACGAGAGCTCTCATGTGACCATGATAACACCTATATCTATCTCATCCATATACCGCGGCATGTACACATATGACAGTACACATAGCATTAGTACATCAACTCTGGCCAAACGCCAATGATCCTCCGACACGGTGAAATCCCCGGATTGTCGTGAGTAGCTATCCTCCGCGCCAAATCTGTGACGCCCCCAAAATAGGTATACATCACCCATTCTGAGTCGCCAAATAAATGGTACAGAAACAAATACAACTTCATTAAACTGTGAGTTTAAATACAAATAGAGAGTATAAAAACTCAAAAGAAGTCCTCCTTACAATTATTGATACACTATTTTAAAAATAGTGAGGACTGCTAAAACAACTTTCTAGAACCATCACTCCATACCCCGACTAGTTCCTACTATGTTCTCACCTCCTGAGAAGAAAAATGGAACAAAAGGGTGAGCTCAACTAGCCCAGTAAAGAATATTATGACTAAGATAATATACAATAAATTATCATTAGTCTTCAACGAGGAATAATCGATAAAATATAATAGACAACAAGTTTTAGATCAACAAGCTGCAATAAAACAAAGAATCCATTAGAAGAGTCAAAGTAGAAAGAATTCTACTATCTTCTAAGATTTAAAAGTCCATCATCAATATTTTATCCCGTAACATCAATCAATATACATCTTGAATCAAATATTCATCTTTTACTCTGTGCCAAAGATATTCATTTGTATCACCAGTTGGTCGTGTTCATCTCAACACCTGTTCATCTTTGCACTACGGGCCAAAGATATTCATCAGGTAATCATTCATCTTTGCACTACAGGCCAAAGATATTCAGTAATATCATCATTTAGGACCGAGGATGATGAAAAATATTTTAAAGAAAAGCGAATCCGGTGAGGCGGAAGGACAAATATTAGGGATTCAGTATCACGGTTTATCCAAGATCAATAATACTTCATAATAACCAATTTTGAAGCAGAATTCAAAAATAAAGATCAAAACATGGATACAATCAAAGATAGTAACCATAATATACATCTTAGACAAAAAGAAGAAAATTTTATTTTTAGGTGAATAGTGTAAATGATTCGTGAATAGTGTAAGATATACATGAATAGTCTTAGTATCGTGAATAGTAACCCAGACACAAAAAGTTCCAAATTTGATAAAAAGTTCATACCAATATTTGACATAATGATATTGAAGAAAATATCATTTAAGAAGATAATATCCCTTACCTCAAAATATCATTACTTACGATCAAAAATATCGGTATAAGGCTGAAGAAAACTTGCACTGATTATCAGAAACTCACAAAGTATCTAAATACTCACAAAATACACTCAATAATCTAGGGAGAGAAAGAGAGAAAGCTTATGTTTCTGGTGTGATTTTCAATTCTAACTTAGCCCTCTATTTATAGGAAAATGTTAACACGCCGAAGCAGACTTAACCTGCAACCTGATGGCTTTACCTGCTACTATTCCCACCCATCACATTTGAATAAAAAATCTCAGCATATTTCTTCACTAACCAAGAGTGGGGCCCACCAATTCTAGAATTTTCCACCAAAATGATTTATAACCTGATTTCCGAATCAGCCACCTCTTAAAATTAATAACAAATCATACGCTCATTTTTAACGGTTCAAAATTTGCGGACATATACTCAACTTATATATGTATAACATATCCAAAAATTACGACGATCCAACGGTCGGATTAAAAATTATAACTCCAGCAATATATCTCAAAAAATACTAGTTTGATTTTTAATACCTCCAATCCGACAAAATACTAATAAAACACCTCAACATTAATTCCTTCATTTATAACCACATAGATAAATCTATCATTTATATCCACATAAAATAAATATTTCCTTATCATATGAATCAATGATTAATTATTCACAAATAATATTACAGAATCACATTTATGACAACCAGGCTGTTCCCAGGAAATAGGGGATTTTCCAATAAGGATTTCTCTTTACTGGCGCGTAATTAGGTGACCAAACCTCTCCTTGAAAGAACTTTCTTGACATTGCCAATAATGCTATCTAATAATAGTATTCAAATAATATGAATTATTGATCTGATAAAGGAGATACTGTGCAGTGAAGATAATTGAAACAACAATCATATAAAATATCAATGCAGCAATTATTGAATCAATAAAATAAAATATTGAACAGTAATTACTGTAACAATTATTGAGTAGTGCCTTCCTACGTAAGAATCAATAATTCAACAATCTTTTGATGTAATCATCGTGTGCTTTCTTTGTGCGAACCACGCCAGACATTGTATTTTAACCACCGGGTATTCCAATAGTGTTAATGGTAACAACTACGCTGTTATTCAATTTTGTCATTTTCTTTATTCGACCGTTATCCGTTATGGGGCCCACAATTGGCTACGCCGTTGTACGAATATTTCCCGACAGAAAGAATATTCCACGACCAAACGAATATTCCCCGACAAATGAATATTTTATAACCACTTACTTATTTTGAAAATTTTGCACATTTCACCCATAACCAAAGTATTATATCAAATTAATACCTTATTATTCACAATAATAATTAGAGGAAATTTGATTTTATTCATTATTAAGTTGGGGTCTTACAACCTCCCCTCCTTATGAAATTTCATCCTCGAAATTGACGTACGTACCTGGTGTTTCAAAAAGGTGAGGATACCTCACTTTCATTTCTGATTCTAACTCCCAGGTCATTTCTTTAATAGCATGGTTTCTCCACAAAACCTTAACTTGTGGTATAACCTTCGTGCGTAGGACATGCTCTTTCCTATCCAAGATCTTAATATGTACCTCCTCGTACGTTAAATCTTCAGCTTTCTCGTCTAGTTCTAACTCAATAATGTGGTTCAGGTCTTTAACATATTTACGAAGCATAGATATGTGAAAAACATTATGAACACGAGACATACTTAGAGGTAATGCGAGTCTATAGGCCACATTTCCTATTCGGTCAAGAATCTCAAATGGACCAACAAATCTTGGATTGAGCTTTCCTCTCTTCCCAAATCTTGTAACTCCCTTCTATGGTGCAACACGTAACAATACATGATCCCCAATATTAAATTTCACGTCCTTCTGATGAAGATCCGCATAACTCTTTTGTCGATCCTGTGCTGTTTGTATACGTTGTCGAATCGTTTGGATCTTCTCTATAGTCATGCGTACCAACTCTGGTCCCAACAATATTGCTTCACCCACCTCGTCCCAGCATACTGGAGAACGACATTTTCTTCCATACAACGCCTCGAATGGAGCCACACCTATGCTCGCCTGATAACTGTTGTTGTAGGAGAATTCCACCAATGGTAGGTACTTATCCCAACTCCCTTTGAGATCTAGGACACAGAGTCTTAATAGATCTTCAAGAGTTTGAATAGTCCTCTCTAATTGTCCGTCCGTTTGAGGATGGTATGCCGAACTGAATCGTAAATCCGTGCCCATATCTTTCTGTAAGCTAACCCAAAATCTTGAAGTGAATCTTGGGTCACGATCCGAAACTATGGATACTGGCATGCCATGCAATCTCACAATCTCATTCACGTACATACGAGCAAGACGTTCAAGGGAATAAGTTTCTCGTATCGGCAAGAAATGGGCAGACTTGGTTAATCTGTCAACAATAATCCAAATAGCATCTATGCCTTAAGAAACTTTGGGAAGACCTGTAACGAAATCCATGATAATGTGTTCCCACTTCCATTCCGGAATCTCAAGTGGTTGCAATGGACCCTTTGGCACTTGATGCTCCGCCTTTACACGTTGACAGGTTAAACACCTAGAGATAAACTCCGCGATCTCTCTCTTCATATTATTCCACCAAAATGTTTGTCGAATATTATGATACATTTTGGTACTCCCATGATGGATTGCAAACGGTGTGTTGTGTGCCTCCATCATGATTCTATGCTTCAAGTCAGAGTCGTTAGGAACACAAAGTCTGGAGTTGAATCTAAGTATTCCTTCTTCATCGATTCTCGCTTCTGGAATAGCTCCTTCTTGCACTTTCTTCTTCATACGTATTAGCCCCAGGTCCATAGCTTGAGCAGCTTTAACTTTATCGATTAAAGTCGGTTCAACTCGTATGTTTGATATCATCACGTGGGTACTTGGAGCCTTCATCTCTATCTCCATCCTTTGCAAGTCATACAAAATGGACCTTTGTGTTAACAACATTGCACTCGTACCCGCATATGATCTTCTACTTAATGCGTCAGCCACCACGTTTTCTTTTCCAGGATGATATTGGATGGTGTGATCGTAATCTTTCAACAGCTCGAGCCAACATCGTTGCTGCATGTTGAGTTCCTTTTGGGTGAAGAAATATTTGAGGCTTTTATGATCTGTATAGATCTCCACTTTCTCCCTATACAGGTAGTGTCTCCAGATCTTCAACGCGGCATGCGCTAACTCCAAATCATGAGTAGGATAATTCCTCTCATATTCTTTGAGTTGTCGTGAGGCATAGGCTATGACTTTCCCATGTTGCATGAGAACACATCATAACCCTTTGCTCAAGCATCATCAGAGATAACAAATCCATCCGAACCAGATGGTATTGTTAGAACAGGTGCCGAAATGAGTCTCATCTTGAGTTCTTGAAAACTCTTCTCACAATCCTCGCTCCAACTGAATTTTATATTTTTATGAGTCAGCTGAGTTAACGGAGTAGCAATTCGAGAAAATCCTTCCACGAATCTCTGATAGTAACCAGCTAAGCCCAGAAAGCTACATACTTCGGTCACCGACTTTGGTTGCTCCCAACTTTGTATGGCTTCAATCTTCGCCGGGTCGACAGATACTCCATGTTTTGACACCACGTGTCCAAGGAATGTTACTTCCTCAAGCCAGAACTCGCATTTTTTCAACTTGGCATACAACTTATTATCACGAAGCCTTTGCAATACCAGCTTCAAATGGTGCTCATGATCTTCACGGCTTTTGGAATAGATGAGGATGTCATCAATAAAGATAACAACGAACTGATCCAAATATTCCTTGAATACCCGGTTCATCATATCCATGAGAGCATCAGGAGCATTAGTCAATCCAAAAGACATGACTAAGAATTCATAATGCCCGTACCGAGTTCTGAAGGCAGTCTTTGGAATATCCTCAGTTTTAATCTTCAGTTGATGATATCCAGAACGAAGATCGATCTTTGAAAAGAATTGTGCTCCTTGCAACTGGTTAAACAGGTCATTAATGCGAGGTAACGGATACCTATTCTTGATAGTGACATGGTTCAACTCTCGGTAGCCAATACAAAGTCGCATACTCCCGTCTTTCTTCTTTATGAATAACACAGGAGTACCCCAAGGAGATGTACTAGGACGAATAAAACCGATGTCCAACAACTCCTATAGTTGGACCTTTAACTCCTGAAGTTCAATAGGAGCCATTCGATATGGGGTTTTAGAAATGGGCTTTGTACTAGGTTCAAGGTCAATAAAAAATTCAACTTCACGTTCTGGGGGTAGACCGGGAAGTTCTTCAGGAAATACATCAGGAAATTCACTAACAATAGAAATAGTATTCAAATCTGACGTGTTTTTGTTCAAGTCCGTGACATGGGCTAAGAAAGCTTGACATCCATTTTTCAATAAACGAATAGCTTTATGGCTTGATATGATAGTGATTGACTTTAATGGTTTGATTGTTTGAATTCGCATAATAGGTTGGTTAGGAATATGAAAACTAACAACCTTACGAAAACAATCAATTTTAGCATGATCGTGGTTAACCAATCAATCCCTAAAATCACATCAAATGCAAGAATTTTCAACGAAATAAGATTCGGCGGAGTAATGTGATGGTACCGACTTGAATCATGCAAGATTTAAAAACAAGTAGATGTAACGAAAGTTTCTCCTAAGCTGAGTCTCAGCAGATAAGTCAAAGTCTAATTTCTCCGAGTCAAGTTTAAAGCGTTGAGCACGCTGGCGGGAGAGATAAAAGAATGGGTAGAACCGGTATCTAATAAGGTATAAACTTGGCAAGAGTTTATGATTAGCTTACCCGTGATCACCTCGTTTGGGTTCCTCGCGTTTTGGGCAGTCACAACAAACGCCCTTCTAGGAACCACCGACTTTAACTTGTCCGGGACAGCCTTTGGACTCACCATCCCTGTTGAACTTGGTTTCGCAACTAGACAATCTCTAGCTATATGACATTCCTTTCCACAGTTATAACACACCTTGGATTGTTGTGGGCAGTTTGGGCTGATGTGTCCCTCTTTCCCGCATTTTTAATATACGACCGGTGGTGCTGACGTTGGACTATTGATGTTGGTGCTGACGTCTTTACGCTATTATTGTTGTACCTTCTCCTTTTGAAATCTCCTCCCGACTCGCTCCTTCTATTATCACGGCCACGATTACCACCAAAGTGGTTATCGCTTTTGTCTGAATGCTTTCCTTCCCTCTGGTTGTCATTGCTCCGATGACCGCTGCCACCGGTATGACCCTAGTTGTGTTCCCTCGGTTGAACATACTCATTATTTCACTCTAATAATTGAGCCCTGTTTACAACATCTAAATATAAAGAAAATTTATGAGAGATAAGATATTGTCGAATCTCGGGCTTTAGACCTCTCAGAAACATCCTCGTCATTCGTTCCTCATTTTCGACCAAATGAGGTGCAAACCTGGATAACTCTGCAAACTTCGCCTCGATCTTTGGGACAATCATGTTGTTTTATTCGGTCGATAAACTCCACCTCCTTCATATGACGAATACTTTCAGGAAAGTACTTGTCATTGAATAGTTTCTAAAATGTTTCCCAAGACATGCTGAGTGCGGCTGAATGGGTACGCTTCACAGACTCCCACCGATGATACGCCTCACTGCACCGGAACATAAAGGTGGCGAATGGAACCATACATTCTCTTCTGTGCATCCCAAGACATCGAATATCTTGGTAATTTTTTTTGACCCACGCTTCCGCCATGATCGGATCCGGCTTTCCTTAAATTATGGTGGTCCCAACTCTTTGAACTTCTTGGCTGTGACAAGCCGCGCATTGCTAGCATTTCCACCCGTATTTTGTGCACGAGTCTCCCTCGTCTGGTTTTGCATGAACTGCAAAAAGCTTCTAAACATCCCATCATTCATCATTTGTTCGGTAACATTGTTTACGGGGAGGATTATTACCTTCTGGTGCACGTTCCCTCAGGTAGAGATCAAAGGTGTCTCCACTGGCCCCGATTCACTCCCTTATTAACGTTTTTCATTTGCCATTCTTAAATCGCCATAAAACAAGGGTTAATAGTCATGCAACATATTATCCCTATACTCCACGGTGACCAAATAAATACCAAATAAACTTAGTCGAGTCATACTAGCGAAGGAATTTCCGTTTCTCCCTCCTAGTTCTTGTCTCACATCTCACCAGGATCATATCCCTAAGCTTTAATACCAACCTGTGGCGCCCCAAAGCGGTATACATCACCCATTACGAAGTCGCCAAATACATGGTGCGTAAACAAATACAACTTCATTAAAGCTGTGAGTTTAAATACAAATAGAGAGTATAAAAACTCAAAAGAAGTCCTCATTACAATTATTGATACACTATTTTAAAAATAGTGAGGACTGCTAAAACAACTTTCTAGAACCATCACTCCGTACCCCGACTAGTTCCTACTATGTTCTCACCTCCTGAGAAGAAAAATGGAACAAAAGGGTGAGCTCAACTAGCCTAGTAAAGAATATTATAACTAAGATAATATACAACAAATTATCATTAGTCTTCAACAGGGAATAATCTGATAAATATAATAGACAACAAGTTTTAGATCAACAATCATGGCGGATGAAAAGCAACAATCCATTAGAAGAGTCAAGTAGAGAAAGAATTCTACTATCTTCTAAGATTTAAAAGTCCATCATCAATATTTTATCCTGTAACATCAATCAATATACATCTTGAATCAAATATTCATCTTTGCTTTCACAGCCAAAGATATTCATTTGTATCACCGATTGGTTATGTTCATCTCAACACTGTTCATCTTTGCACTACTACTGGGCCAAAGATATTCATTAGGTAATCATTCATCTTTGCACTACTGTGCCAAAGATATTCAATAATATCATCATTTAGACCGAGGATAATGAAAAATATTTTAAAGAAAGCGAATCTGTGAGACGGAAGGACAAATATTAGGGATAGAGTATAACAGTTTATCCAAGATCAATAATACTTCATAATAACCAATTTTGAAGCAGAATTCAAAAATAAAGATCAAAACATGGATACAATCAAAGATAGTAACCATAATAGACATTTTGGACAAAAAAAAAAGAAAATTTTATTTTTTGGTGAATAGTGTCGTATTCGTGAATAGTGCCGTATACATCAATAGTAACCCCGATACAAAAAGTTCCAAATTTGATAAAATGTTCATACCAATATTTTAGCATAATGATATTGAAGAAAATATCATTTAAGAAGAAGATAATATCTCTTACCTCAAAATATCAGAACTTCTGATCGGAATATCAGTATAAGGCTGAAGGAAACTTGCACTGATTAACAGAAACTCACAAAGTATCTAAATACTCACAATAATGCTATCTAATAATATTATTCAAATAATATGAATTATTGATTTGATAATGAAAAATACTGTGCAGTGAGAATTATTAAAACAACAATAATATAAAATATCAACGCAACAAAAATTGAATCAAAAATAAAATATTGAACAGTAATTACTGTAACAATTATTAAGTAGTGCCTTCTTATGTAAGAATCAATAATTCAAAAATACTATGCAATACCGTGTGCTACAGTGCAATAACGCGTATTACTGTGTTTTAACCACCGGGTATTCCAGCGGTAACAACTACGCCGTTATTTATAAACAACTTATACTTGTAATTTTCTTCATTCAATCGCTTTCCGTTATGGGGCCCACACAAGGCTGCGCCGTCGTATGAATATTCCCCGACAAGAAGAATATTCCACGACCAAATGAATATTCCCCGACAACAATGAGTATTTTATAACAACTTGCTTATTTTAAAAAAATTTCATATATCACCCTTATCTTTAAACTTTTATCAATTTAACCATTTACTGAAAAGTAATTATAAGAAAAAATTGAATACTTTTATTTCATAAAATTCAGGGTCTTACAATCTCCTCTCCTTATGAAATTTCGTCCTCGAAATTTACGTACCTGGTATTTCGAAGAGTTGCGAATACCTTGTTTTCATTTCAGATTCTATCTCTACTATCATCATGATTTGTCCATTGCTCATCTCCTGTATTTCAGATATCATTCTAAAATACAGCTTCAAAATAAAGGTTAATTTAAAAAATTAACATATCACATAATATCCCGATATTATGGTGACCGACAAATAAGCTTAGGTAGGACACACTGCTTGAAGGATTTACTCATCTCTCCCTCCTAGTTCTAATCCCGATCTCCGCTTGGAGATCATATCCCTAAGCTCGATACCAACCGTGATTGGCGACCCCAAAATAGGTCCATTCCATCCAACCCATTCTGAGTCGCCAAATACATGGTACAGAAAACAATTACAACTTTATTAATACAATTATCGTGCAAGATACGACAACACTGAAATTGTGAGTTTAAATAAAAATATATACCAACTGTGACTCATGTCCCAATCGTGGATAACACCTCATAATGACACCTTACATAAAGGTATAATCGAAAACTGTTTTAGAAATTAAAATCTTTGGGAAGTGCTCAAGAAAACCTTCGTACATGGGAGGCCATGCGTCTAGGTTATGATAGATATTATATGGCCATAGCATTATCCTTGGTTGACCAAATAGACCCCAAAGAAAAACGAGAAGATTACTATCATATTCTTCCCAATGGTGAGTCTTCTCTTGACATATCATTATCTCTACTGTCTCTAATTGGGTATTATACTTCAACCAAACTCCAAGATTATATAGGTAGTGCTCGTATATATACTCAGCAAGTGGATGAGCACAACCCTGTCTTATGATGACACGAGGTTGTATGCCATTAGACATCTTGTATGATAGTGGCAAAACACTCTTCCAAGTTAAATTCACCTCACCCTCAACATCTATAGACCACCGTTCTATTCCCCTGTTATTCCCCGCTTGTCCCAGCTACACTTTTATTACCTGAAAGGAATTGTGAAGCAAAAGGGTGAGCACAACTAGCTCAGTAAAGAATATTATGACTAAAGATAATTAAATTATCAATAGCCTTCATCAATAATAAATCAGAGATTTAGAACATATGGTAGATGATAAAACTTTTCAACCATCGTTGCAGCGAAACGAGCAATCCATTAGAAGAGTCAAATAGACCATAAAGTCTATTATCTTCTCCATGTTAAAAGTCCACCAACAATATTTTAACCTTGTAACATCAATCACCAGTTCATGTCCACAATCATGTGAATAACTCATAATCATAATTGAAGTTCTAAATTCCTTTTCGCATTCAGGACGAAGATAATTTTTATCACCTGAAATATCAAAGATCATGGTTATACCAAATCACAGTTCATGTTCATAATCATACTAATAAATTCATCTTTGCACTACGGGCCAAAGATATTCATCAACAGACCATCTTTGCACAAATGCCAAAGATATTCCTCAATAATTCATCTTTGCACTACGGGCCAAAGATATTCATCAATAAGTCATCTTTGTACTATGGGCCAAAGATATTCATATCTCAAAGAAATATATAATCATTTTCAGAATTTATATAAACAATAATTATAACCATGTTGATGAATTCACATTTGCACTTAAGCTAAAGATATTCAATTATAAATTCAATGGTCATGATCATACCAGTCACAATTCAACTTTTCACTACTGGCCAAAGAGAACCCTAGTCATGATCATACCAATAATCTACCCATCTTTACACTCTAGTGAAAGAGAATTTCAACATCAGGGATATAAAAATGTTATATATGATAATAAAATTAATATTTTCAATTCATAGTTTTAATCTCTAGAGTAATATTCATAAATAAACTATAATTTGGTTAGAAAAAGAAACCGATTTTGTAGTGAATAGTAACTCATGAATAGTAACTCGTGAATAGTAAATCGTGAATAGTAACTCGTGAATACTAACTCATGAATAGTAATTCCGACATGAAAAAGTTCCAAATTTGATAAAAAGTTCAAACCAATATTTCAACATAATGATATTAAAGAAATAATATCACTTACGAAGAAAATAACATCCCTTTCAATCCCTTAAAATCCCTTACTATCCCTTACCTCAAAAGAGCAGTACTTCTGACTGGAATAACGGTGAACGAACTTGCACCGTATAGCAACACTCAAGATATCAAAATACTCACAAGAATACACTCGATAATATAGAGAGATAAATAGAGAGAAAACTTCAGTTTCTGGTGTGATTTTCAATTCTAACCTAAGCACCCTATTTATAGGAATATGCTTAGAATACCAAAGTAGAAAATTTAATAAGATATTATTATATTTATATAAATTTCCTACGTACACCAAGAATCTGAATTCAGCATGCATTCAACACCAGTGGGGGCCCACCAACAATATAAAAAACGTTTTTCTTAATAAAAATTATTAAAACTTCAAAAATCAATTATTCCAGAACTTCAATAATTCATAATAAATAGTCCTTTTATGAGAAAATTCGAATCTCGCGATTTTTATAGGAAATTCAATTCTCTACAACTTTACAGAAGAAAGTTTTTCCAAATTCCAAACATAAATTGGTGAAATTCACAAGCAGACGATTTCTACGTTTATAATCAAATTTGGTCAAGAAATGGGTCCACCAACATGTTTAACATGTTTTAAACAACTTTTGCAACAAAATACTCTTCCTCCTCATATACTCATATATCCCACATTCATTGTAAAAATATCACCATTATTATATTATAATAATATAATAAAATATTACTTTATCAGAAAAGATAAAATATCGATTTTCAACAATTGTCACTTTAAAAATTTTCTCCATATATATCCACATAAAATGAATATTTTCTGCATCATATAAATCAATAATTAATTATTCACAAATAATATTACGAGAATCAATATTGTGTTGGCGGTTCAGAAAAAGAGGGCTTTCAATAAGAATTTCTTCTTCTTGGCGGCGCAATTAGGTGACCAAACCTCTCCTTAGGCGAAATTTCTAGACATTTCCAATAATGTTATCTAATAATATTATTCAAATAATATGAATTATTGATTTGATAATGGAAAATCTTTGTGCGGTGACAATTATTAAAACAACAATAATATAAAAAATATCAACGCACCAATTATTGAATCAAAATTAAATATTGAGCGATAATTTTTGTAACAATTATTGAGTAGTGCCTTCTTACGTAAGAATCAATAATTCAAAATCTTTATGTCTGTCTGGTGTGTGCGCATGCGTGCAATAACAGCGTATTCTTTGTGTTTTAACCACCGGGTATTCCAACGGTAACAACTACGTCGTTATTTATAAACAACTTATACTTATCGTTTTCTTCATTTAATCGCTTTCCATTATGGGGCCCACACAAGGCTGCGCCGTCGTATGAATATTCCCCGACAGGAAGAATATTCCATGACCAAACGAATATTCCCCGACAACAATGAGTATTTTATAACCACTTACTTATTTTAAAAAAAAATTCATATATCACCCTTAACTTTAAACTTTTATCAATTTAACCATTTACTGAATAGTAATTATAAGAAAAAATTGAATACTTTTATTTCATAAAATTCTGGGTCTTATAACTCCCCTCCTTATGAAATTTCGTCCTCGAAATTTACGTACCTGGTATTTCGAAGAGTTCAGAATACCTTGTTTTCATTTCAGATTCTATCTCTCCTGTCATCATGATTTCTCCATTGCTCATCTCCTGTATTTCAGATATCATTCTAGAATACAACTTCAAAATAAAGGTTAATTTAACAAATTAACATATCACATAATATCCCGATATTATGAGTGACCAACAAATAAGCTTAGGTAGGACACCTTTAGCGAAGGATTTACTCATCTCTCCCCTCCTAGTTCTAATCCGATTTCGCTTGGAGATTATATCCCTAAGCTCTGATACCAACTGTGACGACCCAAAAATAGGTCCATTCCATCCAACTCATTCTGAGTCGCCAAATACATGGTATAGAAAATGATTACAACTTTATTAATACAATTATCGTGCAAGATACGACAACACTTAAATTGTGAGTTTAAATACAAATATATATCAATTGTGACTCATGTCCCAACCGTGGACAACACCTCATAATGACACCTTACATAAAGGTATAATCGAAAACTGTTTTAGAAATTAAAATCATTGGGAAGTGCTCAAGGAAACCTTCATACATGGAAGGCCATGTGTCTAGGTTATGATAGATATCATATGACCACAGAATTATCCTTGGTTGACCCAATAGACCCCAAAGAAAAACGAGAAGATTACTATCATATTCTTCCCAATGGTGAGTCTTCTCTTGACATATCATTATCTCTATTGTCTCTAATTGGGTATTATACTTCAACCAAACTCCAAGATTATATAGGTAGTGCTCGTATATATACTCAGCAAGTGGATGAGCACAACCCTGTCTTATGATGACACGAGGTTATATGTCATTAGACATCTTGTATGATAATGGCAAAACACCCTTCCAAGTTAAATTCACCTCACCCTCAACATCTATAGACCACCGTTCTATTCCCCTGTTATTCCCCGCTTGTCCCAGCTACACTTTTATTACCTGAAAGGAATTATGAAGCAAAAGGGTGAGCACAACTAGCTCAGTAAAGAATATTATGACTAAAGATAATTAAATTATCAATAGCCTTCATCAATAATAAATCAGAGATTTAGAACATATCGTAGATGATAAAACTTTTCAACCATAGTTGCAGCGGAACGAGCAATCCATTAGAAGAGTCAAATTGACCATAAAGTCTATTATCTTCTCCATGTTAAAAGTCCACCAACAATATTTTAACCCTGTAACATTAATCAACAGTTCCTGTCCACAATCATGTGAATAACTCATAATCATAATTGTAGTTCTAAATTCCTTTTCGCATTCAGTACGAAGATAATTTTCATCACCTGAAATATCAAAGATCATGGTTATACCAAATCACAGTTCATGTTCATAATTATACTAATAAATTCATCTTTTCACTACGAGCCAAAGATATTCATCAACAGACCATCTTTGCACTACATGCCAAAGATATTCATCAATAATTCATCTTTGTACTACGGGCCAAAGATATTCATCAATAAGTCATCTTTGTACTATGGGCCAAAGATATTCATATCTCAAAGAAATATATAATCATTTCAGAATTTATATAAACAATAATTATAACCATGTTGATCAATTCACCTTTGCACTTAAGCTAAAGATATTCAATTATAAATTCAATGGTCATGATCATACCAGTCACAATTCAACTTTTCACTACTGGCCAAAGAAAACCCTAGTCATGATCATACCAATAATCTACCCATTTTTACACTCCAGTGAAAGAGAATTTCAACATCAGGGTTATAAAAATGTTATATATGATAATAAAATTAATATAATCAATACATAGTTTTAATCTCCAGAGTAATATTCATAAATCAACTATAATTTGGTTAGAAAAAAACCAATTTTGCAGTAAATGGTACCCGTGAATAGTAACTCGTGAATAGTAACTCATAAATAGTAACTCGTCGTGAATAGTAACTCGTGAATAGTAAATCATGAATAGTAACTCGTGAATAGTAACCCCGACATGAAAAAGTTCCAAATTTGATAAAAAGTTCAAACCAATATTTCAACATAATGATATTGAAGAAATAATATCACTTACGAAGAAAATAACATCCCTTTCAATCCCTTAAAAATCCCATACTATCCCTTACCTCAAAAGAGCAGTACTTCTAACTGGAATAACGCTAAACGAACTTGCACAGTATAGCAACACTCAAGATATGAAAATACTCACAAGAATACACTCGATAATATAGAGAGAAATAGAGAAAACTTGGGTTTACGGTGTGATTTTCAATTCTAACCTAAGCACCCTATTTATAGAAAAATACTTAGAACACCAAAACAGAAAATTTAATAAAATATTATTATATTTATATAAATTTCTTACGTACACCAAGAATCTGAATTCAGCATGCATTCAACACCAGTGGGGCCCACCAACAATATAAAAAATGTTTTTCTTAATAAAAATTATTAAAACTTCAAAAATCAATTATTCCAGAACTTCAATAATTCATAATAAATAGTCCTTTTATGAGAAAATTCGAATCTCGCATTTTTTTTTATAAAAAATTCAATTCTCTACAACTTTCCAGAAGAAAGTATTTCCAAATTCCAAACATAAATTGACCGAAATCCACAAACGGGCGATTCTACAGGCTATAATCAAATTTCAGTCAAGAAATGGGTCCACTAACATGTTTAACATGTTTTAAACAACTTTTGGAACAAAATACTCTTCCTCCTCATATACTCATATATCCCACATTCATTGTAAAAATATCACCATTATTATATTATAATAATATAATAAAATATTACTTTATCAGAAAAGATAAAATATCGATTTTCAACAATTATCACTTTAAAAATTTTCTCCATCTATATCCACATAAAATGAATATTTTCCCCATCATATAAATCAATAATTAATTATTCACAAATAATATTACAGAATCACAATACTGACAACCAGGCAGTTCCCAGGAAAGAGGGGGCTTTTCAATAAGAATTTCTTCTTACTGGCACGTAATTAGGTGACCAAACCTCTCCTTAGACAGAAATTTCTAGACATTTCCAATAATGTTATCTAATAATATTATTCAAATAATATGAATTATTGATTTGATAATGGAAAATACTGTGCAGTGACAATTATTAAAACAACAATAATATAAAATATCAACGCATTCAATTATTGAATCAAAATTAAATATTGAGCAAGTAATTCTTTGTAACAATTATTGAGTAGTGCCTTCTTACGTAAGAATCAATAATTCAAAAATACTGTGCAATACCGTGTGCTACTGTGCAATAACGCGTATTACTGTGTTTTAACCACCGGGTATTCCAACGGTAACAACTACGTCGTTATTTATAAACAACTTATACTTATCGTTTTCTTCATTCAATCGCTTTCCATTATGGGGCCCACACAAGGCTGGGCCGTCGTATGAATATTCCCCGACAGGAAGAATATTCCACGACCAAACGAATATTCCCCGACAATAATGAGTATTTTATAACCACTTACTTATTTTAAAAAAAATTCATATATCACCCTTAACTTTAAACTTTTATCAATTTAACCATTTACTGAATAGTAATTATAAGAAAAAATTGAATACTTTTATTTCATAAAATTCGAGGTCTTATAACTCCCCTCCTTATGAAATTTCGTCTTCGAAATTTACGTACCTGGTATTTCGAAGAGTTCAGAATACCTTGTTTTCATTTCAGATTCTATCTCTCCTGTCATCATGATTTCTCCATTGCTCATTTCCTGTATTTTAGATATCATTCTAGAATACAGCTTCAAAATAAAGGTTAATTTAACAAATTAACATATCACATAATATCCCGATATTATGACTGACCAACAAATAAGCTTAGGTAGGACACACTAACGAAGGATTTACTCATCTCTCCCCTCCTAGTTCTAATCCCGATCTCTGCCAGAGATCATATCCCTAAGCTCTGATACCAACTATGACGACCCAAAAATAGGTCCAATCCATCCAACCCATTATGAGTCGCCAAATACATGGTACAGAAAACAATTACAACTTTATTAATACAATTGTCGTGCAAGATACGACATCACTTAAATTGTGAGTTTAAATACAAATATATACCAACTGTGACTCATGTCCCAACAGTGGACAGCACCTCATAATGACACCTTACATAAAGGTATAATCGAAAACTATTTTAGAAATTAAAATCTTTGGGAAATGCTCAAGGAAACCTTCGTACATGGGAGGCCATGCGTCTAGGTTATGATAGATATCATATGGCCACAGAATTATCCTTGGTTAACCCAATAGACCCCAAAGAAAAATGAGAAGATTACTATCATATTCTTCCCAATGGTGAGTCTTCTCTTGACATATCATTATCTCTATTGTCTCTAATTGGGTATTATACTTCAACCAAACTCCAAGATTATATAGGTAGTGCTCGTATATATACTCAGCAAGTGGATGAGCACAACCCTGTCTTATGATGACACGAGGTTGTATGTCATTAGACATCTTGTATGATAGTGGCAAAACACCCTTCCAAGTTAAATTCACCTCACCCTCAACATCTATAGACCACCGTTCTATTCCCCTGTTATTCCCCGCTTGTCCCAAATTTACACTTTTATTATTACGAAAGGAATTGTGAAGAAAAAGGGTGAGCGCAACAAGCTCAATAAAGAATATTATGACTAGAGATAATTAAATTATCAATAGCCTTCATCAATAATAAATCAGAGATTTAGAACATATGGTAGATGATAAAACTTTTCAACCATAGTTGCAGCGGAACGAGCAATCCATTAAAAGAGTCAAATAGACCATAAAGTCTATTATCTTCTCCATGTTAAAAGTCCACCAACAATATTTTAACCCTATAACATCAATCAACAGTTCATGTCCACAATCATGTGAATAACTCATAATCATAATTGTAGTTCTAAATTCCTTTTCGCATTCAGGACGAAGATAATTTTCATCACCTGAAATATCATAGATCATGGTTATACCAAATCACAGTTCATGTTCATAATCATACTAATAAATTCATCTTTGCACTATGAGCCAAATATATTCATCAATAGACCATCTTTGCACTACATGCCAAAGATATTCATTAATAATTCATCTTTGCACTACGGGCCAAAGATATTCATCAATAAGTCATCTTTGTACTATGGGCCAAAGATATTCATATCTCAAAGAAATATATAATCATTTCAGAATTTATATAAACAATAATTATAACCATGTTGATCAATTCACCTTTGCACTTAAGCTAAAGATATTCAATTATAAATTCAATGGTCATGATCATACCAGTCACAATTCAACTTTTCACTACTGGCCAAAGAAAACCCTAGTCATGATCATACCAATAATCTACCCATCTTTACACTCCAGTGAAAGAGAATTTCAACATCAGGGTTATAAAAATGTTATATATGATAATAAAATTAATATAATCAATACATAGTTTTAATCTCCAGAGTAATATTCATAAATCAACTATAATTTAGTTAGAAAAAGAAACCAATTTTGTAGTGAATGGTACCCGTGAATAGTAACTCGTGAACAGTAACTCATGAATAGTAACTTGTCGTGAATAGTAACTCGTGAATAGTAAATTGTGAATAGTAACTCATGAATAGTAACTCATGAATATAACTCATGAATAGTAACCTCGACATGAAAAAGTTCCAAATTTGATAAAAAGTTCAAACCAATATTTCAACATAATGATATTGAAGAAATAATATCACTTACGAAGAAAATAACATCCCTTTCAATCCCTTAAAATCCCTTACTATCCCCTACCTCAAAAGAGCAGTACTTCTGACTGGAATAACGCTAAACGAACTTGCACCGTATAACAACACTCAAGATATCAAAATACTCACAAGAATACACTCGATAATATAGAGAGAGAAATAGAGAGAAAACTTCAGTTTCTGGTGTGATTTTCAATTCTAACCTAAGCACCCTATTTATAGGAAAATACTTAGAACACCAAAACAGAAAATTTAATAAAATATTATTATATTTATATAAATTTCCTATATACACCAAGAATCTGAAATGGGTCCACCAAATGTTTAACATGTTTTAATCAAATTTCAGTCAAGAAATGGGTCCACCAACATGTTTAACATGTTTTAAACAACTTTTACAACAAAATACTCTTCTTTCTCATATACTCATATATCCCACATTCATTGTAAAAATATTAACATTATTATATTATAATAATATAATAAAATATTACTTTATCAGAAAAGATAAAATATCGATTTTCAATAATTGTCACTTTAAAAAATTTCTCCACCTATATCCACATAAAATGAATATTTTCCCCATCATATAAATCAATAATTAATTATTCACAAATAATATTATAGAATCACAATACTGACAACCAGACAGTTCCCAGGAAAGAGGGGGCTTTCCAATAAGAATTTCTCCTTACTAGCGCGCAATTAGGTGACCAAACCTCTCCTTAGAAAGAACTTTTTAGACATTGCCAAAAATGCTATCTAATAATATTATACAAATAATATGAATTATTGATTTCATAATGGAAAATACTGTGCAGTGACAATTATTAAAACAACAATAATATAAAATATCAACGCAACAATTATTGAATCAAAAATAAAATATTGAACAGTAATTACTGTAACAATTATTGAGTAGTGCCTTCTTACGTAAGAATCAATAATTCAAAAAAATGCGATATAATATCGTACTCCATCGTATGCAATAATGCGTACATCGTGTTTTAACCACCGGGTATTCCAACGGTAACAACTACGTTGTTATTTATAAACAACTTATACTTGTCATTTTCTTTATTCAATCGCTTTCCGTTATGGGGCCCACACAAGGTTGCGCCGTCGTATGAATATTCCCCGACAGGAAGAATATTCCACAATCAAACGAATATTCCCCGACAACAATGAGTATTTTATAACCACTTGCTTATTTTAAAAAAATTTCATATATCACCCTTAACTTTACACTTTTATCAATTTAACCATTTACTGAATTGTAATTATAAGAAAAAATTGAATACTTTTATTTCATAAAATTCGAGGTCTTACAAATGCTGCCATCGTCGTCCTCGTGGATAGGTATTTAAACCTAACACACTCACAGGACGCAAACATGTGAGCCTCTCATAGGCCCGAAACTACCAACACAATGGCAAAACATATGCTATCAGTAAACACTCTTAACCTATGAATGGGAAAAGATAAGAGAAATACTCACCAGCAGAAATGGGTAAAATCCTAGCCAAGCCTCGGTCAAACCCTGTAAGCGCAAACGCATGCCCCGGAGGAAATAGGCGAAGGTGTAACAGCCCCAATCCTACTCTCCAATATGGTCCACATCGCATGTGGCGCTGACCAAAGCGAAAGATACCGTGGAAGAGTTATCTTCAATGAAGCAGCCTCGAATGATCATCAGGAACAATCATCATAGAACGCAATCCCTGATCCTGACATCATCAGGCACGGGCTCACTCAATAGCCCGCTTATAACATCTATGCTCAAAGGACCTGAACGGATAGTCCTGCCTTTGAGCACCTCCACCGGAACTCCTAATAAGGATCTGACGGCAGTAGGGGTAATATTCGCCATGCAAGGCACTGGCTCCCCTCCAAACTCCATACTTGTGATAAATCGCCAATCCATAGGCATCATCATCACCTCGCAATCCAGCAGGTGGAGTGACTGAGTCTGATGAAACCATCGCTCAGACAAAGCCTTGAGGTAACCCTAGGGACAACGACGGGGAAGGATGGAGAAGAATGCCCAAAATCCCCACTCATGCACTACTGCTCTATAGTCAGGATGAAGCGCCTGGTACATGGAGCGGATGCTAAACCAGTTCCCTTGAGGCTGTGTAAAACTTGGAACCTGCATGAAATGCAAATCAACATCAGAACCCTTTAAATCCGCATCAATAGGAAAGAAGGAAGATCAAAGTCTAACGCCATACCTCGTTAGCATGCAAGTACATCGATGGATGTCTACCCAAATCACCCAGCAACTCTGGGTTCACCACCTGAATGCTCGGAAGATCCCTGCGAGGGACATATGCAGTAGGAGAGGGATCCTCAATCGGAATATCCGCCTCCTCGTCCTCAACGTCTGGAACATCTACCTGGACAGGACATATCACGGCCTCCACCAACCGACGAGGCTGTCTGACAGAACGGGGATGAGGCACTTCAGAAACCCTCCTCCGTACGCTAGAAGCGGTCCTGTAAGAGCTGTTCGGCTGATCTGGATCCATAATATCTGGATAACAAGTCTCCAAATCACCTCAGAAAGGGTGTGGTATTTCCTTACCTGGAGCTTTTTAAATGCATTTATGACTATATGCATGCATGCATTTACTTTAACATATAATAGAGTTAAAATGCATGACTACCCAATGCCTACATTTGGAAAATTTTTGCCATAGTCCCCTTTGAAAATAGGACTATCCCCATGCACTCAGGCATGTCTAGGTGGCCATTCAGTAGCACACCTGTCCCAAAGTCATATACATAATATATGCATTAAAAATTAAAATTATCATGTACAAGGCCAACCTCAATGCTAGGAGTATGTTGCCTTCCTACATTTTGCTCATTGGACCTCAAATAGGACAAAAAATAGCAGGAAAAGGTGCCAATTTGACTATCTCAGAAGTCAAATTTTTTCACATCATTATGTTCAAAGATGGTTTAATACTAACATTTACTATGTTGAATATTTTTTATCAAGTCATTTGTGCATACATAATCACTACTATGTGTTTAGATGCATTTAGATGCGATAACTCACAATCCAGCAGACGTAAACCGTAAAAATACATGCATACGTTACCAGGATAGTGTAGAACACTTGTACGGTGATAGAATTTGCAGAAAGCAGCCCGAACTCAGCAGATCTGAAGATGGCTCGCGGTTCTCTCTTTGCGAAACAAGTTGAAAGTGACTTGTGCAACCAATCTGCTAGAATTTATCATCCACGATTGGCCGCAGGCCCACCTGCGGCTACAGCAGGTGCACCTGCGACTCCTTTATGTGGGTCCCACCCCTCCGGCTCAGTCCAGTTCGAGTTGAAACGAAGTTCTCACGGACTAGAAAGGTCAAATCGTGAATAAAAATGCCACGCGATTGAGCAAAACAGCATACAATCCTGGTTTTCTCGGATGAGACTTTGAATCTGTACATCGCCCATTGGTAGTCACCCGAACACGAGGTATACCCTACAAATGATCTCATTCATCACAAATCACATCCGCAATACCGCATGACAGTCCGATCTCGCCAACTCCGGTCGTTACCTAAATAGGTCCCGACGGGATTACAACATGGGTCCTCGGATGGGGGGTTAACGTAGATCCCCGGTGGGGGGTTACAACACGTTCATCCGTTGACATGTCTATCAACGAAGGTCAGCGATTACGACGTTATTTGGTGATGGCAAGTAAATCCATCGAAGCATTGAGAACTGTTCGATAGCTGTGTACGTACTCATGCGTCCTCAATAGATCCCTGACGGAGGTTACAACGTATATCTCCGGCGGGAGTAGCAACGCATGCTCAGCCGTTGATACATATATCAACGAAGGTCAAGCAACCTTGACGTCATTTCAGCCGATAACGTTTAAACCTATCAGAGCTATAGAGCTATTCGAGGTTCTCATACCCAACTGCTCATATTCCCCAACGGATCCCCGACGGGGGTCACAACACAATGCTCCATTGATCTACATGACAGCGAAGGTCAAGCAACCTTGATAATCTCTGATGATGTTTCAAATAGTTGATTTGCACGTCAACGAAGGTCGCATCCACGACAAAGATTTTCTTTGTTGGCGATGAATCCAATGTAATCGTGACATATTCTGGCGATACTAACCAGGAGAGGTCAACATTATCAAAGAGGATAGATGATGGAATATGTTATACACATCCTCAAAATAGATCAAGCATTATCCCCACAGATCTCTTACACATAAGAGATTCAGATTACACACCAGGTCCGGTGGTCATTGCCCATCCCCAGTTGAAGCAATAGGGAGCCAGCAATCATCCCCGGCATGTTGGGCTACAACCCCATGCACATGCATCATATATTTGCATCATTTTGCTACCCATAGTACAACATTCATCTTGTTAAGTTTCAAGTGTCTAGGATTATTTATCCTACCCATGCATCGCCATGCATGAGTATGATAAAGAGGGGCATCTATAGACACTCAAAATTTTCTGTACCAATGTCACTAACATTGCAGGAGAACAGATTCGTCTTTTAAGAGAGAACCCTGAAAGACAATCGAAATCCATACCGGATACTACCGGAAGTTCAGCATCAAACCCCGAATCGCAGTCTGGGAGTAACTAAATCCAACCTCGGAGATAACCTCGAGAGACTGCAGATACAATCTGGAACACACCGGAGAAGACCGATTAATCTCGGAAGCAACCCCGAGGTATCCGGTCTCAGTCCCAACCATGGGAATAGCCACCAACCTTGGTGATAACCCCAAGGAATGTAGTTTCGGTGATAACCCCGGAAATGCTTGTTTCAAATGCGACCAGCTTCAATCTCGACGCTCACAACGAGATACACTGCACCAACCCGGCAATAACATCGGGAAGACAGGCACACCTCAAAGATGACAATGAGGACCTTCAACAATTGCAGCAGCCCAATGTCAGTGAAGTTTGAGCAACGTCTGCTTTATCATTCCAATCCGGCGATAACACTGGTGAGGGGAAACATCGTCATCTCGTCAAAACACGATGCCACGTCACGTCTCTACGCAACGATGTCCCACAAGGCTAATCAATCCCGAGTGAATATTGTGCGGGGTAACGGATGAAAGTTGAAGCTTGAAGACCGGAGGGCATTGTCCCATCTTCAATGACTTCGCACAAACTCTAATCCCATGCCATCGTATAAATTTCGACAAACGACGGTCCGAAATAGGTCCTATATATCTCAAACGGATGCCCGGATTGCACTTCTGAAAATCCGAGTGGACATTACAAAGGTGCTCGAGTGCACGTGCTTGAGACGACGGGCAAACAAAAACTGGGCCAACCGGGTTACCTCACAGTACACTGCGCCTCACAGCGGTACACTCTGACTCATATGCCTATAAATAGAGGGCTTGGGTGCTGATTTTTAAAGAGAAAAAAGGGGAAACCCCTGCACAATTTGCTCTCAAGACTTTCGCCCATACAAAGTGTATTTTCCCACTTTTAAACACATGTGAGCTCATATATAGCCTCTTTTGTACACACAAAGCCGTTGGTTACCCACTCTAAAGATATAAAAGCCTTTTTTAGCAGTCAGCTGTAAGCCTTCTCACACACTTTAGAGTCTTTCTCTTCATCTTTCCACACACCCTTCTACACGTTGAGAGTCATGTTGCTTGTTTTTGCCGGACTTGATTAGTGGTTTCATTCTAGTCTCAGATATATTATATATATATATATATATATATATATATATATATATATTTACATTTATATATATTAAGCGTGTGTTAACCTTGTTCGATGAGCCTAGACTTGATGCAGTGCGTTATCGCTTTTAATATATATATATATATATACCTTTATATATATCAACTGTGTGTCAGACTCTGTTCGATGAGCCTGGATTTTATATCCGGTGCATTTATTCGCTTTTATATATATATTTATACTTATATATATATATGAACTGTGGTCGAACTCTGTTCGATGAGCCTGGACTTTATATCCGGTGAATTTATTCGCTTTTATATATATATTTATACTTATATATATATATGAAGCGTGGTCGAACTCATTCGATGAGCACAGATTTTACGTCCAATGCGTTTATTGCTTATATATATATATATATATATATATATATACATATATATATATATATATATATTTATTTTCGTCCTGCCTGGAGTTTCCTTCGTGGCAGTTGATCGCTCTTACGGCTTTATTTACATTTCTGATCCCCCATGGAGGTGCTTCGTGGTTGGTGACAATGTCTGTATATATATATATTTACAGCTTTTATATATATACTTGCTTACTGCTTTCATACAAATTGCAGCATTCTGTGAGCCTAGGAATCATGTGATCACAAATTCATCCCATTGGATCTAGATTCGGTTCCCGTGATGGACATTTTTCAGCTGTAAGCAGCTTGTAAATTATTCTGCGGTGTCTGAATTTCCTCAGATGGTTTCCATACCCACGAGGAAGTCGGCATTATGTTTGTATATCATTTTTGTACGGATGCCTCGCATCCGTCAAATAAAATCAATCCAGCCAATCACTTAATAAAAATGGGAGTGTAAAAGGTCTCAATTCCTATTGAGCATCAGGGTTTGAAAAACCTCTTTTATAAAACATCACTGCCATATCTTGTTAAAAACTGAATTTTTACATAAATTCAAACCCTGTGTATATAGGTTCGAACGAGGCCTCGCACAACTTCCATATAATAGCACATTGACCCACACACACACACACTCAGATAATAGTTTCTTGAAAAGAGGCGGTCACCGTGGTAACACGGATGTCGGGGGGTGCCTAACACCTTCCCCCCGCATAACCAAGTCCCCGGACCCTAAACGAATGTCGGTTTCACCGACCCGTATATTAGTGTCACACCACTAGGTCAATGTGCAAACCTTTTCTCGGTTGTGTTGGTACAACCATTTAATAAACCAACTGGTGACTCTTAACAGTCCCATCGTCGACATCATACATGTCGGACCTTTTTCACTTGTTTTTTCAAATAAATCTCACATAAAATGAGAACACCAAATAACAAGTAACGGAAAGGGACACACAAAAATCCCGACGTCGACAACCTAATTGCGCGCTAGTAAGGAGAAATCCTTATCGGAAATCCACCTCTTTCCTAGGAACGACCTGATTGTCATTATTGTGATTCTGTAATATTATCTTTGAATAATTAATTATTGATTTATATGATTAGAAAATATTTATTTTACGTGGATATAAATGAAAGAATTAATGCTGAGGAGTTTTATTAGTATTTTGTCAAAATAGAGGTACTAAAAATCATCCGTATGTGGATTTCTGTGACGACCCAAAAATTTGGATCGTCCAGAATTTAGGTTTACAGAATTAGTTATTAATAAAACTAATTTTTATTAATATTATTATGTGCTATGTGTTTATTAATCGTTCTAGAACCTAGGATGACTATTAATCGGGAGTATTCTGGCTACAAGCTAGATTGAGCGAATAAGAATTTTCAAGACGAAAATAAAAGTTTTCTGAGAACAATATATTTTTTGGGGAAAAAGACGAAATAGGCACTATTCATCCATTTCTGCTCGGAGATTTATTTTTAAATTCCAAGAAGTTATTGATTACGTAAAATATTGAGACGTGATGGAATATTCAAAAATATTTCAGTTATGGCATAAACGAAGTTTTCGCATGTGGACTCAAAACTAAAGGGTTAGGAAAAGTGAGTTCCGAGAATTTAATGTTTACGTATAATAATTAGGATTATTATGCGTGAGGAATATGAGTATAGCAATAGGGTTGGTACGCCGTATAATACGATTAGTTTTAATGGCTAAGTAAAGGATAAGTTAAGTAATGATTAAGTAAACTTTATAGCTATGTAAAGTGCTTATGCTTAAGGGTTAAGTAAACTTAAAGGTTAAGTAAACTTAAGAGTTAAGCAAACTTAAAGGTTAAGTAAACTTAAGAGTTAAGCAAACTTAAAGGCTAAGTAGACTTAAGTGTTAAGTAAATTTAAGGAGTAAGTTAACTTAGTCCTTAAGCCATGAATAGTAAGGAGGTTAGGGGGCGAAATGACTAAAATATCCTTAGCTAGGAAATTCTATAAATAGGAAGCTTAAATCATTTATATGGGATTTTGAAAATCCTACATCTAGAGATAGAGAGAGAGAGGGGGGGGGGGGTCGGATGAAGAGGGAGAAGGAACATGAACATGAACATGAATGATCGGATCGAAAGTGTTCGTGAAATAGAAAAGCTAGCAAATCGCCGGCTTTGTCTAGCGGAAGAAAAATAAAGAAGAACGGTAATCCGAAATCTAGTCTTTTATAAATTTTCTTTACGTTTTTATGTTTAAAAACATAACTTAATAAAGATAAGAAGTAGATAGGGTTAGAGATGATTTCATATGGTTGAAATCATGAGAAAAGAAAAAATAATAAATTTGAAGTTTAGTTAATAAATTTCTTAAGGAAGTATAAGATTCGTAATGAATTAGAATGATCCGAGTGGATTATATGAATAAGTAGGTGAAATCAGTAAAGAATGGTGTTCTATAACATCAAATTCCAATAAAAAGTGAAATCATAATCTAAAATATCGATTAAAATGAAGAACGAACGAAGAACACGAAGAACACGAAGAACGTTGTTGATGGACAAATTTAAAACCATCGTAGGATAATTGTTGTTGATGGACAAGTTTAAAACAATCGCGTATAAGTTATATGTGTATTGCTTGGTTAGGTACGGTAGAAACGTTCATGAAGAACGGATTAAAACTTAGCTATAACGAAGTTATGACAAAAATTTCATAAAAGACAAACGATAATTTAAAAGTTAGTAAATGAACCCGAGTGGGTAGGGTTTCATAAGAAAGTAAGAGAACATAGAAAACATGAGTCGTGTACTCAAGAACGAACAAGTTCCGAGCTCGGATGACCGAATTACGGACGAACAAACGAAGAACGTTAAAAACGTAAAATGAACAAAGAGTAAAAATCAAGCTAATCAAATGGCATGTTAACGGATTTAGAATGAATTTCTGCTTGAGGGGTATTAAAGTACGTAAGATAAAGAAGAGAATGGCTTTGGAACGACCTCGATCTGAGTTATAACGAAGGAGTTATTAAATCAGGAAGTAAGCGTCTCAAATTGGATTTAACACTTAGAGAATTTTTCTAGGGTTTAGGCGTTGGCTTGCGCAAAGACCAATCGAGCCTTAGGAGGGCGCAGTGAGAGATACGAGCTCGTCCATAAACTTCTAGAGAGTGGCACCACAGCGCGAGAGATAAAGAAGGGAGTGGCGCCGTAGCGCCAATGTTGGGAAAAAGCCAGAGATGAGCTTTTAGCGCTTTCAAATTTCATGGGGAAATGTAAGGAAGATAAAGAATATAATATTCAACTAATGTAACACTTAATCAAGTAATGTAAACCTTTATTAAAGGTTGAACGTAAAGATTAAGCAAGATTAATTGATAAAGAATATAAACGCGGGTTACGTAACCGATGTCCGGGGACCGTAGTCGCGATGAACGAACGTGAGGGATTGCTATGGTTGTGATTCCTTAGACGTTGAGCAACGAGGGTAATGAACATGGGGTGCGTATAATGGATAACGAAAGTATTAATAAGATGGGAATTATCAAGAGAGCCGTAACAAACGGTAATAAGATTAATGAAAGCCGAATGTGAGTCGATAAAGAATGAATCCGGAGGGATGACATTTAGTTGTCAGAAAGCCGTAAGAAATAAGAAATTAACTGTAACGAACATTAAGTTTAATGGGTTGGATAAGATAAGAATATAAATCATCCAAGATGATGAACGTTTTGAGTAAGACATCTCTGTATGTCATAAAGCCATAAACTGGTAAAGGAAGTTAGTCGCGTAAACTTATATTGCAAGAACGCGAACCCTAAGAAGTAAATCTAAATAAACCAATGCGTAAGTTCAATATATGACTAATTGGTGTTTATGCTTTCTCCTTATGTGTTATATAGGAATTGAAATGAACAGTTCGGTGTAAGCCGTAGCTGGGCGTAAGGCAAGTTTCCTAACTTCATTCATATTACATGAATGCTAGTTTCTTAAACTTCTCAGATGTTGAACTTGAGAAGTTCTGTCTATGTGCGAACGTGTGATATTTGTACAAGGTGGTAGAATGTATCAGGCCTTGAGCCATAATTTGAACACTTTAGTGTTTCTATGATATGCATTATTCTGTGATTAAACTGTTCAATACAAGTATTTTCTGTTTATACATGAACCGTTATTGTTAAGTCTGTGCTAATGATTCTAGCCAGATAGGATGTGTTTGAAAAAGGTAGAAGAATGAAAGTATTTCAAAGTGAAAATGACTGATGTTTTAAGATGATAGGAATCGAGACTATTCCTATTATTCAAGCTGCTTCATAACCTTTGTTCGGTTATAGAAGTTCTAAAGAAATATTTTAATTCTGAAGTTGTTTGTTCAACTGTTATGACTTGTTGGGCAATTGAATGCTCACACTTGCTTTAAATGAAAAACAATTTTCAGCGAACAAGGTTAGAAGAACTTAAGGATCCCGTAAAGATCAAGCTGACGGTCTCCAGATGAATTGTTATTCAGAATGTGAATGAGCGAGAAGATCAAGTGAAGACTTGTAATATAAAAAGATGAAATTGAATTATAGACTAGTTTAATGAACTGTTATGTATCCTTGGTGGCGGATAAAATTCACTCTTGTAAGATGAAATGAATAATGTAATTATCATTATTTGTAATGAAAAAGGTTATAAGGTTTCCAAAACCTGGGATTTGAGAATGTATATTGTTATATTTCGGTATATAATGATGTATGTTGGATGAAGGATGTACTCGTGACGTACGGAATCCGGGTGTGAAGATAGACCGGATTTCGGGGCTTTACAAGTTGGTATCAAAGCTGATAGGTTATAAACCTTAGGTAGGAGTACCTAAAAATATAATCGTAGAGAGAATGATAAGAAGATTACCACGTGATCATAGTGACTCGTAGTAACTGTTGGGTTGTTAAACGATGAATGATTTATAGCTAGTGCTATGAATGAAAGGTACTATGAAGTAGTACGGGAAGAAGAACTTAGATTGAGTTATGAAGGATAGTATATGAATTAAAGAAAATTCGTATTAAGTAGAGAGAGATTTAGAAGTTGTAAAATTTCAATTGAGAACTCATGTAATAGCTGAGTTGTATGAACCTTTGTTATAGGCAAAAGTTTGTGCTTGGTGTAACAACTGCTTAGCTTATTACAGTGATAATCATTGGGATTGGTCGCACTATCAAGATATATATGGCGAGAAGGTGAATCTTTTCTCGTGTATATACTTGGTAGGTAGAGAACGATAAGGTAGGTGCGAGTTCTTGAAACTCATACTTATGGTAAGTTCGTGACTCATAATAATATGGTATGTTTTCGAACGTCTCAAAGAAATGGGCCTATATGGTCATGCGGGACAGCTTCTTAACCTCATATTATTGTGGAAAGTTCCTGAACTCATAATGTGTGGTAAGTTGATGGACTGTACTAAGATATAGGAATGTTTAGACTAAAAATGAGTTATTTTCAGTAGGCTTAGTATTGAAGGTGCTAGAGAAGATTAATTATTGTCGCAGTAAGACAATGAAGGAAGATGAAAAAATAGGATATTTCAAGTCATCTAGCTATGCTAGATTTCAAACTTGATTGAACTCGTGCTGATATGTACATCTTGAAAAGGAAAGAATTAGTTCAACTTTTAGAATCAATAGAATTTTTAAAAGAGTTATTCTTGGTATGCCTATGTTAATTGCTTCGGCTGGATAGAAATTGATTTAAAATTTTTAAAATGAATTTTATATTATCTGTGCATTTGATGCAAGGGTGGTAAAACGATGGAGTTGTTAATGCAATTGAACCTGGTGTTGGATGTGATCTTTGGATCAACAACCCGCTATGGTATGATGTATAATGACGAAGTCACAAACTGACGAAGTCCTCAATGTACTGTGAAAAGTACGGTATCATAACGTCATAAGCCATTTTGATGTATTGCGAAAAGAATTAAAAGAAGTAGTCGATGTCAATTAAGTTCACTAGACGAATGTTTCGAGTTGATATCCAATTTATTGGTATGGTCTAAGCTACTTGATTGGGCTAGACAAATGGTATGTCATGTTATTAGAAAATCGAGCTTTCTTTGAGAAGTAGTGCCAAACCAAATTGTTTTGATTAAGTCTGAGGAGAACATGGAAGAGGTAGTTACTTTCTTTGTAATTGTAAACTGACCGTTAAGGAAGGGCTTACGGCGAAATGCTGTTTAACCTAGTAAGAGTTCATGGTCGATTTGACCCCTCAGCAAAAGTATGAAACGTTTTAAGAGGAAATTTTATATTCCTCGTTATTCCTGTTGCTTCATGATTCTTGATAGGTTATGGGGGTTAGGAATGAGGGAAAGATAAGAACTCCGTTGAAGTGAAGTTGAGAAGAAAGGTAGGCTAAAATTTCGAGGAAGAAATTCTGTGAAGAAGGGGTGAATGTGATGACCCGGGTAAGGGTGTGGTTTTAAAAAATTCCGAGGACGGAATTTTATAGGAGGAGGAAGAATGTAACGACCCAAAATTCGGATAAATCTAGAATTTAGGTTCTGAGTAATTAGTTATTAATAAAACTAATTTTTATTAATACTATTATGTGCTATGTGTTTATTAATCGTTCTAGAACCTAGGATGATTATTAATCAGGAGTATTCTGGCTACGAGCTAGATTGAACGAATAAGAATTTTCAAGACGAAAATATAAGTTTTTCGGGAAAAAAATATTTTTCGGGGAAAAAGACGAAATAGGCACGATTCATCCGTTTCTGCTCGGAGATTTATTTTGAAATTCCAAAAAGTTATTGATTACGTAAAATATTGAGATGTGATGGAATATTCAAAAATATTTCAGTTATGGCAAAAATGAAGTTTTCGCCTGCGGACTCAAAACCTAAGGTTTAGGAAAAGTGAGTTTCGAGAATTTAATGTTTACGTATAATAATTAGGATTATTATGCGTGAGGAATATGAGTATAGCAAGAGGGTTGGTACGACGTATAATACGAATATCGTACGAACTATATACGAAGAAAATACGAGAAAGAGATGCGTAGAATACGATTAGTTTTAATGGCTAAGTAAAGGATAAGTTAAGTAATGATTAAGTAAACTTAATAGCTAAGTAAAGTGCTTATGCTTAAGGGTTAAGTAAACTTAAAAGTTAAGTAAACTTAAGAGTTAAGCAAACTTAAAGGTTAAGTAAACTTAAGAGTTAAGCAAACTTAAAGGTTAAGTAAACTTAAGAGTTAAGCAAACTTAAAGGCTAAGTAGACTTAAGTGTTAAGTAAACTTAAGGAGTAAGTTAAGTTAGTCCTTAAGCCATGAATAGTAAGGAGGTTAGGGGGCAAAATGACTAAAATATCCTTAACTAGGAAATTCTATAAATAGGAAGCTTAAATCATTTATATGGGATTTTGAAAATCCTACATCTAGAGATAGAGAGAGAGAGAGGGTTCGGATGAAGAGGGAGAAGGAACATGAACATGAATGATCGGATCGAAAGTGTTCGTGAAATAGAAAAGCTATTAAATCGCTAGCTTTGTCTAGCGGAAGAAAAATAAAGAAGAACGGTAATCCGAAACATAGTCTTTTATAAATTTTCTTTAAGTTTTTATGTTTAAAAACATAACTTAATAAAGATAAGAAGTAGATAAGGTTAGAGATGATTTCATATGGTTGAAATCATGAGAAAAGAAGAAATAATAAATTTAAAGTTTAGTTAATAAATTTCTTAAGGAAGTATAAGATTCGTAATGAATTAGAACGATCCAAGTGGATTATATGAATAAGTAGGTGAAATAAGTAAAGAATGGTGTTCTATAACATCAAATTCCAGTAAAAAAAGAAATCATAATCTAAAATATCGATTAAAATGAAGAACAAACGAAGAACACGACGAAGACCGTTGTTGATGGACAAATTTAAAATCATCGTAGGATAATTGTTGTTGATGGACAAGTTTAAAACCATCGCGTATAAGTTATATGTGTATTGCTTGGTTAGGAACGGTAGAAACGTTCATGAAGAACGGATTAAAACTTAGCTATAACGAAGTTATGGCAAAAATTTCATAAAAGACAAACGAGAATTTAAAAGTTAGTAAATGAACCCGAGTGGGTAGGGTTTCATAAGAAAGTAAGAGAACATAGAAAACGTGAGTCGTGGACTCAAGAACGAACGAGTTTCGAGTTCGGATGACCGAATTACGGACGAACGAATGAAGAATGTTAAAAACATAAAATGAACAAAGGGTTAAAATCAAGCCAATCGAATGGCATGTTAAAGGATTTAGAATGAATTTCTTCTCAAGGGGTATTAAAGTACGTAAGATAAGGAAGAGAATGACTTTGGAACGACCTCGTTCCGAGTTATAACGAAGAAGTTTTGAGATCGGGAAATAAGCGTCTCAAATTGGATTTAACACTTAGAGAATTTTTCTAGGGTTTAGGCTCTCGTGACTGCAGTGCCAATTTGAGCCTTGGGAGGCTAAAATACAGTCATATGAAAGTGTAAAACCCCAACTTTTTGAATAAGGATGAATTTTCTATAAATATTATTTTTGAATATTATGGAGTGAAATTGATATAATTGTTGTGGGTAATATTTATAAATTTTGCAAAGTACTCAAGTTGTTATATAATATTCGATTGGTATGGGAATATTCGTTTTAACAGGAATATTAAGTACAACGACAAAATCATTGGTGGACCCCCATACGGAATTATTGTCGGATTGAAAGCGACAAAAATACTTTATAAAAATAATGGCGAAAGTTTTACAGTTATTTCGTTGAAACACCGGTGTTAAAAGTATAATGTCTGGCGTGCTTGCATAGTAGCACACTTGTATTAATTATTGATGCTTAAGTGATAAGTCACTCAGTTTTGTTGGTATTATTAATGTAATAATAAATAAAATCTTTTTATATAAAATGAATACTTTTATAAAGTTATTCTATAAATAGAATATATTATATTCTATTATGCATAGTGTTGCATAGAAAAATCTTTTTATATAATACGAATACTTTTATAAAGTTATCTACATTTTATTAGACAATAATTGAATATATTATATTTTATTATGCATAGTGTTTGCATAGTGCTGCATAGTGTTTGCATAGTAAAATCTTTTATAAAGTTATTCGTTTTATTAGATTATAAATAGAATATATTATATTTTATTTAAAAGATTTTTTTAAATATGGACCATCGATTAAAGTAAATCAATCTAAATTGTTCATGAGTTAGTTACTATGCATTCTATTTTTCTATAAATAGAAGCTCATTCATTCATTATTTTCTTTACGAATTCACTTTGAAACTCTAGAGAGATAAACTATAGAGAGAAAGAAGAAAGTATCTCGCTACTTCACTACTTATATATCCAAAGTACTCTTCTTCTTAAGGTAGGGAATATTATTTGTTGTCTTTGGTAAGGGGTGTTATTCTTTCTTATTCATGAAGAGAGGCTGTTGTTATTCCATTTCATATTATTACATTGAAATAACTTTTAGTCACGCGGTCTACCCTATACTTGGTGACATTCTTCTATTATTCTGTTGGAACATCATGTGCATGTGTTTTACACGGCACTGGTTAAAATCTTTATTATTATTCTGTTGGAACATCCCATCGTGTGTTTTACACACCGACTGGTTAAAATCTTTATTATTATTCCGTTGGAACATCATGTCTGTGTGTGTTTTACACGGACTGGTTAAAATCTTATTATTATTATTCTCGTTGGAACATCACATGTCGTGTGTTTTACACTGCACTGGTTAAAATCTTTATTATTACATTGGAACATCCACATCGGTGCAAATTTTGCGACACCGGTTCCGTTATTATTATTCTGTTGGAATAACTTTGTCTATCGGGTACCGCATGCATGGTGATTTCTTTTGTTATTCCATTCTTTATTACACTCGGTTGGTTAAAGTTTTGACTTCTATACTCCATGAAATTAGTAGAATATCCTTGATATTTGCACTTCATCCGAAGATCTTTTCATGGAAATATTCTTACGATCATTCTTGAATTTTACTCTACAAAGCAGTATCATGTTGACAATTTGGACATTAGTAGTTCTTGGACAAATTAATTCTTGAACTTGTTTTATTGAATTCTTATATCATTGTCATCATCCTCATGTTTATATTATGTGAAAGTCATCTGTGGCCTGTAGTGCATAGATGGACTTGGTATGATTATGACCAGGGATTATTTGGTGTAATCATGACCATAATGTTACAAATGATGTGGTTAAAGTCCTCATTGGCCCATAGTGCATTGATGGACAGTTGTTGGCATGATCATGACCATTAATGAATACACAAATATTCTTGGCCCGTAGTGCATGGATAATTGTGGTCGTGATACTAAAGAATATCCTTGGCCGTAGTGCAGGGGTGATTCGATGATGTGGAATATTTATTGTGAGTCTCAAATGATAATGAGTGGTGAAAAACCTTTTAATCATAAAAGATAGTAGATTTTATTTTCTACTTGACTCTTTTAATGGATTGCTTGTTCCGCTGCAGTTAAACTTGATGTCTATTATATTTTATCAGTTTAACATTGTTGGAGACTAATGATAATTTATTCTGCATTATCTTAGTCATAATATTTCTTACTGGGCTAGTTGTGCTCACCCTTTCTTTTCTTTATTCTCTTGTGAAATGAGAATATAGCTGGGACGAGTCGGGGAACGGAGTGATGGTCCAGAGGATAGCATTAGTAGTCCTCACTATTTCTATGAAATAGTGTGATAATAATTGTAATGAGGACTACTTTTGAGTTTGTATAATCTCTAGTAGACAATATTTGTATTCAAACTCACAGTTTATGTTTTGTCGTATTGTACACGACAGTTGTATTAGTAAGTTGTATTTGAATTCTTTACCATGTATCTGGCGACCCAGGATGGGTGATGTATACCTAATTTTGGGGGCATCATAGTTGGTATCAAAGCTTAGGGATATGATCCCTGGCTAAGATGTGAGACTAGAACTAGGAGGGGAGAGACGGGGAATTCTTTCGCTAGTATGACCTACTTAAATTTATTTTGTATTTAATTGGTTGGTCAGAGTTTAGAGATATTATGTTACATGTCAATTAACCTTTGTTTTGTGGCAGTATCTGAAAATGACATCCGAAAATGTTGAGAAAAGCAATGGAGCACAAAAGACCATTGAGTCTCCACATATCAATAATCAGGAGAATGTGCATCAGGAAGGCGACAATCCTCATGCAAACAACAACACTGACCAAATGATGAATGATGGATTGTTCAGAGGCTTTATGCAACTCATGCAACAGCAGGCGAGAGCGGATCCTGTCCAAAATGTAGGTGGAAACACAGGAAACTCTCAGGCGGTCACCGCTAAACAGTTCAAGGAGCTGGGACCACCGGAGTTTAAGGGAGAGCCAAAACCACTTATGGCGGAAGCATGGATAAAGCAGATCACCAAGATATTTGATGTCTTGGGATGCTCCGAGGAGCAAAAGGTTCCTTTTGCCGCCTTTATGTTGCGCGGAGAGGCAGATTATTGGTGGGAATCGGTAAAACGTACTCAACCTACCGTACTAAAGATGTCTTGGGAGAAGTTCCAAGAGCTGTTCAACGACAAATACTTTCCTGAAAGTATTCATCACATGAAGGAGGTGGAGTTTATCAAATTGGAGTAAAACAATATGACTGTGTCACAATACGAGGCAAAATTTGCGGAGTTATCCCGGTTTGCGTCCCACTTGGTGGATAATGAAGAGAGAATGGCGCGAATGTTTTTAAGAGGTTTGAAGCCGGAGATACGAGTTATAAATAGGGCTCAGTTGGTGGAGCACGATAACGAGTCAACGCAACCAAAAGAGAGCAGCCGACAAAATGATAATACTAGTGAGAGCAGTCATCGAAGCGGTGACAACAAGAGTGAAGGGAATCAACAGGCCAGAAATGGTAACCACTTCAGTGGTAATCAAGGCCAAAACAATAAGAATGGACATTTCAAGAAGAGGAGATTCAACAATGATGGAAAGACGTCAGCACCAGCACCCGTTGTTAAGGAAGGAGAAAGACCACCTATCATATGCTTCAAATGCGGAGGGGAGGGACACATCAGTCCAAATTACGCGATGCCGTCCAAAACATGTTATAATTGTGGAAGAGAAGGTCACTTAGCCCGATTTTGTCGTTCACTGAAGACAAATTCAGCTAGGATGGAGGCACCAAAGACTGTCCTAGAAAAGTCAAAGCCGGTAGTGCAAGGGAGAGCATTTTTTGTGACCTCCCAGAAAGCAAGGAACCCGAATGAGGTCATCACGGGTAAGTTTATCATAAACTCTAGCGAAGTCTACACTTTATTTGATACCGGTTCTACCTATTCTTTTATTTCTCCTATTTGCGCTCAACGATTAAATTTGACTCCGGAGAAATTAGACTTTGACTTATCTGTGAAAAGTCCATTGGGAGAAACCTTCATTATATCCACGGTTTATAAGTCTTGTTTGGTTCAAGTTGGTACCCACACATTACCTGTCGATCTTATTGCATTAAAAATACTTGCATTTGATGTAATTCTAGGGATTGATTGGTTAACTACTCATCATGAAAAAATTGATTGTTTTCGTAAGGTTGTTAGCTTTCATATTCCTAATCGACCTATTATGCGAATTCAAGAAACCAAACCATTAAAATCAATCATCATCATTCACTCAAGCCATAAAGCTATTCGTTTATTGAAAAGCGGATGTCAAGCTTTCTTAGCTCATGTCACAGATCTAAACAAAAATACGTCAGTTTTGAATAATATTTCAATTGTTAATGAATTTCGATGTATTCCTGAAGAACTTCCCCGCCTACCCCAGAGCGTAAAATTGAATTTTGTATCGACCTTGAACCCGTAAAGATAAAACCCATTTCTAAATCCCCATATCGAATGGCTCTATTGAACTTCGTGAGTTAAAAACTCAATTTGTAGGAATTGTTAGACATTGGCTTTATTAAATCCTAGTACTTCTCCTTCGGGTGCTCCTCATCTATTCGTGAAGAAGAAAGATGGGAGTATGCGACTTTGTATTGATTATCGAGAGTTGAATCATGTCACCATCAAAAATAGGTACCCATTGCCACGTATTGATAACCTGTTTGACCAGTTGCAAGGAGCCAAATTCTTTTCAAAGATTGATCTTCGTTTCGGATATCACCAATTAAAGATTAGAACCGATGACATTCCAAAGACGGCTTTCAGAACTCGGTACGGGCATTATGAATTCCTAGTCATGTCCTTTGGATTGACTAATGCTCCTGCTGCCTTCGTGGATATGATGAACCGAGTATTCAAGGAATATTTGGATCACTTTGTGGTCGTCTTCATTGATGACATCCTCATATATTCCAAAACCCGTGAAGATCATGAGCAACACTTAAGGCTGATACTCCAAAAGCTTCGTGAATATAAGCTTTATGCCAAGTTGAAGAAATGCGAGTTCTGGCTTGAGGAAGTAGCATTCCTTGGGCACGTGGTATCAAGTCATGGAATATCATTGACCCAAAGAAAGATTGAAGCTATTCAAAAAGTGGGAGCAACCTAAATCGATGGATCAAGTACGTAGCTTTCTTGGCTTTCTTTGGTTATTATCGGAGATTCGTAGAAGGGTTTTCTTGAATCGCTACTCCACTAACTCAGCTAACTCAGAAAGATACAAAGTTCGGTTGGAGCGTGGAATGTGAGAAGAGTTTTCAAGAACTCAAGAGGAGACTCATTTAAAGACTGCTCGACAATACCATCCTGCTCGGAGGATTTGTCATCTACAGTGATGCTTCGGGCAAAGGGTTAAGATGTGTTCTCATGCAACATGGGAAAGTAATAGCCTATGCCTCACGACAACTCAAAGAATATGAGAGGAATTATCTTACTCATGATCTAGAGTTGGCAGTTGTTGTCTTCGCACTAAAGATTTGGAGGCATTACTTGTATGGGAAGAAAGTGGAGATCTTTACGGATCATAAAAGCCTCAAATATTTCTTCACTCAAAAGGAACTCAACATGCGACAACACGTTGGCTTGAACTGTTGAAAGATTATGATCATACTATCCAATACCATCCTGGAAAAGCGAACGTGGTAGCTGACGCATTGAGTAGAAGATCATATGCAGGTACGAGTGCAATATTGTCAACACAAAGGCCTATTTTGTATGACTTGCAAAGGATGGAGATAGCGATAAAGACTCCAGGGACCCACGTGATAATGGAAAATATACGAGTAGAATCGACTTTAATTGATAAAATTAAAGCTACTCAAGTTACAGATCCAGAGCTGATGCATATGAGGAAGAAAGTGCAAGAAGGTGTGATGCCGGAAGCAAGAATCAATGAAGAAGGAATACTTCGAGTCAACTCCAGACTTTGTGTTCCTAACGACCCTGATTTAAAGTATAAAATCATGATGGAGGCGCACAACACACCGTTTGCAATCCATCTTGGGAGTACCAAAATGTATCATGATCTTCGACATACATTTTGGTGGGGCAATATGAAAAGAGAGATATTGCTGTTTATCTCAAGGTGTCTAACGTGTCAACGAGTCAAGGCGGAGCATCAAGTACCAAAAGGTCCATTGCAACCACTTGAAATTCCAGAATGGAAGTGGGAGAATATTACCATGGATTTCATTACTGGTCTTCCCAAAGTTTCTCAAGGCATAGATGTGATTTGGGTCATTGTTGATAGATTGACCAAGTCTGCTCATTTCTTACCGATACGAGAAACTTATACACTTGAACGTCTTGCTCGTATGTACATAAATGAGGTTGTAAGATTGCATGGTATGCCAATATCCATAGTTTCTGATCGAGACCCAAGATTCACTTCGCGATTTTGGGTTAGTTTGCAAAAAGCTATGGGCACAGATTTACGATTTAGCTCGGCATATCATCCTCAGACGGACAGACAGTCGGAGAGGACTATTCAAACTCTTGAAGATCTATTAAGACTCTGTGTCCTTGATTTCAAGGGAAGTTGGGACAAGTTCTTACCATTGGTGGAGTTTTTCCAACAACAACATTATATCAAGCAAGTATTGGCATAGCTCCATTCAAGCGTTGTATGGAAGAAAGTGTCGATTCTCGGTATCTTTGGGATGAGGTGGGTGAAGCAACGTTGTTGGGACCAGAGTTGGTACGTATGACTATGGAAAAGATTCAAATGATCCGGCAACGTATAAAAACCTCACAAGATCGACAAAAGAGTTATGCTGATCTTCATCGAAAGGACGTGGAATTCGATATAGGAGATCATGTGTTGTTACATGTTGCTCCATTGAAAGGAGTTACGAGATTTGGAAAGAGAGGAAAGCTCAATCCTCGATTCATCGGCCCATTTTTAATCCTTGATCGAGTAGGAACTGTGGCCTATAGACTCGCTTTACCGCCAAGTATGTCTCGTGTTCATAACGTTTTTCACATATCCATGTTACGTAAATATGTGGAAGACCCGAACCACATTATTGATTTGGAACCGGACGAAATAGCGGAAGATTTGACGTATGAAGAGGTTCCTGTTCAAATCTTGGATAAGAAGGAACATATTCTACGCACCAAGGTTATACCTCAAGTCAAAGTTTTGTGGGGAAACCACGATGTTGAGGAAATAACTTGGGAGTTAGAATCTGAAATGAAATCAAGGTATCCTTACCTCTTCGACATACCAGTGCGTACGCATACCCTAATTTTGAGGGCTTAAATTTCATAAGAAGGGAGATTGTAAAACCCCAACTTTTGAATAAAGATTAATTTTCTATAAATATTATTTTTGAATATTATGGAGTGAAATTGATATAATAGTTGTGGGTAATATTTATAAATTTTGCAAAGTACATAAAGTTGTTATATAATATTCGATTGGTCGGGGAATATTCGTTTTAACAGGGAATATTTGTACAACGGCACAATCATTGGTGGACCCCAAAATGGAATTATTGTCGGATTGCGAAAACGACAAAAATACTTTATGAAAATAACGGTGGAAGTTTTACCGTTAACTGTTGAAACACCCGGTGTTAAAGAAATGCTGATGAATGGCGTGGTTGTGTATAGTAGCTACGGTATTAATTATTGATGCTTAAGTGATAAGTCACTCAGTTTTGTTGGTATTATTAATGTAATAATAAAGAAAATCTTTTTATATAAAACAGAATAATTTTATAAAGTTATTCTATAAATAGAATATATTATATTCTATTATGCATAGTGTTGCATAGTGTTTTGCATAGTAAAATCTTTTTATATAAAAGCAGAATACTTTTATAAAGTTATCTGTTTTATTAGACAATAATTCAAATATATTATATTTTATTATGCATAGTATTTGCATAGTGCCTGCATAGTGTTTGCATAGTAAAATCTTTTATAAAGTTATTCGTTTTATTAGATTATAAATAGAATATATTATATTTTATTTAAAAGATTTTTGCTTTAAATATGGACCGTCGTCGATTAAAGTAAATCAATCTCTAAATTGTTCATGAGTTAGTTACTATGCATTCCATTTTTCTATAAATAGAAGCTCATTCATTCATTATTTTCTTATTTAATTCACTTTGAAACTCAGAGAGATAAAATAGAGAGAAAGAAGAAAGTATTTTGCAACTTCACTACTTATATATCCAGTACTCTTCTTCTTAAGGTAGGGAATAGTATTTGTTGTACTCGTAAGGGGTGTTATTCTTTCTTATTCATGAAGAGAACTGTTGTTATTCCATTTCTTATTATTACATTGGAATAACTTCATATCTGATCTACCCTATACTTGGTGACATTCTTCTATTATTACATTTGGAACATCATGTATACATGTGTTTTACAGGACACGGTTAAAATCTTTATTATTATTCATTTGGAACATCCATGCATGTGTTTTACAGGACTGGTTAAAATCTTTATTATTATTCCGTTGGAACATCCATGCGTGTGTTTTATACGGCACTGGTTCCATCTTATTATTATTCTGTTGGAACATCACATGTCATGTGTTTTACACGGACACTGGGTTAAAATCTTTATTATTCTGTTGGAACATCACGTCGATTGCAAATTTTGCGACGACTGGTTCCGTTATTATTATTCTGTTGGAATAACCTGTCTATGCGAAGTACCGCATGCATGGTGATTTCTTTTGTTATTCCATTCTTTATTACACTCAGCTAGTTAAAGTTTTGACTTTTATACTCCATGAAATTAGTAGAATATCCTTGATATTTGCGCTTCATCCAGTATCATGGAAATATTCTTCTGATCATTCTTCAATTTTACTCTACAAAGCAGTATCATGTTAACAATTTGGACATTATTAGTTCTTGGACAAATTAATTCTTGAACTTGTTTTATTGAATTCTTATATCATTGTCATCATCCTCATGTTTATATTATGTGAAAGTTATCTGTGGCCTGTAGTGCATAGATAGACTTAGTATGATTATGACCAGGGATTATTCGGTGTAATCATGACCGCAATGTTACAAATGATGTGGTAAAAGTCCTCATTGGCCCGTAGTGCATTATAGACATTTGTTGGCATGATCAAGACCATTAATGAATACACAAATATTCTTGGCCCGTAGTGCATGGATAATTGTGGTCGTGATACTAAAGAATATCCTTGGCCGTAGTGCAGGGGTGATTCGATGATGTGGAATATTTATTAAGTTAAGTCTCAGCGATAACAATGATGAAAAAACCTTTTTAATCATAAAAGATAGTAGATTTTATTTTCTACTTGACTCTTTTAATGGATTGCTTGTTCCACTGCAGTTAAACTTGATGTCTATTATATTTTATCAGTTTAACATTGTTAGAGACTAATGATAATTTATTCTGCATTATCTTAGTCATAATATTTCTTACTGGGCTAGTTGAGCTCACCATATCTTTCACTTTATTCTCTTGTGAAATGAGAATATAATTTGGTAGCGAGTCGAAAGCGGAGTGATGGTCCAGAGGATAGCATTAGTAGTCCTCACTATTTTTGTAAAATAGTGTGATAATAATTGTAATGAGGACTCCTTTTGAGTTTGTATAATCTCTAGTAGACAATATTTGTATTCAAACTCACAATTTATGTTTTGTCGTATTGTACACGACAGTTGTATTAGTAAGTTGTATTTGAATTATGTACCATATATCTGGCGACCCAAGACGGGTGATGTATACCTAATTTTGGGGGCGTCACAGTGAACTTCTGGAGAGTGGCGCCGTAGCGCGAGAGATAAAGAAGGGAGTGGCGCCGCAGCCCCAATGTTGGGAAAAAGCCAGAGATGAGCTTTTAACTGCTCAGCTCTTGGGGAAAATGTAAGGGAAGATAAAGAATATAATATTCAACTAATGTAACACTTAATCAAGTAATGCAACCCTTTATTAAAGGTTGAACGTAAAGAATCAGCAAGATTAATTTATAAAGAATATAAACGCGGGTTACGTAACCGATGTCCGGGGACCGTAGTCGCGATGAACGAACGTGAGGGATTGCTATGGTTGTGATTCCTTAGACGTTGAGCGACGAGGGTAATGAACATGGGGTGCGTATAATGGATAACGAAAGTATTAATAAGATGGGAATTATCAAGAAAGCCGTAACAAACGGTAATAAGATTAATGAAAGCCGAATGTGAGTTGATAAAGAATGAATCCGAAGGGATGACATTTAGTTGTCAGAAAGCCGTAAGAAATAAGAAATTAACTTTAACGAACATTAAGTTTAATGGTTCTGATAAGATAAGAATATAAATCATCCAAGATTATGAACGTTTTGAGTAAGACATCTCCGTATGTCATAAAGCCGTAAACTGGTAAAGGAAGTTAGTCGCGCAAACTTATATTGCAAGAACGCGAACCCTAAGAAGTATATCTAAATAAACCAATGTGTATGTTCAATATATGACTAATTGGTGTTTATGTTTTCTCCTTATGTGTTATATAGGAATTGAAATGAAAGACTGGCGTAAAGAAGTCGTAGTGAAGGCGTAAAGGCAAGTTTCCTAACTTCATTCATATTACATGAATGCTAGTTTCTTAAACTTCTAAGATATTGAACTTGAGAAGTTCTGCCTATGTGCGAACGTGTGCTATTTGTACAAGGTGGTAGAATGTATGAGGCCTTGAGCCAGACTTTGAACACTTCAGTGTTTCTATGATATGCATTGTTCTGTGATTAAACTGTTCAATACATGTATGTTCTGTTTATACATGAACCGTTATTGTTAAGTCTGTGCTAATGACTCTAGCCAGATAGGATGTGTTTCAAAAAGGTAAAAGAATGAAAGTATTTCAAAGTGAAAATGACTGATGTTTTAAGATGATAGGAATAGTGGAATCGAGACTATTCCTATTATTCAAGCTGCTTCATAACCTTTGTTCGGTTATAGAAGTTCTAAAGAAATGTTTTAATTCTAAAGTTGTTTGTTCAACTGTTATGACTTGCTGGAAAATTGAATGCTCACACTTGCTTTAAATGAAAAACAATTTTCAGCGAACAAGGTTAGAAGAACTTAAGGATCCCATAAAGATCAAGCTGATGGTCTCCAGATGAATTGCTATTCAGAATGTGAATGAGCGAGAAGATCAAGTGAAGACTTGTAATATAAAAAGATGAAATTGAATTATAGACTAGTTTAATAAACTATTATGTATCCTTGGTGGCGGATAAAAGTCACTCTTGTAAGATGAAATGAATAATGTAATTATCATTATTTGTAATGAAAAAGGTTATAAGGTTTCCAGAACCTGGGATTTGAGAATGTATATTGTTATATTTCAGTATATAATGATGTATGTTGGATGAAGGATGTACTCGTGACGTACGGAATCTAGGTGTGAAGATAGACCGGATTTCGGGGCGTTACAAGTTGGTATCAATGCTGATCGGTTATAAACCTTAGGTAGGAGTACCTAAGACTATAATCGTAGAGAGAATGATAAGAAGATCACCATGTGATCATAGTGACTCGTAGTAATAGATGGGTTATTAAACGATGAATGATTTATAGCTAGTGCTATGAATGAAAGGTACTATGAAGTAGTACGGGAAGAAGAACTTAGATTGAGTTATGAAGGATAGTATATGAATTAAAGAAAATTCGTATTAAGTAGAGAGAGATTTAGAAGTTGTAAAATTTCAATTGAGGACTCATGTAATACCTGAGTTGTATGAACCTTTGTTATGGGCAGAGGTTTGGGCTTGGTGTAACAACTGCTTAGCTTATTACAGTAATAATCATTGGGATTGGTCGCACTATCAAGATATATATGGAGAGAAGGTGAATCTTTTCTCATGTATATACTTGGTCGGTAGAGAACGATAAGGTAGGTGCGAGTTCTTGAAACTCATACTTATGGTAAGTTCGTGACTCATAATAATATGGTATGTTTTCGAATGTCTCAGCGAATTGACGCCTATGGTCTGTCTGGACAGTTCTTAAACTCATATTATTGTGGAAAGTTCCTGAACTCATAATGTGTGGTAAGTTGATGGACTGTACTAAGATATAGGAATGTTTAGACTGAAAATGAGTTATTTTCAGTAGGCTTAGTATTGAAGGTGCTAGAGAAGATTAATTATTGTCGCAGTAAGACAATGAAGGAAGATGGAGAAATAGGATATTTCAAGTCATCTAGCTATGCTAGATTTCAAACTTGATTGAACTCGTGCTGATATGTACATCTTGAAAAGGAAAGAATTAGTTCAACTTTTGGAATCAATAGAATTTTTAAAAGAGCTATTCTTGGTGTGCCTATGTTAATTGCTTTGGCTAGACAGAAATTGATTTAAAATATTTAAAATGAATTTTATATCATCTGTGCATTCGATGCAAGTGTGGTAAAACGATGGAGTTGTTAATGCAATTGAACCTGGTGTTGGATGTGATCTTAGGATCAACAACCCGCTATGGTATGATGTATAATGACGAAGTCCTCAGCGTACTGTGAGAATTACGATATCATAACGTCATAAACCGTTTTGATGTATTGCGAAAAGAATTTAAAGAAGTAGTCGATGTCAATTGAGTTGACTAGACGAATGTTTCGAGTTGATATCCAATTTATTGGTATGGTCTAAGCTACTTGATTCGGCTAGACAAATGGTATGTCATGTTATAAGAAAATTGAGCTTTCTCTGAGAACTGGTGCCAAACTAAATTGTTTTGATTAAGTGAGGAGAACATGGAAGAGGTAGTTTCTTTCTTTGTGATTGTAAACTAACCGTTAAGGAAGGGCTTACGGCGAAATGCTGTTTAACCTAGTAAGAGTTCATTGTTGATTTGACCCCTCAGCAAAATTATGAAACGTTTTAAGAGGAAATTTTATATTCCTCATTATTCCTTCTGCTTCATGATTCTTGATAGATTATGGGGGTTAGGAATGAGGGAAAGATAAGAACTCCGTTGAAGTGAAGTTGAGAAGAAAGGTAGGCTAAAATTTTGAGGACGAAATTTTGTGAAGAAGGGGTGAATGTGATGACCCGAGTAAGGGTGTGGTTTTAAGAAATTCCGAGGACGGAATTTTTATAAGGAGGAAAGAATGTGACGAACCAAAAATTCGGATCGTCCAGAATTTGGGTTTACAGAATTAGTTATTAATAAAACTAATTTTTATTAATATTATTATGTGCTATGTGTTTATTAATCGTTCTAGAACCTAGGATGATTATTAATCGGGAGTATTCTGGCTACGAGCTAGATTGAGCGAATAAGAATTTTCAAGACGAAAATAAAAGTTTTTAGGAACAAAATATTTTTCGGGAAAAAAAAGGCGAAATAGGCACTATTCATCCGTTTACGCTTTCGAGAGATTTATTTTGAAATTAAGAGAAGTTATTGATTACGTAAAATGTTAAGGCGTGATGGAATATTCAAAAATATTTCAGTTATGGCAAAAACGAAGTTTTCGCCTGCGGACTCAAAACCTAAGGGTTAGGAAAAGTGAGTTCCGATTGTTTACGTATAATAATTAGGATTATTATGCGTGAGGAATATGAGTATAGCAAGAGGGTTGGTACGACGTATAATACGAATATTGTACGAACTATATTAGAAGAAAATACGAGAATGAGATGCGTAGAATACGATTAGTTTTAATGGCTAAGTAAAGGATAAGTTAAGTAATGATTAAGTAAACTTAATAGCTAAGTAAAGTGCTTATGCTTAAGGGTTAAGTAAACTTAAAAGTTAAGTAAACTTAAGAGTTAAGCAAACTTAAAGGTTAAGTAAACTTAAGAGTTAAGCAAACTTAAAGGCTAAGTAGACTTAAGTGTTAAGTAAACTTAAGGAGTAAGTTAAGTTAGTCCTTAAGCCATGAATAGTAAGGAGGTTAGGGGGCAAAATGACTAAAATATCCTTAACTAGGAAATTCTATAAATAGGAAGCTTAAATCATTTATATGGGATTTTGAAAATCCTACATCTAGAGATAGAGAGAGAGAGAGGGTTCAGATGAAGAGGGAGAAGGAACATGAACATGAATGATCGGATCGAAAGTGTTCGTGAAATAGAAAAGCTAGCAAATCGCTAGCTTTGTCTAGCGAAAGAAAAATAAAGAAGAACGGTAATCCGAAACATAGTCTTTTATAAATTTTCTTTAAGTTTTTATGTTTAAAAACATAACTTAATAAAGATAAGAAGTAGATAAGGTTAGAGATGATTTCATATGGTTGAAATCATGAGAAAAGAAGAAATAATAAATTTAAAGTTTAGTTAATAAATTTCTTAAGGAAGTATAAGATTCGTAATGAATTAGAACGATCCAAGTGGATTATATGAATAAGTAGGTGAAATAAGTAAATAATGGTGTTCTATAACATCAAATTCCAGTAAAAAAAGAAATCATAATCTAAAATATCGATTAAAATGAAGAACAAACGAAGAACACGAAGACCGTTGTTGATGGACAAATTTAAAATCATCGTAGGATAATTGTTGTTGATGGACAAGTTTAAAACCATCGCGTATAAGTTATATGTGTATTGCTTGGTTAGGAACGGTAGAAACGTTCATGAAGAACGGATTAAAACTTAGCTATAACGAAGTTATGGCAAAAATTTCATAAAAGACAAACGAGAATTTAAAAGTTAGTAAATGAACCCGAGTGGGTAGGGTTTCATAAGAAAGTAAGAGAACATAGAAAACGTGAGTCGTGGACTCAAGAACGAACGAGTTCCGAGTTCGGATGACCGAATTACGGACGAACGAATGAAGAATGTTAAAAACATAAAATGAACAAAGGGTTAAAATCAAGCCAATCGAATGGCACGTTAACGGATTTAGAATGAATTTCTTCTCAAGGGGTATTAAAGTACGTAAGATAAGGAAGAGAATGACTTTGGAACGACCTCGTTCCGAGTTATAACGAAGAAGTTTTGAGATCGGGAAATAAGCGTCTCAAATTGGATTTAACACTTAGAGAATTTTTCTAGGGTTTAGGCTTTACTTCTGATGCTGCCAATTTGAGCCTTGGGAGGCTAAAATGCTTGCATGAGTGTAAAACCCCAACTTTTTGAATAAGGATGAATTTTCTATAAATATTATTTTTGAATATTATGGAGTGAAATTGATATAATTGTTGTGGGTAATATTTATAAATTTTGCAAAGTACTCAAGTTGTTATATAATATTCGATTGGTATGGGAATATTCGTTTTAACAGGGAATATTCGTACAACGACAAAATCATTGGTGGACCCCACAACGGAATTATTGTCGGATTGAGAAAACAACAAAAATACTTTATAAAAATAATGGCGAAAGTTTTACCGTTAACTGTTGAAACACCCGGTGTTAAAAGTATAGTAATACGCGTGCTTGCATAGTAGCACACGGTATTAATTATTGATGCTTAAGTGATAAGCCACTCAGTTTTGTTGGTATTATTAATGTAATAATAAATAAAATCTTTTTATATAAAACAGAATACTTTTATAAAGTTATTCTATAAATAGAATATATTATATTCTATTATGCATAGTGTTGCATAGTAAAATCTTTTTATATAATACAGAATACTTTTATAAAGTTATCTGTTTTATTAGACAATAATTCGAATATATTATATTTTATTATGCATAGTGTTTGCATAGTGCCTGTATAGTGTTTGCATAGTAAAATCTTTTATAAAGTTATTCGTTTTATTAGATTATAAAGTGCTTATGCTTAAGGGTTAAGTAAACTTAAAGGTTAAGTAAACTTAAGAGTTAAGCAAACTTAAAGGCTAAGTAGACTTAAGTGTTAAGTAAACTTAAGGAGTAAGTTAACTTAGTCCTTAAGTCATGAATAGTAAGGAGGTTAGGGGGCGAAATGACTAAAATATCCTTAGCTAGGAAATTCTATAAATAGGAAGCTTAAATCATTTATATGGGATTTTGAAAATCCTACATCTAGAGAGAGAGAGAGGGTTCGGATGAAGAGGGAGAAGGAACATGAACATGAATGATCAGATCGAAAGTGTTCGTGAAATAGAAAATCTAGCAAATCGACGGCTTTGTCTAGCGGAAGAAAATAAAAAGAAAGGCAGAATCAAAACCTAGTCTTTTATAAATTTTCTTTAAGTTTTTATGTTTAAAAACATAACTTAATAAAGATAAGAAGTAGATAAGGTTAGAGATGATTTCATATGGTTGAAATCATGAGAAAAGAAGAAATAATAAATTTGAAGTTTAGTTAATAAATTTCTTAAGGAAGTATAAGATTCATAATGAATTAGAACGACCCGAGTGGATTATATGAATAAGTAGGTGAAATAAGTAAAGAATGGTGTTCTATAACATCAAATTCTAATAAAAAATGAAATCATAAACTAAAATATCGATTAAAATGAAGAACGAATGAAGAACACGAAGAACGTTGTTGATGGACAAATTTAAAACCATCGTAGGATAATTGTTGTTAATGGACAAGTTTAAAACCATCGCGTATAAGTTATATGTGTATTGCTTGGTTAGGAACGGTAGAAACGTTCATGAAGAACGGATTAAAACTTAGCTATAACGAAGTTATGGCAAAAATTTCATAAAAGACAAACGAGAATTTAAAAGTTAGTAAATGAACTCGAGTGGGTAGGGTTTCATAAGAAAGTAAGAGAACATAGAAAACGTGAGTCGTGGACTCAAGAACGAACGAGTTCCGAGTTCGGATGACCGAATTACGGACGAACGAACGAAGAACGTTAAAAACGTAAAATGAACAAAGGGTGAAAATCAAGCCAATCGAATGGCATGTTAACGGATTTAGAATGAATTTCTGCTCGAGGGGTATTAAAGTACATAAGATAAGGAAGAAAATGGCTTTAGAACGACCTCGTTTCGAGTTATAACGAAGGAGTTATAAGATCGGGAAGTAAGCGTCTCAAATTGGATTTAACACGTAGAGAATTTTTCTAGGGTTTAGGCTCGGCGCTGCAGCGCCAGCTGAGCCTTTGGAGGCAGCGCCAATGTTGGGAAAAAGCCAGAGATGAGCTTTTAACTGCTCAGCTCTTGGGGGAAATGTAAGGGAAGATAAAGAATATAATATTCAACTAATGTAACACTTAATCAAGTAATGTAAACCTTTATTAAAGGTTGAACGTAAAGATTAATCAAGATTAATTGATAAAGAATATAAACGTGGGTTACGTAACCGATGTCCGGGGACCGTAGTCGCGATGAATGAACGTGAGGGATTGCTATGGTTGTGATTCCTTAGACGTTGAGCGACGAGGGTAATGAACATGGGGTGCGTATAATGGATAACGAAATTATTAATAATATGGGAATTATCAAGAAAGCCGTAACAAACGGTAATAAGATTAATGAAAGCCGAATGTGAGTCGATAAATAATGAATCTGGAGGGATGACATTTAGTTGTCAGAAAGCCGTAAGAAATAAGAAATTAACTTTAACGAACATTAAGTTTAATGGTTCTGATAAGATAAGAATATAAATCATCCAAGATGATGAACGTTTTGAGTAAGACATCTCCGTATATCATAAAGCCGTAAACTGGTAAAGGAAGTTAGTCGCGTAAACTTATATTGCAAGAACGCGAACCCTAAGAAGTAAATCTAAATAAACCAATGCGTAAGTTCAATATATGACTAATTGGTGTTTATGTTTTCTCCTTATGTGTTATATAGGAATTGAAATGAGCAGCTTTAAAGCGTAAGCGTCGCTGCTAAGCGTAAAGGCAAGTTTCCTAACTTCATTCATATTACATGAATGCTAGTTTCTTAAACTTCTCAGATGTTGAACTTGAGAAGTTCTATCTATGTACGAACGTGTGATATTTGTACAAGGTGGTAGAATGTATGAGGCCTTGAGCCATAATTTGAACACTTCAGTGTTTCTATGATATGCATTGTTCTGTGATTAAACTGTTCAATACATGTATGTTCTGTTTATACATGAACCGTTATTGTTAAGTCTGTGCTAATGATTCTAGCCAGATGGATGTGTTTCAAAAAGGTAGAAGAATGAAAGTATTTCAAAGTGAAAATGACTGATGTTTTAAGATGATAGGAATCGAGACTATTCCTATTATTCAAGCTGCTTCATAACCTTTGTTCGGTTATAGAAGTTCTAAAGAAATGTTTTAATTCTGAAGTTGTTTGTTCAACTGTTATGACTTGTTGGGAAATTGAATGCTCACACTTGCTTTAAATGAAAAACAATTTTCAGCGAACAAGGTTAGAAGAACTTAAGGATCCCGTAAAGATCAAGCTGACGGTCTCCAGATGAATTGCTATTCAGAATGTGAATGAGCGAGAAGATCAAGTGAAGACTTGTAATATAAAAAGATGAAATTGAATTATAGACTAGTTTAATGAACTGTTATGTATCCTTGGTGGCGAATAAAAGTCACTCTTGTAAGATGAAATGAATAATGTAATTATCATTATTTGTAATGAAAAAGGTTACAAGGTTTTCCAGAACCTGGGATTTGAGAATGTATATTGTTATATTTCGGTATATAATAATGTATGTTGGATGAAGGATGTACTCGTGACATACGGAATCTGGGTGTGAAGATAGATCGGATTTTGGGGCGTTACAATTTCGATAATTTTCTATTTCGAATTTGGAAAAACTTTCTTCTACAAAGTTGTAGAAAATTAAATTTTCTATGGAATGGACATAAAATTCGTATTTTCTAATAAAAGGGATATTTATTATGAATTATTGAAGTTTCAAAAAATAAATGTTTTTTATTAAAAACATGGGTGTGCCCCACTTTTGGTTGTTGTGGAATTTTCTCAATTTAGTGGGCCCACTTGTGGTGTGCTGAGTTTGGTCAAGTGGTGTGCGTGAATTTTTTATTTAAAATATTATTTTATTAAATTTTAGTCTACTTTGACGTTCTGGAATTTTCTAATAAATAGGGTGCTTAGTTAGAATTAAAAATCACACCAAAATCAGAAGTTTTCTCTCTCTATAATATCTAGCGTATTTTGTGAGTATTTAGATACTTTGAGAGTTGCTATTCAGTGCAAGTTTTCTTCAACATTATATCCGAAATACCAGTCAGAAGTATTGTTCTTTTGAGGTAAGGGATGATATTTTCTTCGTAAATGATGTTATTTCTTTCAATATCATTATACCGAAATATTGGTATGAATTTTATTATGAAATTTATACCTTTTCATGTCGAGGCACTATTCACGTATACAACACTATTCACGAATACAGTACTATTCACGAGTACTATTCACGAAGTATGATTTTTCTTATGAAATTGTTACCTTTTGTGTCGGGATACTATTCACGTATACGGAACTATTCACGAATATGACACTATTCACATAAAAATTAAATTTTCTTTTCTTTGTCCAAGTTGTCTATTATGCTTACTATCTTTGATTGTATCCATGTTTTGATTTTTATTCTTGAATTTTGCTCCACAATTGATTATTATGGAGTATTTTTGAACTTGGATAAATTGAAGTACGAATCCCTAATCTTTGTCCTTTTATCTCACTGAATTCATTTTCTATAAGATATTTTTCATCATCCTCAGTCTTAAATGGTGATACTTGATGAATATCTCTGGCCTGTAGTGCAAATATAAATGACTACCTGATGAATATATTTGGCCCGTACTGCAAAGTAGGACAGGTGTTGAGATGAACATGACCAACTGGTGATACAAATGAATATCTTTAGCCCGTAGTGCAAAGATGAATATTTGGTTCAAGATGTATATTGATTGATGTTACAGGGATAAAATATTGATGATGGACTTTTAAATCATAGAAGATAGTAGACTTCATTCTCTACTTAACTCTTCTAACGAATTGTTATTTTCGCTGCGAATATTGATTTAAAACTTGTTGTCCATTATATTTTATCTAATGTATTAAAGGCTAACGATAATCTGTTCTATATTATCTTAGTCATAATATTCTTTATTGGGCTAGTTGAGCTCACTCGTTTCCTTTTTGTTCCATTTTTCTTCTCAGGAGACGAGAATATAGCGAGAACTAGTCGGGGTGTGGAGTGATGAGTCCAGACAATTGTTTTAGCAGTCCTTATTATTTTGTAAAATAGTGTACCAATAATTGTAATGATGACTTATTTGAGTTTGGATATTGTCTAGAAGACAATATTTGTATTTAAACTCACAACATATGTGTTGTTATATTTTGCACGACAATTGTAATAATGAAGTTGTAGTTGTTTTCTGTACCATGTATTTGGCGACTTAGAATGGGTTGTGTGGACCTATTTTGGGGGTGTCACAGTTGGTATCAGAGCTTAGGGATATGGTCTTTGGCGGAGATCGGGGAATAGAACTAGGAGGGGAGAGACGAGTATATCCTTCGCTGGTGTGTCCTACCTAAGCTTATTTGTTTGGTCGGTCAAAATATAAGGATATTATGTGGCATGCCAATTTCTTTAATTAACCTTTATTTTGTGGCAGTTGTGACGAACGAGATTTTTGTAATTTAATTTTAATATTTATTGAAGTAAATAAATATTTTTGATGATTTAATTATTAGATTAAATAATTAATTGATGCAGTTGTGGTAGATTAATTTAACTATATGTGTTACATCTATTAAATTAATGTAGAGAATAATTATTATTCAAATATGTAATTATGTGAGCTTATTGAATTAAAGGAAATATTTAATTAAGCATGATGTTACTTTAATTAAATTAATTATTAATTAGAGAGTTAATAATTTGACATTATTTATTAATGAGAAATTTAATTATGTGACTATGTGAATTTATGAGAAATTATTATATTTAAAATAAATTAAATAGGATATTGATTTATTTTATGAAGGAGTGTGACATTAATTAAACTATATGATAAAAGGTTTTATTAAAATAAATGGTTTTGAAATCTATTCTTGCTAGCCAAACAAGGCCCTATGGGGAGTTGGAAGCAGTTGCCCATTATTGGGTTAACTGACCACTCAGTGCGTCAGTTCCTTTCTTATATGTGTCTTCTCATTATTTCCTATTTTTCTAAGTCTAAGAACAAAGCAATCACAGAGATAAAATTATCAGAGAAAATAGTTAGAGATTGTGAAGGAGATTGAAAGAGAAGAATTGAAAAGCATCTAAGCCTACTAATCTATACTTATTCTCAGGGTAATCTCCTCTTCCCAAATTCTAAATTTCACGTTGTTTAAGTTTTATAAATATAGCTTTCAAACCTTTTGTAAAGCCTCAGTAACTGAGAAAGGAGTAATGTTTATGGGTTATGTATGTATTAATATGTATCAAATCGTATTTAATTATATATATTATGTAAACCATGTCATCAGTTTCATGAAAATACGTAGTATATGATTGCTACAAAATTACAGAGTATGAGTTTTGGCCTTATGGCCCTTATACATAATTTTAGTGTGTCAAACATAAATGTTTTCGTAAAATTTACACCCTTATATTATTATGCATGTTGATACGAAGAGACCAAAGTTTAAATGAACGGATTCGGTGTTATAACGAATCCGTAGTATTAATTTTCATGTTTTGTTTTCAAAACCTTCAAGAACATCAAGAACAGTACAATTTGCATATTTTAATTCTATTATTATATGTTTTAAAGGGTTAAAATCATTCTATAATTATTGGGTAATGATTATGTATGAATTATATCATGTGGGTATGTCTAATTTCGTGTAGAAAATAAGAAATAGGTAGAAATTGGCATGTTCTGCGATTTTTCGTGAACTGCAATTTCTGTAACTGGTTCGCCACGCCGCGGCGCCAGTCCTATGCCTTAAGGCCCACGCCACAGTGCCAAGAGTCCCACCACAACACATGAAAGTACCGATTATAATAAAGTAAATGCATGGCACCACTCTCCAGAAAGTTCAGAAACGAAAAATTTTAAATTGTTTTAGTCTAGCAATGTGTTAGTAACTTAATGTAATGAACATAAAATTATGTTATAAGTATAATGAGATGTTAAAATAAATACTTAGCATGTAAATAACATAATTACATGTGGATTGAATTATTGAATACATAATTAGCTTGTTATTCATGATGTGTAAATTATATGACAAAGTGGTAATTTGACTAAGTATAGTCAATATTCGAATTAGACAAAAGAATGAGTTTTTGATGATTAGTTAAGTTATAATTAACTGGTATTGTGAATGTGAATGGTATGTAGGATTAAATTCAAAGAACGTGCTTAGTTAAAGTGTAATCTACGCACGAGGCAAGTTTCCTAACCCTACTTGTCATTATTATTCAAGTTTATTATTTACCTCGAGTAAATTATCATTACTATTATTCAAGTTCAAATGTTATATTAAAGATTGATTATCTTTTCAAAGCATGATTCAGTTATACAATAATTGTCCTATTGTATACTTCTTGAGATTATTATTCAAATTGAATATCATTATTGTTGAACCTTATTAGACTAGTGAACTTTATTGATTCAACTAGTCATTAGTTGATGAACGTTCTAAATTTCAGAACCCTTATTGAATTATCCAAACCAAACTTCCTTTAGTGCGAGACTTGAATGTCAAATCGAGATGAACAACCACGTAAAGGATTTACTTATCGTTAAGCGTTAAGATATTACGCATGATGGTACTAAGGGTGATCCCCCTAAGTACGAGAAGAAAGGTCCATAGTCTTATGACTATTAAAGGTTTCAAGTATAACCCTTGATACATAGTTCAAGGTCTTATGACCCTCATAATTCTTTTGATTCTTGTTATTCATTCTTGATTCAAAAGTTGAGCTTTTATTCAGATGTCTTTGATTCACTCGCATGTTATTATACTATTATTTCATTGTTATACTTGTGGGCAATAGTGCTCACTCTTGCTTATTAATAACATTGCGATTAAGACGAAAAAGAACCGATGAACCTTCCACTAGTAAAGGCAAGGGCAAAGTTAGCAAGTGATGAAGACTTGTTATTTTATTTGATGATGTATTTATGTTAGGCTTGAGTTAATGATGTTGTTTAAGACTTATTGTTTATATTTTTGCACAGATGTTTAAGGTTAGTTTAACCTGGGATTATGTTCATGATTCAGATGTTGTAACCCTATAAAGGGGAGATTTTATTTCTATCTATTGCATGGTTTACATTTATTATGGGTAGATAGATAGATGATATTTGTACAGTGAACACCAAATCCCGTGGAATCGAAGTACCAAGATTTGGGGGTGTCACAGCAGTATTTGAGAATTGTAGCTGAAAATGTTAACAATGGAATGAATGAGACCGTGGAGACACCTTTAATCGCCAACCAGGAGAACATGCAACAGGACGACAATGTTCCTCTTGTAAACAACACCACTGATCAAACGATAAATGATGTGATGTTTAGAAGTTTTTTGCAGTTCATGCAAAATCAGACGAGGGAGACTCGTGTTCAAAATACGAGTGGAAATAATAACAACGCACAGCTTGTCACAGCCAAGCAGTTTAAAGAGTTGGGACCACCAGAATTTTTGGGAAAGCCGTATCCGATCAAGGCGGAAACGTGGGGTAAAGAAATTACCAAGATATTTGATGTCTTGGGATGCACGAAGAAACAAAAGGTTCCATTCTCCACCTTTATGTTCCATGGTGAGGCATATTACTGGTGGGAATCTGTGAAGCGTACCCAGCCTGCCGCACTCAAAATTGAATTCATTTCTTTTTCTAATTAATTAGTACATTCAAGTAAGTACTCTGTTTATTTAATTATATATGTATTATTTTATTATTTTTTGTGTTTCCATTCCAAGCATGTTAGGCTAGATTATTTTCTAGGGAGGATGAGTATAATTGATTGATTCCATTGCACATATTCATGCCAATTTATTCTAATAATTTAGTGCTTTCGCGTTAAAAATAATTCTTTCTATTTGATTCCTATTTTTGTTGATAAGAAAATAAGGTTGGATTCTCATTATTATTTATCGGATTCAATTTATAATTTGTTAAAGGCTGATATAAACTTTGTTGGGAGATTGCATACTTAAATTTGATGTTGAAAGTAAATATTCATGATTATATGTAAAATCCTTCAAGGAATATATGTACAAGGACTTAGTGGTAGATCAAATTTGTTAGGTTGATCTGAGCTTTTAATGTTCATCATTCTGTAAATGAATGTATAAATGAAAAGATCAAAGCTGTTAGGTTGACTTATATCTTGAGATGTAATAGATATGCTTCAACAGAATTGTAGTCTATCGAGCTGATCAAGAGATTGCAGAAGATAAGGCAGAATCGTAGAGCATCGAGAATCGTAGTGTGTCTGCTTTGAAGGGCCTCTCCCAAGATCGTAGAGTTGTCAAAACGTTTGTTGAGCCAACTCAGAGATCGTAGTATGCTCTCGGAAGCGTAGAGTATGCAAGTCAAGAAAGTGAAGATTGTAGTGTGCCAGTACTTAAGAGAAATTGTAGTGTTCTCATTTTCTAGTATAGGATCAAGCACCAAGGTGGTAAGACACCATAATTCGAATTGTAGAGCTTCATTTGTCTTTGTCAGAAGCATTGAGCCTTGTCAAATGGTTCAAAGAACAAATCACAACAAACATTGAATGAGTTATAAATGTTGAAACCCTCGGGAACCTCAATGACACAACAATCATCCTTAGTATATAACAAAGAAACCTATTAAAGAAGTTAAGGAAAGGACTATGGGTCAGCAGAAAACATCTTTTCAGGTGTTAGGTGAGATAACAGTCTGATGTGTTAGTGGGCCAGACTGCAAATCAGAAGTTGTGCAAAAAGTCTCCATCAAAGCTCATAAATGTCAAAACGTATTTAATGCTTCAACGGATGCCTTCAACAGATACATTTTAAAGGCATCATATATACAAAACATTAGCAGACGAAGATAAGCAAGCAAGCACTAAACAAAAATGTTGAAGAACACTTAACGCTCAACTCTACGATCTGACAGAGAAAGCTTGCTCAGCTACTCAGTTCTTTAGAACACACGCTTAACAACAACCGAGTACCACCATTCAAGAACTCAACTATTATCAAGTAAAGAAAGAAGTTCCAAGTCAGAAGGACTTGAAGAGTTCTAAGTGAACTGAGAAGTACCAAGTCTGCTAGACTTGAAGAGTTCAAAAGTGAACTAAGAAGTTCCAAGACTGCTGGTCTTGAAGGAATCTGTGAGATTCAGAAAGTGTAAAGATATCCTTAGTGGATTTTCTACTCGAGGAGTAGAAGAGTGGACTAGGAGCTTTAAGTGCTATGAACCACTTAAAACTGTTGTGTCTTTTACATTCTTTCTATAACTGCTATAACTATCATAACTGCTTTAGTCTTATTAACTCGCTATATCGTAAAGGGAGAACAAACAAATCTTAAATCCGTTGTGTTTAAATCATTATCAAAACTAAGAAAGTATTTCAAAAATGAATTTAAAATATATATTCAACCCCCCTTCTAGATAACTTTTATGCCTCTGGGAATTAACAATTGGTATCAGAGCATGTTCTATCAAATAGCCTACACAGCTTAAGTAGATCCAATGACACATCTGATAAGCGAATCAAAAACTGGAAGAAGCAGCAAGCCACCTATGTGCAATAAAGATAAATTTGCCAACTAGAAAGTTCGTATGCAAGCCTATATGGATTCAATAGATGAAGATCTTTTTGAAACTGTTCAGAATGGGCCCTACGTTCCAACAAAGTTTGCACCAACTTCAGACGACCCAAAAAAAAATTAGATCAAGGTTAAAGAAGAATGGACTGACAACGAAAAGAAAGTTGTCCAACTCGACAAGAAGGCCAAGAACATTTTGTTCCAATATTTGGAAGATGACCTATTCGAGAATGTGGTCAATAAGAAAACAGCAAAGGAAGTATAGGAAACATTGCTCATCATGCATGAAGGAACAGAAGAAGTCAGAGAAAACAAGCAATATATCTCTTCTGACTCAGCAATATGAAATGTTTGCACACGTTCAAGGAGAAAATGTCACTTCCACCTATGAAAGATTCAATATACTGCTCAAATCTCTCCGAGCCTATGGAAAGATCTATCCAAATAATGATTTAATCATAAAGTTCATGAGAGCTTTACCTAGCAAGTGGGATGCCAAAACCACTGCCATCAGAGAATCAAATAATCTCCATGAAATGACTGTTCAACAGTTATATGGCAACCTTCTCACGTATGAACTAGAGCTAACTCAACGAGCAAAAACTCTATCAGAAGGAAGAAAGAAGGATAAAGGGGTTGCTCTCAAAGCAACAGACAGCATCTCTAATGCCAACACTGAAAATGACTCTGACTATAATGAAGATGATGAGGAGGACTTTGCAATGTTGGAAAGAAGACTTAGAAGGTTCATGCGTCAAGGAAGACTTAGCAAACCAAAGAAAGTTAACAACTACAGCAACCAGGAGCAGATAAATGACTTATGCTACAACTGTAAGAAGCCTGGCCATTTCATTGCAAACTGCAACAAACCTCTTACAGAAGAACTAAAGAGGAAATCAAATCCAAAGAAAGAATTCAAAGGCAATAAAAGGCCTCAAAAGAAACATAAAGGTCTTGTGGCCAAAGGATCATGAAGTGACTCAAACAATGACTCAACTCCCAATTCTGGAGATGATGAAGATCCTCAAATGGAAAATCTCTGTCTGATGGGCAAACATGCAAAGGATAAAAAGAGCTCTGACATTCATGAAGTAAGTATAGATGAGGTATTTGACTTTAACTCTACTGATGTAGACATTGATGATTTGAGAACTGCACTACATGGCATAACATCTGATCTGCATCAATACATGAAATGGTTCAGAGTTCTGTCCAAAGATTATTCTCTTCTTCAAAAAGAAAGTTCAGGGAGAACTAGAAATAGCCCTTCTAAGTACTAACTCTCTGTCTAATTTTGAAGCTGAGAATAAGCTCTTAAAACAAGCCAATGAACTCAATGCACAAAGAGAGTCAAGTCTAACCTCTAAAATTGAGGAACTAGAAAGGACAATCTCTACATGGAATAAATCCTCTTCATCCATGGACTCCCTGATCTCCAGTCAGAGAAGTGCATATGACATAATAGTTTTAGGTTTTGGGGAATCCACCTCAGAACCATATATGAAAAAGATAAAGGAAACTAGCACTAGTAATGCTTCAAGTTTTAGTAGAAGCATTACATTTGTGAAATCCTCACAGAAGGAAGAACCAGTCCAACCCTGCTCTTCTGATCCAATCCATATTCCAAGGAATAAAGAATCCCATGCTGGCCTGGGTTTTAGAAAAGAGAAGAGTAACTTAGTCATTACTTTCCAACCTCGAAGGATCGTTGATTCGAGTAAAATCAACTCCACGAACCAAGTGGAAAGTAACAGTAGAGGTAAGCTTCACTCCTCATAAATCATGAAAAATAAGGACACATGGAAAAAAGAGAACCAATATAAAGGAAGGATTGTTGAGAATCCACATAAGTCCAAATGAAGGAAGAATCCACATACACACACAAGCATGCATCATACTAGATGCTTTGTATGTAATAAGGTTGGTCATAAGGATGCAATATGCTACCATAATCCTATGCTTGTGAGACCTAAAATCAAATAAATTTGGGTTGTCAAGGGTACTAACAAAGTAAAACCCATGCAAGTATGGGTACCAAAATGAAAGTTTAATTTTACCACAGGAACAGAGCTCCACGATCACAACATGGTATCTGGATAGTGGATGCTCAAGGAAAATGATCGGGAAAAGGCCCTTCTATCTAACTACATAGAAAAGGAGGGTCCTTCAGTCATCTTCGGAGACAATGGCTCTGGCAAGATAAGAGGATATGGCTCAGCTGGGAATGGTGCAATGTCCTTCAGTAAAGTAGCCTATGTGGAAGGTTTACAACACAATCTTTTGAGCATAAGCCAACTCTGCGACAAGGGTCATCAAGTCACCTTCCTCAACAATCAATGTCAAGTCAGAGATCTGAAGACATCCTCTATAAAGCTGACTGGAACAAGAGAAGGAAACGTCTACACTGTTAATCTTGGTCAACTGAGCTAAGACGAGATGATATACTTTTTGGCTAAAACATCTGAAGAAATGAGTTGGTTATGGCATAGAAGACTGTCTCATCTCAACTTCAAAAGCATGTCTAAACTGGCCTCCAAGGATCTAGTATCAGGCTTACCCAAGTTCAGCTTCATCAAAGAAAGGCCATGCAGTGCCTATCAACTTGGAAAGCAGACTAGATGCTCATTCAAGAGAAAAACTGTCAACTCAATTTACAAGCCTCTACAACTGCTTCACATGGATCTATTTTGGCCAATTCCAACAACAAGCCTTGGAGGGAAGAGATACTCATTGGTCGTAGTGGATGACTACACCAGATTCACATGGGTGTTCTTTCAAAACTCAAAAGATGAAATAAGCTCCCAACTAATCAAGCTGTTCAGACTGGTGATGAACGAGAAAGGGGAGAAAATCAAGGCTATAAGGAGCGATCATGGCGAGAGAATTCGACTTCTACGAGATGGACCGATTCTGCATGCACAATGACATCGATCCTTGACTTCTCGACTCTACAAACTCCTCAACAAAATGGAGTAGCTGAGAGAAAGAACAGAACCTTGATAGAGGCTGGAAGAACTCTACTAGCAGTAGCCCATCTGCCTGAATACTTCTGGGCAGAAGCTATCAACACTGTATGCTACACTTAGAACCGATAGCTCATACCCTCTACGATTAAGAAGACTCCCTACAAATTGTGGAAAGGAAGGAAGCCAAATGTCAGCTACTTTCATGTATTCGGTTGTGTATGCTACATTCTCAACAATGGGAAATAGTATCCGACAAAGTTCCAACCCAAGTTAGACGAAGGAATCTTTCTTGGATATGCCACAGACAGTAAGGCCTATAGAGTGTTCAACAAGAAAACGCTGAGTGTTGAAGTCTCGATTCACATCATCTTTGATGAAACAGACTTGGACAAAACAGTGTCTCAAGACACTACGAACAATAGTTCAGACACTACGAACGAGGTCGTCGAGCTCAACACCACGATCGTAGTTCTTAAAAATGAAATCATCGAGCAAGGAGAGGAGATCGTAGAGAGAACTACACAAGACAACGAACCTCCACATCAAGAAGCATAAATTGATCTTGAAGGTCTCAAATAAGAAGGAATCAGGACAGATGTTGTAACAGGAAATAGATGGGCAAAAGATCCCACTCAAGACTTAATCATTGGAGATCCAAATGCAAGAGTCAAGACAAGAGCTGCCACCCAGAATGAGTGTTTCTATCGAAGATTTCTGTCGCAAATGGAACCCAAGAAAATAGAAGATGCTATGGAAGACTCCAGTTTGATAGAAGCCATGCAAGAAGAACTAAATCAGTTTGAAAGAAGCAAAGTATGGAGATTAGTTCCAAGACCAAGAAGCCATCCAGTCATTGGCACCAAGTTGATCTTCAGAAACAAGATGAATGAAGATGGAGTAATAACAAGGAATAAGGCAAGAGTAGTGGCCAAAAGTTATTCTCAAGAAGAAGGCATTGACTATGACGAGACCTTTGCACATGTTTCCAGATTAGAAGCCATCAAAATATTCCTTGCTTTTGCTGCACACATGAAATTCAAAGTATTTCAGATGGATGTCAAAAGTGTATTCCTGAACGGTGAATTCAAGAAGAAGTATATGTAGAGCAAGCTCCGGGTTTCATCAATCCGACTCTCTCTAATTATGTCTATAGATTAGACAAATCCTTATATGGTCTTAAACAAGCACCTAGAGCATGGTATGAAACATTAACTAACTTTTTTATTGAAAATGGCTTCACTAGAGGTAGAGTAGATACCAATTTATTTCTTAGAAAGCATAAAGACAAAGTCTTATTAGTTCAGATATATGTTGAGGACATTATCTTTGACTCTATTGATGAAAAATTATGTAAGAGATTTGCCAAGCTTATGCAGAGCAAGTTTGAAATGAGCATGATGGGTGAGCTGAACTTCTTTCTTGGATTGCAAGTAAAGCAGACTGATAAAAGAATCTTCATAAACCAAGCCATGTAAATTAAAGACTTACTTAAAAAGTATGACATGGAATCAGCCTCTCCCATGAAAAAAACATGAATTGCTCCAAAGAACCAAGCTTGACAAAGATGAAAAAGGTAAAAGTATTGATATAACTCAACATGAGGTATGATAGCTCTCTCTTCTATATCTAAGCGCCGAAGAGACTGGACATAATGTTTGCAACATGCATATGTGCTAGATTTCAAGCTAATCCTAAGGAATCACACTTAAGTGTTGTAAAAAGAATTTTCAGGTATTTCAAGGGTACACCTCACTTGGGACTCTAGTATCCCAAGGAGTCCTCCTTTGAACTAACAGGATATACAGATGCTGACTTTGTAGGTTGCAAAATAGACAGAAAATGTATTAGTGGCACATGTCAGCTACTAGGAAACAGAATTGTGACCTGGTTTAGCAAGAAGCAAAACTCAGTATCAACATCAACAATAGAAGCTAAATACATTGTTGCTGGCAGCTGTTGTGCTTAAATCCTATGGATGAAAAATCAGCTAGCAGATTATGGGTTTGATTTCAAATCTATACTTGTTCATTGTGACAACACAAGTGCCATAGCAATAACACACAATCCTGTCATGCACTCTAGGACTAAGCATATAGAAATAAGATATCATTTTATTAGGGATTATGTTCAAAATGGAACCATATCTTTACAATACATCCCTACTGAAAAATCAACTTGCTGATATCTTTACAAAGCCTCTAGATGAATCCAGATTTAATAAATTAATAAGAGAGTTAGGAATGCTAAATCTATATCTATAAAATCTATGCTCTAGTTTATACTAACCATGCAGATATAAAGGCTAAGTTCAAAATCGTAAAGATGACTAAAAAAAGTCCACGATCGTAGAGTTGCCTTGACATGAAGGACCACGATCGTAAAGTCTTCTCGACATGACACAAGCAGTCTGTGATGACAACATCTCCAACAAATCCAAGAAATCTCTCTGTTAAGCGCCTCAGGGACAAACCTGATCCTTAGTTCATTCTAAGAGTTTGGCCCTTCTTGAGCTACCTTGATTCTAAAGGAATGCTAAGTCAAAGTCATCACAAGGACCAGGGCAGACAATGTTCGTAGAGCAAATTCAACAATGGACTCAACGATCATAGTGCAAACATCAACGACTATAGTGCTACCTCGACGATCGTAGTCCTCCCAAAGGATATAGTAGCTCAGGAGGAGCTAAGGGTAAATCACTATATTCCACATCAGTTAAAATTATGGAGCCAAGCAGAACATGACACATGCCCCACTAAGCAGATAGTGATGAGGGAAGTTATAAGTATAGTTTAAAAATATATATTTTCTAAAATTCATCTCAGAAGTTCAAAAAGGCTATTCCTCTTTCTCCCTCTCTCTCCCTACAAGCAGAAACCCTAGCTTTCTGTATAGCGCAACCAACCTCAGTACAAAGAAATCAATGGCGGCCTCAAATGTTATCACTGGTTACAGACTCTACTTCGACGAGTTCAAGATAACTAACCCTCAATTTCACAAGATTCTGTCACTGTTAAAGAAAGATGGTCTTGAAGAAGCTCTAGGTACCAAAACATGGATCTACCCTAAGCTAGTAAAAGAGTTGTACAGAAATGGAGCATTTGAGAACGATGTGATCACCACAAGGGTCAAGGGCGTGGAAATTAAACTCAAAACTGAAGATATAAACCATTTATGGAAGGCATTGATTTTTTGGAAGGACTGAAGAAGATGCATCATAAGAAGTTTTCGACTGTTAAAGGGTACAAAAAGAAAGAGTTTCTCCAAAGGTATGAGTTTTTGTCTGACATTGTTGGGAAATGCATATGTTTCCAGAGCTCTGGCCATGACTCTGTGAACGAAGTGCAACTTAAGCTCATGACAAAAATCTATTTTGGGATCCAACTCAACAATAGAGCCCTACTCATCGACTGGATTGGGAAGTGGATTCTCAACTCAAAGAAATCAAAGAGCTCTGGGAAGATGCTCTACGGGCGATTTATAAGCATCATCCTACAGTCAGCACTGGGTGATAAGATTGGGGATAATGAAGGAGAATCCATCAATCCCAACAGAAGGATGACCCAACAGCTATTTAAGAACTGGAAAAGAAATCCAGCAAAAAATGTTAGTATGATGTCTGAGTCGAGTGGAAGAACTGGTGATGCAAAGGAGTCCGGGGTACCAAGAAACATGTCAGTTGTAAAGGAAACTGAAGAAGAAGAAGAAATCAACAAGGAAGAACCCATTGCTTTAATCAGAAAAAGCAAGGGTAAGAGAAAAAGGAAGGCTCCAATGGCAGATGAGCCTCGAGGTTCAACTACTGATGCACCTCAAGAGAGTTCAGGCACTGAAACTCTGAGGAATTTGAAGAGGAAAGAACAATAGTCTGAGGAAGATAAAGATAGAGCTACCATCTCTCAGCTGCTTAAGAGGGGAAAACGCAGTAACAAACCAAAGAAGTCTTCCTCTTCGATCGTAGAGTCTCTACCGATCGTAGAGTCCAGACTTGACCTCACTCTAGAAGAGGATGTTGCAACAGCTTCTCAGCCTGATCAACCATTCAGAGCTGAAGCTGAGGAAAGTGTTGAGGCAGTGGCTCAGCCCAGGAAGCTAAAGAGAAAGTTGGTCAAGAAGTACATCCTTGTCAATGAAGGAGTGTTAAAGGAAGAAGACAGAAGGATAGCTGCTGAGAAATGGCTACCTGAAGCTGAAAATGAGCTACCCGAAGTCAGTAAGGAGAACACAGCTCAAGTTGAGGGGGAGCTTCTTGAAACTCTTACACTAAAGAATGCTCCAGCTGAGGGGGAGCTGCTTGAAATTCAGATGGATGATCAAGTTGAGAGGGAGCCTCATGAAGTCCCTATGTTAGAAGAGGCTGCAGCTGAGGAGGAATTGCCAAGAGATCATCATGAATCTCCCTTAGTCCCTCAAGAGACTCTAGCTTCAGAAAATGTAAAAATAGAAAGGATTGAAGCTATAGAGGATGAGAGAGCAGAAGAGCAAAGAAGTCAAGTGGAGATAATTGATGTAGTGGAAACTTCACATGAAGACAGTGAAGACGAAGAGGATGATGAAGTTGAGATTATAGTTGTGGGTTGTGATTGTTATAGGAGAGCTAACTATAATCAACTGTTCTCCTATCTACCTATGATGCCCTTTCACAAAGCCCAAATTTTCAACTCCTGGGATCACATGTTCTGGACCTTCAAAGCCTATCCAGCAATCTCGGTGCTAGCTCATGGATTCCCAGGCAACCTCAACTTTGCCTGAAAGCTGATCACCAATGGCTCCTCTTCCAAAAATGGGCATGAGGTACAATCTATTCCCATCTCTTTCAGGGTTAATCACTGTCCACCATCATTTTTCAACCAATTCTATGAATTACCAAGATGGTTGGAAGTGATACTTCATCCACTCAATCAATTTCCAGTTACAGAATCCCAATATTCTGTAACTGATGAACTAAATGTGCCCAACTTTATATTAATCCAATCTCCTATCATCTCTCCCTCTACGATTACTGATCCAAATCCAATCATAGAGTCACATGCTCAACTCATAGAGTCACCTCCTCATGAAGATCAACCTCACACACCTGCCCCTCCATCAGATATCCCTTCCTCATCAACAAATGAATATTTTAATCTTGATCTTCCTCTCTACAATATGCAAGATCAGTACACAAGAGCCTCTCCTCCAAACAATTAGCAACTCTTTGAGCGCATATCGGATCTTCCCAGCAAAACGGAGTTATCTGATGCATCTAAGAAGGTGACCAAGGACATACAAGATGATCTTGAAGATCACTCAGACCTTGTTCACCTAAGGCTGACTCATTTGATTGATGATGCCAACACTTTCCTAAGCAACCTAAGTTCTGAACTTTCAAATAAGCTTAGGGAAATTATAACGGAGATGATTCAGAGTATCAATAAAAGGGATCAAATCCACTTTCAAGCTGCTAAGAAACACATGGAAGTTGTTTTTGTCTTGCAAAATACTCAAGAATCCATAATGGATAGTCTCACGAGTCTACGAACGTCAATGAAAGAATTCCAAGGATTCTCCATGGGCCAAATGCAACAGACAGAAAATGTCTTGGCCATTCTCCAAAAGAGGGAAGCTCGAACTGATTCTTTGGTTCAAGAAAACCGTGAAGACATTACTCAATCCAAGAATCAGCTCAATGAGCTTGTGCAAGGCATGACTCGCCTATCTGAAGATATTCGAACCCTTGATGCTGACATAAAGGGGAGAATAAAAGGGAAGGAGAGAAAGGCAAAGGCAGATGCAGAGGAAACTTCGCTGAATCTTCAAGAAGCCATCCTATAAGACAGCCTCGCCATCAGACTCCCTGACCCGAACAGTAGCAAATTATCATGGCACAACGGTTGAGGAGTCAAAGGCCATCTCCCAGCTCACAAAATGTAACCACCACTGGCCTACATATGCCAACTGGAGATCCTGCATTCATGAATAGACACGATCATTTGGAATGACTAAGTCAAAGTGAACTAGAAGATATAGCATGGAGAGACGAAGCTAGCAGGAGAAGGAGAGCTGAAGAATATGTCAATCCTCCAAATAACAAAAGGCAAAAGAAATAGAGATAAGTTGAACTCAATTCCTATTGATGTAACTAAGCTTAATTGTAATATCTGTCTTTATAAACATCAATAAATTCATGCTTATTCTCTAGAAATTTCAGTCGCTCACTGAAACACTAAGTCATATTTACTTTTTAACAACTGCATCTAGAAATTGATAATCATGACACAAATCTCCTTGGTTATGTCAACATAAAATAAGGGGAGATTGTAGGGAGATTGTATACTTAAATTTGATGTTAAAATTAAATATTCATAATTATACGTAAAGTCCTTCAAGGAATATATGTACAAGGACTTAGTGGTAGAAAAAATTTGTTAGGTTGATCTGAGTTTTTAATGTTCATCATTCTGTAAATGAATGTATAGATGAAGAGATCAAAGTTGTTAGGCTGATATATATCTTGAGATGTAATAGATAGGCTTCAACAGAATCATAGTCTGTGACACCCCCAAATCTTGGTACTTCATTACCTCAAGATTTGGTGTTCACGTAATCAAAACATTCATATTTAACTACCCAATCATAATAAATTGAATAATAAAAACTTGCCCATATAGGATTACTTTGATAAAAACATTATCTCCCAGGTTCTCTAACCTTTAATACAATCATTCAAGTGCGGAAATAAAATTATTACATCACATCATTATTAAAAGTCTATCATCATAACGATAAAGCAAAATTACAAGTCTTCATCACTTGTACATTTTTCCCTTTCCTTTGCTAGTTGTAGGTTTATCTACCTTCTCAACCATAGCTGCAATAAGTGTATAAATATGCAAGAGTGAGCAAACAAAGCTCACTTGACATAAGAATAAATATATTTACAACATTTACCAAATAATAGGCTCAATAGAACTGAATAATATGTTCTATTAACATTACGATATTTGCCAAATAATAGGCTCAATAGAACTGAATGATATGTTCTATTAACATTTCAACATTTGCCAACTCATAGGCTCAATAGAACTGAATAATTTGTTCTATTAACATTCTTAAATAAACTACTGAGGGTCAAATGACCATGAACCATGTCCACAGTTATAAGTAATCTTTCAACTTTAACTTTAATAGTCATATGATTATAAGGACTACACGTACTTAGGGGGATCAATCCTTCGTACAATGTATTGTGCACAACCATTTCAACGCTAAGCGTGAACCCCTAAACATAGGGTTGTTCATCTCAGTATTTAGAGTACAAGTCTGCACCAAAGAAAATTTGGTTTGGATGAGCTTTCAAGGGTAATTGAAGTTTAATGATCATAAACTAGGGAACTAGTTGAATCAACAATGCTTGAATAACACAACAGTTGTTTAATAACAACATAACTTAGAACATTTGAGAATCATAGGTGAACTGACTATATTATAGACTCATGCTTGAAATAACTAGAGAGCATAAGTATTATTCAAAATAAAGAAATGATAAACCTTGGCTTAAACAATAATAAGCTAGGTCTATAATCTTGTCAAATTAGAATTTTAGTTACCGAACATGCATTAATTGATAGCAAGCTGGAAACAATGCTTACTCCACATGTAATAAAATATACAAAGTGATTGAACCATTCAACATAAGGAAATAAGGTTCAAGAACATTCATTGTAAAAGATTAAACTTAAGGAACTTGTTTAACTATAAACAAGTTAGAGTAGGTCAACAATGATTAGAATTCCAATAATCTAGAATTAAAACATGCTTAATGTAATAGATAGGTTTAGAAGATTTCTCAATCAAAAAAATGAAGTTACACAATGTAATAATAGAACAAACTCAACGAAAGTGTAGAGTTAGAACTTGCACAATGTAATAAACAAACTAGCTCAACGAAAGTGTAGAGTTAGAAAACTTGCCTTGAGCGTAAGTTATAAAATTAAACTCATGATCACCTACACATAATTTTAGAACCACAATACCCATTAGACATTCTACCATATCATAACATGTTCATTACCATTAACATTTCAGAAACTCTAAGTGTTTTACTTCACAACACTTGTCTAACTTTCGTTATGTATACTAAATTACCACATAATGCATTTTCGATTTACTAATCATTTTTGCAACTTTGATCATACTAACCACAACTCACTATGTTATGTTAACCTTAACATTACTCATTTAACATGCTAACATAATTTCAAACCATGCTAGGATGTTTCCCCCAAGTATGCTGTAATAGCAGAAGTTAGAATTTCAAACCAGGGTATGGCGCAGCTGCGCCATACAAAAACTTACATAGGTAAAACTTGCCTTTTTTGCTTGTTCGCATTGTTGAAGACAGTTGAACAGAGCTAGCTATGAGAAGGCTATGAGCTTTAGCCAGGCAACAAACACAAATTTCACCTAATAGACAGTAATATTAATACGTATAATAAATATGCAACTATCACAAATATGATTGCTCATATTTACAACCAATTAGCACAATTTAACACTAACTAAACTATTTTAATTTCTCCAAATTCAAGTTTTTAAACAAAAACTCCATTTTTGAGTTCATTCACAAAATTGAACACTGTGATTTCAATTCTTGTGCAAATTACCTCATTCCAATTACGTTATACTCATATCTCATTGAGCTAACATATGCAAGCCTCAATTTACAGTTTCACATAAGAATTGACCATCTAAAATGGTACTTTTCATGAAGACATGAAAATATATATAAACATACACTGTCAAACGAATTTAGCAAACAATTGTTGTTTAAACATAATCTCTAATCACTATATACTCATATAATCACAAGTAACCAATTATCTAACAATAATTTGAAGGGATGAAATTTACAGAACATGAAATTTCTGCCGTGAAACACATATACATGTACATACACATATATAACTCAAAGGTTGTGAACATACCTTCAATTAGCGTGTAATTCTTGCTACGATCACTGGAATTGTTGTGAAGATTTACTAGTTTCCTCTCAAATCTCTCAAGCTCTCTATCACTCTCTCTGAACTCAGACTAAGCCAATATCCAACTGACCAACTAGTATGCATAAAGATATAAAAAAAAAACTAACATAGGCTTAATACTCATCATAAGTAATATCAGTTATTAGGATAAACGTATATAACATAAATATATTATATTTATTATTTTAATTTATTTTATTTATTTTATTTTATTGACAAAAACTAGAAATCTCAAAAGCCATAAGGCTTGTTTGGCAAAAACTCTTTAAATATTAAAGAATTAATATATTAAGCCTTGTTTGGCAAAACTAAATTAAACTACTTTAATTTATTTTAATAACTCCTTATAATATAGTTATTTGTCACACTATATTAATCAAGCTTTCATATTTAATTTTAATTAATGAAAATCACAATTAATTAAATAAATTCTTTAATCACATAACACAATACAAATAATTAATCCTTAAATTGAAATATCAATATAATAATCATTTCCTTAATTCATCAATTATTTATTTAACAAACAAATAATTAACCAAATAAAATTAAATTCATCAAAAAAATATTTATTTAACGAAAAATACATCCATTAAATATTTATATAAATCAATAAATATTTAATATTACATTTAAAAATTCTGGAATGTTACATCATTCCCTCCTTAAAAGGATTCTGTCCTCATAATCACAATTCAAACAATCAAATTGTCACATTCTTCCCTACTTACAAAGATTTTATCCCCAGAATCGAAGACATAGATTAAACAAATAACTCAGGGTAACTTTTCATCATATCAACTTTGAGTTCCCACGTTACCTCTTCGACATTGTGGTTTCTCCATATCACCTTCACAGAAGGTATCACTTTATTTCTGAGCACTTGTTCTTTTCTATCGATTATCTGGATAGGAGTCTCTTCATAAGACAAATCTTTATCGAAATGCAATGGTTCGTACTCGATCACGTGTCTGTAATCGGGTTTATACGGTCGTAACACCGAAATATGAAAAACATTATGAATGTTTTCCAATTCTGGAGGTAGAGCTACCTCATAAGCCACTTCCCCCACTCTTCGTAGTATTTCAAATGGTCCAATAAATCTTGGGATGAGCTTTCCTTTCTTGCCAAAATGAATCTTCCCCTTCCAAGGAGAAACTTTTAGGAAAACAAAATTTTCTACTTCAAATTCGCGATTCTGCCTATGTTGATCGGCATACTTTTTCTGTCGGTCTTGAGCTGCTATGAATCTTGTCCTGATTAGTTTGACAACTTCAGCAGTTTGTTGTACCAATTCTGGTCCTAACAGTTGGCGTTCGCCGACTTCATCCCAGTACAGTGGAGTTCTGCACTTTCTGCCGTACAATGCCTCATAAGGTGGCATGCCGATGCTCGCGTGGTAACTGTTGTTGTAGGAAAATTCCACCAACGGTAAATGTTCATCCCAACTTCCTTTGAAATCCATGATGCATGCTCTCAGCATATCTTCCAACGTTTGGATAGTTCGTTCGCTTTGTCCGTCGGTTTGCGGATGGTATGCATTACTCATTTGCAACTGTGTTCCCATACATTCGTGTAGTCTCTTCTAGAAGTTTGATGTGAACCTTGGTTCTCTATCTGACACAATTGACACTGGAACTCCATGTCTTGACACGATCTCTTTAACGTACAGTTTCGCTAGCTGATTAAGATTAAATCTAATCTTTATTGGCAAAAAGTGTGCAGATTTTGTCAATCTATCCACTATTACCCATATCTCATCGTATCCCTTCTGAGTCGTTGGAAGTCCTACCACAAAATCCATTGTGATATGCTCCCACTTCCATTCTGGTATTTCCAACAGTTGAAGTAACCCGCTTGGTGCGTTGATGTTCGACTTTCACTTTTCGACACGTCAAACATTTTGCAACGATTCCGCAACGTCTCTATTCATATTCTACCACAAAAATGACGCACGCAAATATTGATACATCTTTGTACTTCTTTGGATGAATCGAATATCTTGTGTTGTGTGCTTGGTCAAGATTTTGTCTTTAAGTTACGCGCTTCTTTGGAACCCAAATTCTTTCCTCGAATCATAGTAGTCCTTGATTATCGATCTTGTATTTTACATCGCTACCCTCAACCACTTTCTCTTTGATCGTTTCACATTCTTTATCTTGTAGTTAAGCACTCTTCACTTTGTCCACCAAAGTTGGAGTGGTATCTATCTGGAATAGTCGTTCATCGGATTCCTTTGGAAATTTGATTTCCAACTCTAGCTTCGTCATTCTTTGAAATAAGCTCCTCTTGAGTAGTTATCGACATCAAATTCTCCCGACCTTTCTGCTTTCAAAGCATCTGCAACCACATTTTGCTTTGCGGGATGATAAAAGATCTCACAATCGTAATCCTTTATCAATTCCATCCACCTTCTTTGTCGCATATTCAAATCCTTCTATGTGAAAATATACTTCAAACTTTTATGATCTGTGTAGATTTCACATTTCTCTCCATAGAGATAGTGTCTCCATATCTTGAGAGCAAACACTCTGTGACCAATTCCAAATCATGAGTGGGATAACCTTTCTCATAATCCTTGATTGTCTTGATGCATACGCAATTACTTTTGCGATTCTGCATAAGAACACATCCCAACCCTTTATGTGAGGCATCACTATACACCACAAAGTTACTGTAATATCGGTAATGACAACACAGTGCCATGCTTAATTTCTTCTTCAAATCTGGAAACTTTCTTCACATTTCTCCGTCAAACAAATTTCACGAATTTTCATGGTCAAATTTGTTAATGGAGTAACTATCTTAGAAAAATATTGAATAAAATAAATGCGTAATAACGGCCGGTCCCATGCAACTCCTCACTCCGACGGTGTTCTTGGTTGTTTCCCAATTGATTCTGACTTCCACTTTTGATGGATCCACGAAACCCCATCTTTGTCAATCACGTGCCCAAGAAATTGCACACGATCTAGCCAAAATTCGCACTTAGAGAATTTCCCGTACAACTTTTCCTTTCTTAGTGTCTCCAATGTCAAACGTAAATGTTCCACGTTCTTCTTGAGTTTTGGAATACACCAAAATGTCATCGATGAATACCACTACAAATTTGTCTAAGAATGGTTTAAACACCCTATTCATCAAATCCATGAATGCAGCACGTGCATTGGTTAAACCAAAAGACATCACCAGAAACTTCGTAATGTCATCTACAGGAGTTACGAATGTCGTTCGTGGTATATCCTCCTTCCTCACTTTAAACTGGTGATACCCACTTCTCAAATCTATTTTTGAGAAGTATTTAGCACCCTTCAACTGATCAAACAAATCATCTATTCTTGGCAATGGATATTTGTTTTTAATAGTGACCTTGTTTAATTCTCTATAATCAATGCAAAGACGCATTGACCCATCCTTCTTCTTCACGAATAACACTGGCGCTCCCCATGGTGATACGCTTGGTTGAATATACTTTTTGTCTAACAATTCTTGCAACTGTACCATAAGTTCTTTCATTTCTACTGGAGCCATTCTGTACGGGGCCTTCAATATCGGTGATGTCCCCGGCACTAAGTCGATCACGAACTCAATTTCTCTGTCAGGCGGAAGTCCTGGCAAATCCTCTGGAAACACATCCTCAAATTCCCTCACCACTGGTATCTCTTCCAGTTTCAGATTCTTTTTCTGAGTATCGACTATGTAAGCTAAATAGCCCACACAACCTTGACTCAATAATTTCTTGGCCTGCATAATCGTCAGACATTTCATTTGTCTAGGCGACTTGCTACCATAAAATACTACCTTTGACGGGGTCATAAGGCTTACACACTTCTTTTGGCAATCAATTACCGCTCCATATTTGAAGCCAATCCATTCCCAAAATAACATCAAACTCTCCAAGTCTAATCGGAGTCAAATCTACCATCAAGATATTTTTCTTAATGTTCACCCTACAGTTCTTGTATACGAATCTAACAGGGATTATCTCTTTATTCGCAATTTCTATGTTCAAAGGGAAATTCAGTTCTTTTCTAGGAAATTCTAACCTCTTAGCAAATTCATCAGAGATAACCGAGAAAGTAGCACCCGAATCAATTAATACATAAGCATCAATATCATTGATTGGGATAATACCTGACACCACGTCTTTTGATTGCACGACATCTTGCACAATCATATTGAAGGTTCTAGCTGTGGGTTTGTTTGATGTTGTACCTCCATTGTTACCTCCATTGCTTCTGGTTGTCACTCTATCCTTTTTCTTAGGGCATTCACGAGCAAAATGATCCATGGATCCGCACATGAAACACACGTTCTTCTTAGGTTGAGTGCAATTTGGGGAGACTTGACCCTCCTGGCCATAATTAAAGCATACTCGTTTCCCCATCAAGCATGCACCCTTGTGAAACTTCCCGCATGTAGCACATGCTTCAAACTTCTTGTTCTGTTGGTTACCCTGCTGGTTTTCAGCACCCACGTTTCCATTCCACTTCCTCTTCAAGTTGTTGTTGTTGTTGTTGTTGTTGTTGTTGTTGTTGTTGTTGTTGTTGTTGTTGTTGTTGTTGTTGTTTCCACCACTACCACCTCCATTCTTAATCTCCACCTCGTTCTTCTTTTTCTTCTATTCCTGATTGAACTTTGTCATTACCTCGCCCCCACCTTCAGCTAGTATTACTTTCTCCATCACTGCTGCAAAAGTCTTCAATTTAAATAGGGAAACCCTATTGTACAACTAGGGCTTTAGTCCCTGTTCAAATCTCTTCGCCTTGTGTTCGTCCGTGCTGACTTGATAAGGCGCAAACCTCGCCAACTCGTTGAATTTAGCGGCATACTCGGAAACCATCATCGTTCCTTGCTTCAGTTCCAAAAACTGCACTTCCAGCTGACCCTTCGAACTCTCGGGAAAATAGGTCTCGAAGAATATCTCCTTAAACCTATCCCAGGTCATCATCCCTGGTCCTTCTCGAGTTTTATTGGCCTGCCACCAATAACTAGCTTCTGCTTTCAACATGAATGTTGTGAAAGTAGTCTTCTAGTCATCTCCTACCCTAGCAATATCGAACACCTTCTTTATCTCCATAATCCAAGTCGTGCCTCATTGGACTTCATCGACCCTCGAAAATTGGTGGTTGGTCCGCCTTGAACTCCTTAAACGTTGTTCCTTGGTTCTATGGTTGATTCTGCAACGCTCTTGTCAGTAACATCACTAATTGTTGAACTGGGTTAAAATCTACATTGTCGTTATTGTTGGTTCCTTTGTTGGTTGTCTGTCATGGTGGTTGACGTCTGGGAGGCATTTTCTGTTTGAAAATACAACCATTAGATTATTACTCAACTCTTTTAAGTAATTTCTACTTAACTTGCTTCCACAAAAGAAATAACCACAAATCACATAACACTTTGAATAAAATAATGACTTTTATTTATTCATAACCTCTTTCAAAACATAAAACAATAGCATTACTGCTATTTACATTACTTCCTGAACAACAAAAGTTTCAGGACAACATCATCCTCATATCCCATAGGTTTCATAACGCTTGGGATTTACAATTTTTTGTCATTTTATTCATCGTACAACAACTACGATGTTCTACTAAGATACTGCTTAGCCTTACTATGTTCTTCCTCCATGACTCAGAACATTGTTCTGTGATCTAATACATACGATGGCAGCGTCTCGAACTGAATAGGATATCCCATGACCCGATCCTGAGCTCGATTAACCATGGTGTTGAATACTCTATTCATCTCTTCCATCTTCATTCTCTTTGCATGTGCATCTTTTACTGCTATCCCGGCTCGTTGAAACATTACCTCATATGCGTCCTCGGCTCTTGCCCTCTTCGTAGCCTCTTCCCTTAGCTTATTCTTCAATTCAACGACCTCCTCGATCAGTTGTTCTTTCTCTCCTTTAGTCTGTTCTATCTTTTCCTCGACATTAGTTAGTCGTTCCTCACGATCTAGGATCTCATCATCTTTCTATGTCATTGCAGTCTGTTGTTCAGCTACTATTTCTTGCAATTCCTCGACTGTATCCTGAAGTTCCACATTATGGTCATAGACTTCATCGTACATTCGAGTAGCTATCGAGGTTAGTGGAGTCTCCTCGTCCTCGTCATCCTCATCCTCCTATGGCAACTCAACGGGATCATCGTCATCCGTCTCCACGTCATCATCCTCATCTTCAACCACTATGACCAGCAGAAGTGACTCTCCGTGGCGATAGTTGTTCTAAATAACTGAATGTCATGAGGCTCCTCCTCTATAGGCATCTCGAGGTCTATCCTCCTAGCTTTGTTGGATTCTCGACATTAGTCATCCCGACAACAAAATTTTGAAGTTTTAATCATTAATCATTACTACTCGACAGTCACGAGCACATAAGTATAAACACATAATCACATAAGTGTTTTATTATTTCTTCCTTAAAAATCGATAAGAGTTAATCACCACTATCTTTTCAAAGGTTACTTCCTAAGGTTTTTCCCCACCTAAGGTTCATAACCTAAAGCTTTGATACCAACTTGTGACACCCCCAAATCCCGGTACTTCATTACCTCAAGATTTGGTGTTCACGTAATCAAAACATTCATATCTAACTACCCAATCATAATAAATTGAATAATAAAAACTTGCCCATACAGGATTACTTTAATAAAAACATTATCTCCCAGGTTCTCTAACCTTTAATACAATCATTCAAGTGCAGAAATAAAATTATTACATCACATCATTATTAAAAGTCTATCATCATAATGATAAAGAAAAATTACAAGTCTTCATCACTTGTACATTTTTCCCTTTCCTTTCCTAGTTGTAGGTTTATCTACCTTCTCAACCATAGCTGCAATAAGTGTATAAATATGCAAGAGTGAGCAAACAAAGCTCACTTGAGATAAGAATAAATATATTTACAACATTTGCCAAATAATAGGCTCAATAGAACTGAATAATATGTTCTATTAACAGTACGACATTTGTCAAATAATAGGCTCAATAGAACTGAATGATATGTTCTATTAATATTTCAACATTTGCCAACTCATAGGCTCAATAGAACTGAATAATTTGTTCTATTAACATTCTTAAATAAACTCTTGAGGGTCAAATGACCATGAACCATGTCCACGATTATAAGTAATCTTTCAACTTTAACTTTAACGGTCATATGACTATAAGGACTCCAATGCACTTGGGGATCAATCATTAAGTACAATATATTGTGCACAACCATTTCAACGCTAAGCGTAAACCCTAAACATAGGGTTGTTCATCTCAGTATTTAGAGTACAAGTCCACACCAAAGAAAGTTTGGTTTGGATAAGCTTTTAAGGGTAATTGAAGTTTAATGATCATCAACTAGGGAACTAGTTGAATCAACAATGCTTGAATAACACAACAATTGTTTAATAACAACATAACTTAGAACATTTGAGAATCATAGGTGAACTGACTATATTCTAGACTCATGCTTGAAATAATAAGAGAGCATAAGTATTATTCAAAATAAAGAAATGATAAACCTTGGCTTAAACAATAATAAGCTAGGTCTATAATCTTGTCAAATTAGAATTTTAGTTACCGGACATGCATTAATTGATAGCAAGCTGAAAACAATGCTTACTCCACATGTAATAAAATATACAAAGTGATTGAACCATTCAACATAAGGAAATAAGGTTCAAGAACATTCATTGTAAAAGATTAAACTAAAGAAACTTGTTTAACTATAAACAAGTTAGAGTAGGTCAACAATGATTAGAATTCCAATAATTTAGAATTAAAACATGCTTAATGTAATAGATAGGTTTAGAAGATTTCTCAATCAAAAGAATGAAGTTACACAATGTAATAATAGAACAAACTAAACGAAAGTGTAGAGTTAGAACTTACACAATGTAATAAACGAACTAGCTCAACGAAAGTGTAGAGTTAGAAAACTTGCCTTGAGCGTAAGTTATAAAATTAAACTCACAATCACCTACACATAATTTTAGAACCATAATACCCATTAGACATGCTACCATATCATAACATGTTCATTACCATTAACATTTCAGAAACTCTAAGTGTTTTACTACACAACACTTGTCTAACTTTCGTTATGTATACTAAAATACCACATAATGCATTTTCGATTTACTAATCATTTTTGCAACTTTGATCATACTAACCACAACTCACTATGTTATGTTAACCTTAACATTACTCATTTAACATGCTAACATAATTTCAAACAATGCTAGGATGTTTCCCCCAAGTCTGCTATAATAGCAGAAGTCAGAATCTCAAACTAGGGTATGGCAATTATATTACATACAAAACTTAACATAGCAAAGCAATTTGCATTGGCAATGGCATTGTGCAATTGTTAAACAGACAGAGAGAGAAGGCTATGAACAGTAGCCAACTTTAGCCTAACAAACACAAATTTCACCTAATAGACAGTAATATTAATACGTATAATAAATATGCAACTATCACAAATATGATTGCTCACATTTACAACCAATTAGCACAATTTAACACTAACTAAAACTATTTTAATTTCTCCAAATTCAAGTTTTTAAACAAAAACTCCATTTTCGAGTTCCTTCACAAAATTGAACACTGTGATTTCAATTCTTGTCCAAATTACCTCATTCCAATTACGTTATACTCATATCTCATTGAACTAACATATGCAAGCCTCAATTTACAGTTTCACATAAGAATTGACCATCTAAAATGGTACTTTTCATGAACACATGAAAATATATATAAACATACATTGTCAAAACTTTTCTTCCTTTGTCAAGCAAATTTAGCATACAATTGTTGTTTAAACATAATCTCTAATCACTATATACTCATATAATCACAAGTAACCAATTATCTAACAATAATTTGAAGGGATGAAATTTACAGAACATGAAATTTCTGCCGTGAAACACATATACATGTACATACACATATATAACTCAAAGGTTGTGAACATACCTTCAATTAGCGTGTAATTCTTGCTACGATCACTGGAATTGTTGTGAAGATTTACTAGTTTCCTCTCAAATCTCTCAAGCTCTCTATCACTCTCTCTGAACTCAGACTAAGCCAATATCCAACTGACCAACTAGTATGCGTAAAGATATAAAAAAAACTGACATAGGCTTAATACTTATCATAAGTAATATCATTTATTAGGATAAACGTATATAACATAAATATATTATATTTATTATTTTAATTTATTTTATTTGTTTTATTTTATTGACAAAAACTAGAAATCTCAAAAGCCATAAGGCTTGTTTGGCAAAAACTCTATAAATATTAAAGAATTAATATATTAAGCCTTGTTTGGCAAAACTAAATTAAACTACTTTAATTTATTTTAATAACTCCTTATAATATAGTTATTTGTCACACTATATTAATCAAGCTTTCATATTTAATTTTAATTAATGCAAATCACAATTAATTAAATAAATTCTTTAATCACATAACACAATAGAAATAATTAATCCTTAAATTGAAATATCAATATAATAATCATTTCCTTAATTCATCAATTATTTATTTAACAAACAAATAATTAACCAAATAAAATTAAATTCATCAAACAAATATTTATTCAATGAAAAACACATCCATTAAATATTTATATAAATCAATAAATATTTAATATTACATTTAAAAATTCTAGAATGTTACATCATTCCCTCCTTAAAAGAATTATATCCTCAGAATCACAATTCAAACAATCAAATCGTCACATAGTCTATCAAGCTGATCAAGAGATTGCAGAAGCCAAGGTAGAATCATAGAGCATCGAGAATCGTAGTGTGTCTTCTTTAAAGGGCCTCTCCCAAGATCGTAAAGTGGTCCAAACGTTTGCTGAGCAAACTCTGAGATCGTAGTGTGCTCTCGGAAGCGTAGAGTCTGCAAGTCAAGCAAGTGTAGATCGTAGTGTGCCAGTACTTAAGAGAAATCGTAGTTTTCTCATTTGCTAGTATCGGATCAAGCACCAAGGTGGCAAGACACAACGATCGGAATTGTAGAGCTTCATCTGTCTTTGTCAGAAGCATCGAGCCTTGTCCAATGGTTCAAAGAACAAATCACAAAAAATATGGAATGGGTTATAAACGTTGAAACCCTCGAGAACCTCAATGACACAACAATCATCCTTAGTATATAACAAAGAAACATATTAAATAAGCTAAGGAAAGGACTATGGGTCAGCAGAAAACATCTTTTCAGGTGTATGTGAGACAACAGTCTGCTGTGTTAGTGGGCCAGACTGTAAATTAGAAGTTGTGCAAAAAGTCTCCATCAAAGCTAAGAAATGTAAAAACATATTTAATACTTCAATGGATGTCTTCAACGGATACATTTCAAAGGCATCATATATACAAAACATTAGCAGTCAAAGATAAGCAAGCAAGCACTGTACAATAACGCTAAAGAACACTCAACGCTCAATTCTACGATCTGACAGAGAAAGCTTGCTCAGCTACTCAGGTCTTTCGAACACAAGCTTAAAAACAATTGAGTAGCACCATTCAAGAGCTCAGCTATTATCAAGTAAAGAAAGAAGTTCCAAGTCATAAGGACTTGAATAGTTCTAAGTGAACTGAGAAGTTCCAAGTCTGCTAGACTTGAAGAGTTCAAAAGTGAACTAAGAAGTTCCAAGATTGCTGGTCTTGAAGGCATCTGTGAGATTCAGAAAGTGTAAAGATATCCTTAGTGGATTTCCTACTCGAGGAGTAGAAGAGTGGACTAGGAGCTTTAAGTGCACTGAACCACTTAAAATTGTTGTGTCTCTTTCATTCTTGCTATAACTGCTATAACTATCATAACTACTTTACTCTTATTAACTCGCTATATCTTAAAGGGAGGACAAACAAACCTTAAATCCATTGTGTTTAAATCATTATCAAAACTAATAAAGTATTTCAAAAAAGAATTTAAAATATCTATTCAACACTCCAATTCTAGATAACGTTTGTGCCTCTAGGAACTAACAAACTGTGTTTTGATGGAAATAATGAGTGTTTTAATTTTATACATATGTTTGGCTATGAAAGAATTAACAATTTGATTTTACAAATTAATTGGACTTAATTGATCTTAGTTTCTGCATTTAGTAGTTTCGAGATACCAAACTAGTGCGAGATAAAGAGTAGAGTATTGGGCATGAATATTAGGAAAATGACATCAATTATATGACTCTGCCACCCTATAATTTTATCATTAATTATTTTATATGCGTATTTTTAGTTGATAAGAATTTACTCAAAAATTCAAAACTAGATTAGGAATTAATTAAAATTAGTGATTGAGAAAAATCAGGTTCATCCGTTAAGTCCTTAGGGTTCGACCTCGCACTTGTAAGCTATAATAAGTATTCAATTCGTGCACTTGCGAGTTTATAAAACATCCACAACACCTCATATGTATACATGGTAAACATAGTAGCCCTTGTGATTTTGTGCCCTTAATTGGCCTTAACTTATTAGAAAATCCTAAACTAGAACCCTAACATACTAAGATGAACGTAGAATGATTGTAAAAGCATGCAAGACCCTTTAACATGTGTATATGATGTGTGTCGTTATCTATGCATGCTTAAGAATGGGACTGATCCAGGAAGAGAAAAGCTCAACTTTGGTCTGGCCATGGGACACAATAAGTACAGCACTTGTCCTTAAAGCTTAACTGTATGCAATTTTGCACCCCTCCTGTAGTTTGGTCTGGTGGTTGTTTGTAATCTGTAAACTTATAACATGTATGTTATACTGTTTTCCTTCATACTACATGATTACCATGATGTTTAATGAGTTCTAATACATAATGGCCTTGTGCAACCAAGAATCTAACGATTTCTACAAACTTTCATATTACTTTTCTACAAGCTAAGTAGATGATGCTTATATAGCTACGCGGTATAAAAGCATACTAATGTGACATTCCATTTACGTTACTAAGATAGTAACGAATGTGTGTCATTGACTTATGTTATCGAACATGTATAAGATTATTGACTTATAGAGTTGAGTAACTAATAAATGTGTTGTATACATAATTATGTTACAATAGGATTTCAAAGTGTTGATAAACCATAGAGTGGTAAACTACGTTTGAGGCAAGTTTCCCTAACTCAACTCGAGTGCTTATTTTTCAAAATATGTTAGTGGATAATTATTGTTGATTATTCCACATTCACTGATTATTAATGAATATTCGCATTATTGAAAGTTCTTTAACTTCATTTGATTTTTATATTGAATGCAAGTTCCCTAAACTCTTTATACTTTACATATTGTATAATTCGAATTGTTTCCATATCGACCATATTTACCTCGAGCAAATATCTATTACTATTCAGAAATCAATTGTATATCTTGATGTTGTTGTAAGAATTGAACTTATCATTCCTAAATGCATTATAAAAGTTATCTAAGCCATTGATTCGGCTATACTATTATCACGTGTTAGAAAGCTATCCAAACCAATTGACTTGGTGCGGACTCTTGTAAATCTCATGAGATGAACAACCCTCATTGAAGGGGAAATTATATAATTGTCGGGGAACCGATGTGTGCACATACTAGCATGTTTAAATGTTGTCCATAACGTAAGATACTTAGATTGATCACCTGGTGTACTTGTTCATATTGGATTTTCAGTATAATACTCTAAATTCTAGTAGGAGTTCTTAGTCCCTAGTGATTGCTCAGTGTTCATTATTCTAGAATCTTGATATGATTAACTCGTTGAATCTTATTGATATCTTCCAATCCATAGCGACACTTATTGAGAATTATTGATAATTTATGAACTCTTATTCACGGTTATACCCTTGAGATTTGAACTTTATAACTGTTCATCCTTATTGTTATATTACTTGCTGGGCAAATTTGTTACTCATCCTTGCTTCCTTAAAACTTTCAGTTAAGACAGAACGTGGTGAACCCTCAGGCAAGGACAAGAGTAAGGGCAAGGCTACAAAATAACTTTATTCTTTTGCGCTAGGAGTTTAATATTATCATGTTGTAATAAGACTTATGTATTATTTTGTACTAAGTTATGTTTAAGTTTATTTATTGGAATGTTATAGTAACGGTTACGAGACTTTGGGATGAGAATATTTTTGATATGACTATATAAATTATTCTATTTTCAGTTGTGTGAGATTTTAATTTATTATTAGAGTTAGCACGTTGTAACACCCCCCTTCCGAAAAGGAAAGGGAGGTCACGTGCAAAGCACAACAAACCTCAAAAGTAAGTAAACCTAGCACTAATAACTTCAAAATATTAATAGTGATATCCATCAATGAAGCACTAAATACAATTCTCCATATAGAGTCAAAATAACCCAAACCAAAATTCGAAACAACCTAGATGGTCAAGGACAACTCTCTCATCACACTAATACTGAATCACCCCCTCGCAAACTCTGGGAAGAAAAAACTGAAGATGAGCCAATTGCCCAAAGACGGATCTGAGATATACAAAAGATATACAACTGATATACGAAAACAACTGAGACAAAATACTGAACAAAGCTTCAAGTGTAAATACGAACGAAAATATAATCTCCAAAGATCTGAATGGAATATATCTGAATAAACAAAATTGACGAAACCAATTGAATAATAAAGAAATAACGAACTGAAGTAACTAACTCAATGAATTGAACTGAACAGAAACAAACAAAACTAATACAAAGAAATAATAGGCAGAATCAAATGGTTGAGTTTTATTTCATACCGAGTGAGCTCAGAAATATATATTGCCACACAGACAAGTCAAAACAATGCCACATAGACAAGTCAAAATAATGCCACACAGGCAAGTCAAATGATGCCACATAGGCAAGTCAAATGATGCCACACATGCAAGTCAAATGATTCCACACAGGCAACCAAAATAATGCCACACATGCAAATCACACATTGGACCCTGAATCCAAATGTATGCAAATCGGATAGTTGTGTTTGGCACAACATCACAAATCCATGTAACGTAAAACTAGGGTTAACCCATACGCCCCCACAACAAAACACCAAATGGCCCACTTCCTCCGGAGCCCAAAACGGAGACGTCGTGGACTAATCACACCGCCACGGAAAGTGTCATGTCTCTCGTGCCAAGACGACATGCATGTGGTACCCCCACAGGTGGTTATAGCTCAGGTATACCCTACGGTATATTCTAACAAAAATATCATATCACAACACATGCGACATAATACCAACAAAAGGGTTCTATATGTACATGTTAAACCAAATCAAATTATAGTCACAAGGTCTCAAAAAAAAAGGTAGCAACATGTACCACTCTATAATTATCAAAAATAAATACTAAACATGATAATATAACCTAATTCAAAGAGTACAAGTACGAGTCCAATGTGTCAACTCCAAAATGAAACAAATATATGAATTTCACAAGAAACAATTATGTGAAATAATAACAGAATTCGAAACGAGGAACAAAACGAACAAATCAAATTTAACAAAAGTATAGCTGAAAGAGTACGAAATCCTTACCTGAATTGAGCAACGTAATACCCAAAACTTATATTCCAAATATGATTTGTTAAACTCCTTCCGTCCGAGCTAATTAAACAAAATATAAATTGGTAAGTTTATTTAATTATTTATGTTTGTGTATTAATGTTACTCACTTACTATGATTTATTTAGCATCATAACTTACTGTTGTACTAAAATACTAGCCATTTCAATAGTTATTAACAAAATAATTGCAAACACCAATTTTATATAGTACCTAGGTTAGTACGAATATTACATTTATATATATATATAACTTCCAAATTAGTTAAAACCATTTTATTACCCTTTTTTTTCAACATGCCAATTCCACCAAGTATTACATAAATACAGTATATACATATAAAAAAAATCTCAAGTTCTTGTTGGCTTTACTAATAAATTAGTATTTTTTTTATTGACAACAATCAATTCCTTCACACCACTTACATATCCTAACAGTTTAATAATATACAATAAACTAATATGTAAATATAATACTTACCAAGTGTTAAAACCATACATGACACATATGAATAACTTACACCTTGGAAATATAATCAGTAAACTATTAATATATATATGAGTGAGCAACTTGATGGAACTCAAAAACAGAACTCCGGATAATACACCGTAGTAATTATCTTTAGATTGTAAAAGAGACAAATCCATACATATACTTTAATAACTTACTTCTATCAGTAAAATATCAATATTTGCTTCTTGATCTCACACAAATAATATATCATCCTTCCTTCTCCTTTTCTCCGTAAATGTGTAACATTTGCGTTTTTTTTTTCTTAGTCCGTATCGCATATCTTGCCCAAGTGAATTAGGTTTTAAGTTTTTTTTTTTATTATTATCTTATTATCTTATTATTTCTACTAATTATAATAGGATTTTAATATTACCCACATATAGATTAAACTAAATTAGTTTTTAAGGCCCAATTTTTAAAATCTTAATTTATCCACATTTATTAATATTTATTAGCCCACATAAATTAAATGACTAGTTTGACCCAAATAAAAGACAAAGTACAATTAATATAGTTTAAAACAAAATAATTGTTCTTATTCAATATTTATTTTTATTTTTTTTACCGGGTATTACACACGTGATGTACCAAATTTGAGATATGAGAGTCTGAATTTGGGGGCGTCACAAAACCGAGCGTTGCAGCGCCGGTCCCAGGCCAAGCGCAAATAAGAAGGTTTATAGGTATAATTAAAGGAAATTGATTATAATTCATACTAATGAATATTATATACTTAATAAGGTGTAATTAGAAGCTTTGAACACTTAACAAAATGTTAAGGAACAAATTAAAAGATGTAATTAAAGTATAGCGAGAAGGTCTATTTAATTAATACTAATAAACCTTATTCACATAACGTGATAAAATGGAAGATCTTAAAGACTTAACAAGATGTTAAGTAATACTTTAAAAGAAGAATTTTAGAAGCATGATATGAAGGTTCCTAATTAAATTGAATAAACCTAATATACATTTAATACAATGTAAATGTATACTTTAAAGACTTGACTGAATGTTAAGTGACAATTATAGAGGAACGTGAAGGAACCTAAGACGAGTGTTCACTTAAGTAATGTTAACAAATGTAGTACATCTTATATGGTGTAAGGTTAACTATTAAGACTTAACCAAACGTTAAGTGTCTATAAAGAGAAAGGTATAAAGAATTATAAGATAAATGTTAACTTAATGATTATTAACAGCTGTAATACATTTAAAGTGTTGTAGTAATGGGATATATCGACTTAACCAAATGTTAAGTATCGATTAAAAATAGAAGTATAAAGGTATACGAGATGAAGGTTAACTTAGTGACTTAAATAAATGTTAAATGTTAAACAAAGGGAAACATGAAGGAAGATAAGATAAAGGCTTACTTAATTAACCTTAATTAAGTTTATTGAACATTAGACTCACAATATGGAGTCATGACAAACCTTAAACACTCGATTGAACATTGAGTGATGATTAGAAGGATATGTTTGAAAATAAAGACTAAGAATCAATGTAATCTAATTGATTTCATTGTATGTGTAACTGATGCATGTGTATATGAACTTAGAAACCGATGTACGAAAAATGTAAAGTGGTCAAGCTGTAGTTGGTAATCAACAAACCGGGAAAGTCTTTCAGTTCCTATCTGCTTTATGAACTTGGTAGCTGATTGTTTGTAATCTAGACTGCTATACGCATGTGGAATTGCATATGATTCTTTATATATTGTGAAAGTCAGTTTTATGACTAAGATGATTAAGTTATGGAACTCATTATATTTTTGATATATGAAGTATAGCATGTATGACATGTTTAGTCAAATGATTATGATGTATAATCTGAGCATAATATTATGTGTTACGTGATGCATGCAAACTTTTAGATTTGCTGGGATGTCGAGGTCAATCTTGCAAAAAACCATTTTTGTAGTTTAGATATTTAGGGTAATGTCACGTGCTATTTGAGTGATAAGAATCAGAAGTAAAGCGAGAGGACAATTTACTTTGATTAAAAGTATTGTTTGAACCATGTTTAAGGTTCTAATAGATGTACTTGATAGTTATGAAGTTTAATTTGATGTGGAGTTGTAAAGTTTGAATTATTCGGTATACATAAAGGATGTCGATTTGAGATGTAAAATTTATATTAACTCAGATGAAGTGAATCATAAATTAAGTTTGATTCTAAGTTATGTAATTGTAAAGTTTAGGATTCTAGGGAAAGTAAAGAATGAAAACTGGAAAGTTTTAATTATTCCGCAAATTATCGAATAATGATATAAAGTTAGAATGTGAAGATGTTGTTAACGACCAAAGTTAGATGTGGTTTTATTCAAATTTTGGGGTCGTTATAGTTGGTATCAAAGTTGTAGGTTATGAACCTTAGGTAAGAATACCTTAGGCTATAACCTTAAAGAAGGGAGGTGAAGATGATAAAGGATAAACTCTGATAGAGATAGAACAATAAGATATAAATTTAAGAATTGTATAAAAAGAGATTAAAATATATATGAGGAGATTCAAAGAAAAATCTTGAAGTATCTAAAAGATGAGAATTTGGAATTACCTGACTGCAGTAATAAAGATGTTAAATGTTAATAAATAGACAATGTCCATGATGAAGATGATAAAATAATAAGAATAAACTCAAATCGAGTTTAGTTGATAAATTCAGAGATTGCATCTGAAACAAGTAAGATAATATGATTTGGTTCAAAGAAGAACCTGGAGAGCAAAAGGATCAGGGAACACCTGAGTTTAGTAATCATAAGACAATATGATTAGAGAGAAAAGAAAGAAGACGATCATAAAATAGGAAAAAGATCATAAGGGGAGATGGTTGTAAAATAGGATCACAATGTGATCTGTTTAAGTTATAAAATGATAGATAATCTTTAATGATTGAAAAGTTATAACTTGATGCTATAAAGAGATTGTACTATGAAATAGTACGAGGTAAACTCACGAGGAGTTATAAATGATGAATTACGGAAATTTTGTATTGAGCAAAGAGCAAGTTAAGAGCGAGATAGAATTAGGTGGGATTTCAACTGAGGACTCATGTGATGGTTGAGTTGTACATACCTTTGTATGGGCGAGGGTTTTGTGGTTACATTTAGTTTTAAAAACTCTATTATTTATAAGTCTAAGCTAGTTGTTTCAGCTAGACAAAAATGATTTAAAATTATCAAATTGTATTTTGAACGATGGAGTCATTAATGCAATTGAATCTAGTGTTGGATGTGATCATAGGATCGTCAACCCACTATGATGTAGTATGACAAAGTCATAAAATGACGGAATCCTCAACGTACTAGTAAGACGGTACGGTATCATGACGTAATAAAAAGGATTTTGGTTTTCTTTTAAACTATGAAAAGATATCTTAGTTGAGTTGGCTAAAAAAAATATTTCGATTGATGTCCGAGTTGTTGTTAAAGGTTTAAGCTATTTAATTCGGCTAGACAATTGTTGAAAGATGTTTATGAGGTTCAAGCGTTCTTTAATAAATTATGCCCAATTAGATTGTTCTGATGCGGAATTTGTATTAAGTCTGAGGTGAACCAACCCTGTAATGGGGGAAATGTTATCAAAAACTATAATTCTGAGCTACGCAATAACAATAATATATATGTGAACAATACATAATACGAAGGGTTGATCACCTGGAGTACAAGAAAAGATGGTCCATAGTCTTTTGACTATTAAAGGTTATAGTTGAAATATTTGTTAACCTAGGACAAGATTCAAGTCTCTACAACTCCTCAGCGTAGTATTGAAAGCTTTTAAAGGAATTTTTTAAATTCCTGAGATATTCATATCGCTTCCCAATTATTGAGTAATTGTGGAAGATTCTTATTATTCTGAAGGGTGAATGTGGAAAAGAGAATATTCCTTAGAAGGAAGTAAGTTGTAGAATGCGACGTGTAATGAGGAGTAAATTGAGCAAACTATGGCAATTTCAAGAAAGAAATGAAATTCTGAGAAGAGGAGGGATGAAGTTATCTAAGGAAAGTGTGAAATTCTTATAAGGGAAAGATGTGAAGAATAAGATGATTTTAGAAAGGTCCTTAGAGGAGGATTTGGTCATAGAACCTAATAAATGAATAAAGGTTAATATAAAGTTTATTTTGATAAATTGAATGAATGAAGATTAGTAAATCAAAATTTTGAGGAAGAAATTCTTAGAAGATTGGGTGAATGTAATATCCCGAGAATTTGAGAATTTAGTATTTGACAATGATCCTTAGAAAAGGAAAGGAATGTGTTAAAGAATATGTAGATGGTATCAAGTTCAAATAAAGATTTTGAAATAAAGTCTATAAGAGTTTGTTGTGAAAAAAAAACAAATGGAATAGGGAATATAAACCCTATAATAAGGTAATCCAATAAAGTTATTTGACGATGAAATTTCGAAGGAGATTTGATAGAAACCAAGTAGGGGAGGTTTCGGTGATTACGAGAATGGAATCCTTATACGAGGGGAAGGATGTGACAACTCAGATTTTCAGAAATTATTAGAATACAAATTTAATAAATAAAATTCTTATTATGAGATGTTTTGAGTTTGAGTGATATATATATATATATATATATATATATATATTGGGAAAATGAGGTTTAATAGTTAATTAAAGTATTAAAGAAATTGAATGAAATTGTTACTTAAAAGGAAATTAGTTGAATACTATTTGTTAGTTTAATTAAGTTGAAAATTATATTATGAAATAATATAATTTGATTGTTATGCCTTGCTGGCAATGGAATTATTATGAATTAAATTTCATAAATAATGTGAGTAATTCACTTAATTAAAATAGTGAATATTCTTTTTTAATAAAGTGAGAGTAATATATTACATATAAATTTAATACGTTAATGAAATACGATTGTGAATTTCAGTAAATAGTTAAAATATTTATTGAATAAAATAAATATTTTAGATGGAGTATTTATGGAATAAAATAAATATTTGATGAAAATTATTATTGAATAATTTATCTGGGTGTGATAATATTGATTAAATGATGTGATAATTCGTGTGTATTTTATTACGCTAATGGAATGGAAATATTTTAATTTAATTAAATAATTAAAATAGAGGTTTAATGATTTGTTGAATATTATATTGGTGAAGTAATTTTTATGTGGGCTAAATAAAGATGATGATTTCATTAAATTTGGTGTGACAAAAGGGTATCATATGATAAGTGGTTTGTTAAAATAAATAAAAAGGAGTTTTATTTGGGTAAGCCAAACAAGGCCTTGTGACCTTTGGATTTTACAACTGTTAAGACTATACGTGTGTATGTAACTCCTAATTGCAATAAGGGTTGGTGTTACGTTATTTGCAAAAGTAGAGAAGAGAAGAGAGAAAAAGAGAGAATTTGGGAGAGGGTTCTGAGAGATCAAAGAAGGAAGAAGAAGAGTAATCAAGCAATTCCTATAATCTAACTAGTCCAAGAAGGAATTAAAAGGTAATAATCTAACCTTAAGCTTTAGTTTGGGTTTTCTTGAGTTTTTTTAAGATTTCTATGAATGTTAAGTTGGGAAATTTGATTGTGATGGCTATATATTTTATTGGATATATAATCTGTTATATGTAATCTATAATTTGTTTTGCGGTTATCAAAATCATGAAAATATGTTAAAGATGAGGAGTTAAGGTTTTGTTGAAATATATATGATTTGGTCTATTTTGAGACTAAAATTAACTATGAATCCATGTTTTAAATCTAAAATTGATGGTGGATTAAGTTAGTGCTCTGAAAAAACAAAAACAAACTAAGTTGAATGAATCAAATTGGTTAAAAAATGAATTCGTAGTGAATGATTTTGCTAAACATGTTAAAAACATAAAATTTTGGTATGAACTCTGAAATTGGGTCATTATAATGGTTTGATAATGTTTATGGAAGATGTTGATTTTCTAGTATGTTGTAGTTCTAAGAGTTAGGAGTTCGTAGAGTCAAAAACGGACTCAATTGGATGTTTAATGATCGAGATATGAAGTTTGGAAGGAAGAAGTGTTAAGAACACAAAACAGTGAGAATCTGGTTTCGCGAACAAAGGCCAGAGCATGCAAGCCCTAGGCCATTTTGGACTCATGCAGTCATGAGTCTCCGCCAAAGCATAAACAAGAAGGTTTATAAGTATGGTCAAAGGAAATTGATTATAATTCATACTAATGAATATTACTTAAGAAGGTGTAATTAGAAGCTTTGAACACTTAACAAAATGTTAAGGAACAAATTAAAAGATGTAATTAAAGTATAGCGAGTGTCGACGTCGGGATTTTTATTTGTCCCTTTCTGTTACTTGTTCTTTGGTGTTCTCATGTTAGGTGAGATTTGTTTGAAAAAATAAGTGAAAAAGGCCCGACATGTGTCATGTCGATGATGGACTGTTAAGAGTTGCCAGTTAGTTTTTTATATGGTTGTACCAACACAACCGAGAAAAGGTTTGCACATTGACCGAGTGATGTGACACTGCTAAACGGGACGGTGAAATCGAGATTCATTATGGTCCAAGGACTTGATTATATGGAGAGAAGGTGTTAGGCACCCCCCGACATCCGTGTTACCACGGTGACCACCATTTTTCAAGAAACTGTTATATGAATATGTGTGTGTGTGTGTGTGTGGATCAATGTGAAATTATTTGGAAGTAGTGCGAGGCCTCGTTCGCACTTATATACACGGGGTGTGAATTTGTGTAAAAATTCAGTTTTAAACAAGATATGGTAGTGATGTTTTAGAAAAGAGGTTTTTCAAACCCGTGTGCTCAATAGTAATTGAGACCTTTTACACTCCCATTTTTATTAAGTGTTCGGCTTGATTGTTTTTAATTTTTAGAGATGCAAAGCATTTTCGATAAAATAATGTAAAAAATAGTGTTGAACTCCTCGTGAGTATGAAAACCATCTGAAGAAAAATCGAACCTTTGTGAATAAATTTACATGTCGCTACAATTTGAAAATGTCCATTACGAGCCAGAATCTAGATCCGAAGAGATGAATCTGTGATCACATAATTTCTAGGCTCACATGATGTCGCAATTGATAATAAAGCAGTAAGCAGGTATATATATAAAACCTGTAAATATATATATACAGACATGATCAGCCACCACGAAGCAACTCCATTGGGGATCAGAAATGTAAATAAAGCTGTAAAAGTAATCAACCGCCACAAAGTGAACTCCAGGCGGGACGAAAAGTAAAGAAAGCTGTAAAGACGGTCAACCGCCACGAAGTAAACTTTAGGCGGGGCTAAATGTAAATATATATATGTATATATAAAAGCGGTAAACGTACCGGATGTAAAATCCAGTCTCATCAAACAAAGTTCGATAACAACTGATATATATAAATATATATATATATATATATTAAAGCAGTAAAGGCTCCGGATGTAAAATCTAGGCTCATCGAACAAAGTTCGACACACAGTTCATATATATATGTATATATGTACAAAATGAAATAAAACCACGGACCAAAGTCCGGGCAAACACACGCAACACGACTCTTAATGTTAATAATAGTGTGTGCAAAGATGAAGAGAAAGGCTTTAAAGTGTGTGAGAAGGCTTATAGTGGACTGCCAAAGAAGACTTTTATATCTTTAAAGGGATGAACACTCAGCTCCCGCCGATACAAAAGTAGCTATATGTGAGCTCACAAGTGTTTAAAATGAGAAAGCACTCACTGTAGGGTGAGTACATAGCAAGTTTGACAGGGCTTCCTCGCCTTTTTCTCTTACAAAATAGCCACCCCAAGCCCTCTATTTATAGAGGGGGGAGCCGCACTCTTGGCTCTTATGCAGTGTACTGCTGGCAATTTGGTCGAGCTGTTCAGAGATTCGCGGGTCCCATCGTCTAAAAGTACGTGCACGCATGCACTATAATGTCTGCTCAAACTTTCAAAATTGCAATCCGGGCATCCGAATGAGGTTTGTAAGTCCTATTTTCGACCGTCGTTGTCGAGAGTTACACACTAACATGGGATTAGAGGTTGTACGAAGTCAGGAAGATGGGACCATGCCCTCCGAACTTCAAGCTTCAAATTTTATCCGTTATCATGCGAAATAGTCACTGAGGTGTGCCATTGCTGTGTAGAAATGTATGTATGAAATGTTGAGACGGCGCGATGTGGCGTCAAGGTGGCAAGATGATGACTTTGCCCCTCACCGGGGTTATTGCCGGTTTGGGCTGATAAAGTAAACATTGCTCAGGGTTATCTCTGAGATTGGACTGCTACAAGTGTTGAAGGTCCTCAGTGTCATCTCTGAGGTGTGCCTTTCTTCCCAGTGTTATTTCTGGGTCTTGTAATGAGTGCCTCGATGTGAGTGCCGAGGTTGAAGCTGATTACATTTGAAATAAGCATTTTCGGGGTTATCTCCGGAACTGCACTCCTTGGGGTTATCTCCAAGGTTGGTAGCTGTTACTCCTAGTGTTGGGACTAAGACTGAATATCTCGGGGTTATCTCCGAGATGGATCGGTCTTCTCTGGTGAAATTTCCGATATTGGAACTGCATGCCTCAAGGTTATCTCCGAGGTTGGAACTGATACTCCCGGTGTGTGTTCCGGGGTTGAGACTGAACTTCCGATAGTATCTGGACTGGATATGAGCTATCTTCCAAAGTTATCTCTGAAAGAAGAATCTGCCTTCCTGCAATGTCAGTAACAAGTGTGCAGAAAATTTTGAGTGTCTATAGATGCCCCTCTTTATCATGTTCATGCAAGGCAATGCATAGATAGGATAAAGAATCCTATACACTTGAAATGCAACAAGATAAGCATGATGCTAAGTGCAGCAACATGATTCAAATGTATGATGCATGGGTGCGGGGTTGTTGCCCAACATGCTGGGGATGATTGCCGGCTCCCTGTTGCTTCTACCGGGGATTGGCAACGATGACCAGATTGGATGTGTGATCCAATTCTTTTAGGATGTTGACGTTGGGGTTATAACCAAAGTTATTAATCCTTGATACAAACTTGATGAATTGTACAAGAGATCTGTGGGGATAATGCTCTGTCTATTTGAGGATGTGTATAACATATTTCATCATCGATCTTCCTCGATGATGCTTATCTTCTCTGGTTTGTATCGCCAGGACATGTCAATGTTCTGTTGGATTTACTGCCAATAATATATGTTATCAGGGCTGCCTGACCTTCGCTGACATGTACGTCGCCGAAAAAAACCCTGTTAGGCATATTGTCAAGGCTGTTTGACCTTCGTTGACATGTGAATCAACGGATAAATACACGTTGTAACCCCCGCCGGGGTTCTGCTTAATCATCACTGACGTGTAAATCAACAGAACATGCGTTGTAACCCCCACCGAGGATCTACTTGATCCTCGTTGATGTGTGTATCAACGGGATCACAACAGTGCTACTTCGTTAGATTTACTTGTCAATGGTTACTACGATGTCAAGGCTGCTTGACCTTCGTTGATATGTGTATCAACGGATGACATTGCTTGATACCCCCGCTGGGGAGCTGTTTAATCCTCGTTGACGTGTAAATCAACGGCTGAAATCATCGGATGGCTTCCGACGCTTCGTTGGATTTACTTGCCAATGGTTATAATGATGTCAAAGATGCTTAACCTTCATTGATATGTGTGTCAACGGAACATTACATTATAACCCCCGCCGGTGAGCTATACTTCGACATATGCAAACACGTGATGCCCCCGTCGGGGATCTCTTCTTGAGAATTTGTGATGCCCCCGCCGGGGATCTCGTTTTGAGAATGCGCGATGCCCCCGCCGGGGATCTTGTTTTGAGAATGCGTGATGCCCCCGCCGGGGATCTCATTTTGAGAATTAGGGTGACGACCCGGAATTGGCAGCACTGGACCTGCGCAAGGTATTGCCGAGTGTGATTTATAACAGCTGAGATCATCGACATAGTGTTCCCTGTGCTCGGTTAGTGATTCAGATGATGAAGAGCCCCTGGAGGACGTTGATTCTCACATCGAGGAGGAGCCATTCACTGGGTTTCCAGCATCTCCTTTGGATTCTCCCAGTAGTAGCACTGTTGTGATCCAGCATCCGGCACAGTACTTTGAGCAGAGTCTTCATCTGATGACCTTTGAGAGAGATCAGGCTAGAGCCTTGATGTTGACAGCCATTGATTAGAGAGATGCAACTCTGTTAGAGAGAGACGAGGCATTAGCTCGTAGAGATGCCACTGTTGTTGAGCGGGATGAGGCCAGATCAGCTAGAGATGTCATGACAGTTGAGAGGGATAGTGCCATATATGCCCGGGATATAGCCGTTACAGATAGTACCACAGTGAGGTCCCTTACCACTAGCATGATTGCAGAGATGAGCACGTACATTTACGATTATAGAGTCACCATGCAGATGGCTGTAGATCTGTTAGCTCGTGTGGATACCCTTGTACAGGAGACCACAACGTTACCTCCTTCTGCCAAGAGGGATGCCATATTGGGCTTGATAGCTCGCATATACACTGATTTGTAGATGGGCTTGTATTTTCTTACACAGGCTAGCTTAGCCATTTTGTCATGTACAATTTACATTGTATATCAAACAACATTATATATATAGCAGGGAAATATATTTTTGATCACTTCCCTTTTAGATATGTCTGTTGCTTGCTTGATATTTGTTTGTTTCTTCAGGGCTTGTGATCTTGATGTATTCTGAAATCCTCCTTGATGGATGAACATTGAGTTGTCTCTGAACAGTTTAGAATGGATCATTGATCTGTGTGTATCCCTACCATCTTTGGTGTCTTGGGACTGGTTTCTATATGGAAATGTGGAGAGGAGTGTGACTTTTCTCTATGAGATTGACCGCACCACAGATGGTCTCCAGTACTCCTATTTAAGAGAAGCCTAGTTATATCCATCTCTTATGGATTGGTGTTGCTCTTCGAGGCACAACCGCAACTTAGATGGTCGTCGAATCTCCTATTTGGGAGGAGTTCAAGTACTTCCATCCCTTTGGTCTGAAGCCGAATGTGATGGATCGAAGTTTGATCGCAGTACCAGATGACAAGTATTTATGTTTTGGTAGGGGGTGAGACCAAACCTTAAATGGCTACCTACGTACTCCTATTGAAGAGGAGATCAGATCTGCATAGTTCAAACCTGGTGTAAGAGGTTCAACGTTGTACGTGGCAGAAAGGGTGTAGGAATGTTTTTGTTGTTTTTGTTTTTGTAAGGAGAAGGGTGTAAGAAATGTTTTTGTTGTTTTTTGTTTTATTGCGACCGGGCCATATGAAATGGTTGCCTACGTACTCCCGTGTATCAAGAAGATTAGGTCGACGTAGTTCGTCCCTCAGGACGATTCGTAACCGAAGAGAAGTATGAATCCCATGTGTAGGCCATAATGCGAGGAGAAGAAAGTTTGATCCCATGATTGGGATAAACTGCAGGTGTGAAAAAGTTTGATCCCATCTTTAGGACAAACTGCAAGCGTAGAAAAGTTTAATCCTGTCTTCAGGATAAACTGCAGGTGTGAAAAAGTTCAATCCCTGGGGGGATAACCAAAATTGTATGAACGTAGTGAAACCAGGCTGCTGGCTTGAAGAGTATATTTCCCTGAGGGGAAAAGTGTGGCGAAGAGTTGTATGTGATGAAGGGTTAAAGAACCGGAATGACTGGTGATCTGATGATCCAACACCAGGATGTTTTCTTGATGGTAACTTGAGACATAATACCGTTTCACGGTGTCTGAGTTGATGAGTTGTGGAAATTCATCGTCGTCCATTTCCTGCAATCTGAGAGTGCCTCCTGTCAATACCTCATTGACAATAAACGGGCCTCCCCAGTTAGGAGCAAATTTGCCCTTGGACTGATCTTGGTTGTACAGGATCTTCTTTAAAACCAAGTCATGTTGCTTAAACTGCCGTAACCGGGCTTTTCTATTGTAGGATCTGGCGATCCTTTGTTGATATAACTGACCATGGAAGATAGCCGCGGTTCGCCTTTCGTCTATTAGAGATAATTTGTGATACTTCTCTTGTACCCATTGGTCTTCATCCAGCTGAGCGTTTATCAATACTCTAAGGGATTCCATTTCAACCTCTATGGGGAGCACTGCTTCCATCCCATAGGTTAATGCGTAGCGGGTTGCCCTAGTGGAAGTGCGCATTGATGTTCTGTAGGCTAACAGAGTAAGAGGCAATAAGTCAGGCCATTCTTTGTGGTTGGCAGACATCTTTTGCATGATCTTCTTGATGTTTTTGTTGGCTTCTTCAACAACACCATTCATCTTTGGACGGTAGATGACGGAGTTAAGGTGTTTGATGTAGAATTTACTGCATTACTCCTCCATCATTTTGTTGTTGAGGTTCTTAACATTGTCTAACACAATTACCTCTGGTTGTCCATATCGACAAATGACATTATTTCTGATAAAAGCAATAATGACTTCTTTGGTAACCCTGGGGATAGAGGCTGCTTCTACCCACTTTGTGAAGTAGTCGATCATTGTGAATATAAAGAGATGCCCATTACTGGCTTTGGGATCGATGGGTCCGATCATGTCCATTCCCCACATTGAGAAGGGACAAGGTGAACTCATATTGTGGAGTTCCCTCGGAGGGGCGTAGATGACATTTCCATGAATTTGGCATTGATAACACCTCTTGACGTGATCATCACAGTCATCTTTGAGGGTAAGCCAATAATGTCCTATTCTAAGGATCTTTTTAACAAGCAGGGGGCCGCTCATGTGTGGGCCACATATTCCACCATGGACCTCATCCATGAGCCTCTGAGCTTGCTCCTGGTCCAGACATCTGAGGAGACCTAGTCCTGCATCTCTTTTGTAGAGTGCATCTCCGCTTAGGTAGAATTTCATAGCAAGTCGATGGATTCGCCTTTTCTCAGTTGGGCTCGCCTCAGCGGGTGTAGATCCATCTCGTAGATACTCCTTGATATACTGATACCAAGGGTGCTGGATGGGAGATAGCTCATCCGATACTTCTCTAACATAGTTCCCATAGGCTGGTGCCTTGTGCAGGGCAAATGTGACGCTTGGCATGTGTTCCTTGTCAGGCATGTGAATCAAGGAGGCCAAAGTTGCTAACGCGTCTGCAAAGTCATTCCTATTACGAGAAATGTATAAAAAGGATATTTCTCCAAACTCCAAAGCCATCTGTAAAACTTGCCGATGGTAAGGCAGCAAATGTAGCTCTTTGGTTTGATAGATTCCCATGGATTGTCTGATTACCAACTCTGAATCCCCAAAGATAGTTAACCGCCTGATGCCCATTGAACGGGCAAGTTTTAGCCCCATGAGACAACCTTCATACTCAGTTGTGTTGTTGGTGTTTGACAAAGCGCAATTTGATGACAGCAACGGATCTCGCTCCCCGAAGATCGGATACCGTAATCGCCCAGCTCCAGAACCTTCCATATTAACAGCTCCATCAAAATACATTTTCCATGTGTAGCATGTATCGTACTGATGGTGTTGCTGAACTGTCATTACCCCTTCATCTGGGAAGTAGGTTTCCAAGGGTTTGAAGTCCCCTGAAGGTGCGGCGGCCTGTTGATCCGCAATTCCTTGACCTTTGATAGACTTTTGCGTCACGTAGACGATATCAAATTCTTGTAGGATCAACTGCCATCTGGACAGCCAATAATTTAACATGGGTTTATTGAACACGTACTTGAGAGGATCCATGCGGGATATGAGATGGGTTGTGTGACCATGGAGGTATGTTGTAACCTTATGGAAGCCCATGCTAAACCACAACAAGTCTTCTCAATCAGAGTGTACTTGTGTTCACTGCTGCTAAATCTTTTGCTGAGGTAATAGATAGCTCATTCTTGGCCTCTATCGTCTTTTTGTCCTAGCATACAACCCATGGTATTGTCACTTATGGACAGGTACATGAACAGGGGAAAATCATCTCTGGGTGGTGCCAAAACAGGAGTTTTGACTAGCTGTTCTTTGATTATAAGGAAGGCTTTCTGGAAATCATCATTCCATTTCATGGAGGAGTTCTTCCTTAACAACTTAAAGATAGGCTCACAGGTTGTTGTGAGTTGAGAAATAAACCTGCTGATGAAGTTGATTCTTCCCAAAAATCCCTGTATTTCCTTCTCTGTTTGAGGAATGGGCATTTCTGTTATGGCCTAGATTTTGGTGGGGTCTAGCTCAATCCCTTTGTGGCTGACTAGGAATCCTAGCACCTTGCCCAATTTAACGCCAAAGGCACACTTGGTTTGATTCAACTTTAAGTTTTACTTACGCAGCCTGTTGAAAAGCTTTCTGAGATGGTCTAAGTGATCTTCTTCCTTTCGGGACTTGACAATGATGTCATCCACGTAGATCTCTATCTCATTATGCATTAAGTCATGGAAAAGAGCCATCATAGCTCGTTGATAAGTAGCTCTAGCATTGATGAGGCTGAAGGACAATCGTCTATAGCAAAAAGTTTCCCAAGGCGTGATGAAATCAATTTTCTCATGATCTTCCTCAGCAACCATAATCTGGTGGTATCCAACGAAGAAATCCGCAAAGGAGTACATGCCGTATTGAGCGGTATTGTCACTGAGAATGTGGATAAATGGCATGAGAAAGCTATCTTTAAGGCAAGCTTTGTTCAGATCCCGGTAATCCACGCAAACTCGTACCTTTCCTTCGGGTTTAGGCACGGGAACTATGTTGGATATCCATTCAGCATATGTGGACACCACGATAATACCAGCTTGAAATTGTTTCACAATTTCTTCTTTCACCTTTAAACTTCGCTCAGGTTTCAATCGCCTAAGCTTCTACTTGACTGGCTTGAATCCATCTTTAATGGGAAGGCGATGAAGAACAATGTCAGTGGACAAACCCGCCATGTCTTTGTGAGACCATACAAACACATCCTGGAATTGGGTTAGTAGCGTAACCATGTCATTCCTCTAGTTTGGGGTAAGGTCTGAACCAATATGGATTAACTTAGGGCTTTCTAAGGTTCTGAGATTGAAGGAAGTGGTTTGATCAAGGTTGGGTTTAGGTTTGTCTTTGACCAATTCTTTAATTTCTGGAGGCACCTCAATGTCCTCATGTATTTCCATCAAGGCTGAATCCAACTTTACATCAAAGTTACAATCCTTGTGGAGAAGAGGCATGATCTTATCAGCAAGTACATGCACCTCTAAATTCAGGGTCCTGAAACAAAATATGCTTTCATTTAGTATATATGAAATGGTTTGATCATACACAGTATTAGCATGTACTGGCAAAACAACTGCTAATACTGTACAGAAAAGTAAGCCGTTATGATATCTACAGGGCAGAAAGAGTTCCTGCCCGTTTTACCCTCGTCGACCAATGCAAGGAGTGCTGCTCCAATTGTCGAGGGCAAAGTCACGGTGGACTGCAGTGATTGAGGGGTTGTCATCGTCCTCCTTCTCCCGAATGATGACCATTATGTCTGGGCAATCATCGTCTAGGGTGTATCTGTTCATATGTTCATCATGGACAATGATGCGTATGCCTGACATCATTCTGACGATGTCTTGCTTAATTCTTTGTTCCTCTTCCTCCACTCTAGGGTCTGGAACAAAGACTTCTTTCTCCCATATCGGCATCGGCTTGGGAATTAACATAGCCATTACGCTGGCTGGCACCTTTATAGGAGGTTATGCGGACTCAGGATTTATAGGTGGAGACAAACGTCGTGTGACTGAAGTTGGAGGAATCTGATGATGCTTATGTGGATTCCTATGACTCGAACTGGCAGAATAGCCCAGTCCAGCTGTCCCAGTTTGACTGATAACTTGAATCGGGTGCTTAATACCCTGATGACTTTTACCCAGCCCTTGTCCCGGCTGATGACCCAAAGATATCATTTCTTGAGTAGGTGACATTACTTCGGCATAAATCTTGGGTGTGAGAGCTGGCGCCCCAATAGGGTGATAGTGAGTGTTGCTCACCTCTGCTGAGCATAATGACTCTACCAACTTACGAATTGAGGCCCGATGAGGGTATGTCACTTTGTTTAGGACATTCCGATTCAACGTTGACTGTGACTAAGCTGTCATTAATGATGTATTTCAGTTGTTGATGAAGAGTGGAGGGGGCGGCCCCAGCCATATGAATTCACGGTCTTCCCAATAGCAGGTTTACCAATGCCAGCTAAGAATCTTTCATAGAAAGGAGCTTCTTGTATGTCTATAAAAGTCATGACCATTTCTGTTTCCGTCATGGAAGGAATAACTTGAGCAGCTAGGCGCCTCCACCTTTGAGCATATTCTCTAAAAGACTCATTGGACTATTTTTTGACCTTGATAATCTGATACTGGTCAGGAGCCATCTGAGACTGGAAGTTGTATTGAGTGAGGAAGGCGTGAGCTAGCTCCTCCCAACTATGGATCCTTGAGTTGTCTAATCTAGTATACCACGAACGGGCTTCTCCAGTCAGACTCTTTTGGAACAGCTACATCCTAAGCTTCTCGTCCTCTGCATAAGATCCAAGTTCTGCAATGAACACCTTCAAATGTGTATAAGGATCTCCTAACCCATCATATTTCTCGAAGTCAGGAGTTTTAAATTTTTTTAGATAATGAACCCCAGGAAATATACAAAGGTCAGCATATGAAACACTTCCATGTGCTCCAATTCCTTTAATTGCACGAAGGGTTTCTTCCATTTGAAGGACTTTCTTCCTGATGTCACTGGTGTCGGGATCTCCTTTGAGATGGGTGATATCATGAATTTTATTGGTCGTATCCAATTGAAGTTCAGGTTTTGTAATAGCTTTATCAGGACCTTGGGTTCCTCCTTGTGTAGAGGATTCAACATGTATGGGTATCCTCGTACCCTGAGTAGACTGGTGTAGTTCTTTAAGCAGAACAACCAAATTTGTGATTTGTTTACTTAATCCGTCAAATTATTTACGCGAAACTGGATTAAGGTCAGTCTGGTTTGATGACGACATAATTGAATGTAGGCTCGTGGCCTTTTTGGACTTTGATCGGGTAATAGGTCCGATTGCTTCCCTGCAAAAGATTTGCGTAGTTTAGTCTTTAGGGAATATGTAAATGTCTACATGACATGTATCCATTCTAGGAATATTATCCTGCAAGGCGGATGTTAGCTGTTTGTAATCTAGGATAGCATGTTTAATTTAAATATGTATGTACACATGTTTCTTCATATTTCTCATTACATGGAGATGAATATGGAATGAAATTACAAGTAATTGTTTTTACAAGTAATTTAAAATGAGAAAGCATGAAGAGACTTTCCTCCGTGTTTGGTTTATCAGAGGCTGACCTATCTTAGGTTACTCTCGTGGCTTTTTGGCATGAAGGTTCCCAAATCATCGCAATTTACTTGACGGGAAGTTAATTCGGTCTTTCAACTAGAGCGAATTTGGGTGGTGCCTTTCCTGAGCCTCGTTTGAATTAGTCTTCCTACGAGAGTCCAGTAATCAAACACCGACAGGATAGCCTCCTGGTGGAGGAACCACACAACATACATTCATATACAACGTGTCTCACTGTTTATGAAAATGATGACACGTGCGAAGCACTAATATCACAAGCAGATATAGTGTAAAGCATTAAGCGCAGAAAAATATATGCATTTGTACACATTCATCATAAATGTAAATGCAACATTCACACACAAGCATATAACTATTTTGAAAAGCTTGTAATAGCGGCTTAAGTCCTCTTACTGGAGTCCCCAGTAGAGTCGTCACCTATCGACGTCAGGATTTTTATTTGTCCCTTTCCGTTACTTGTTCTTTGGCGTTCTCATGTTAGGTGAGATTTGTTTGAAAAAACAAGTGAAAAAGGTTCGACATGTGTCATGTCGACGATGGACTGTTAAGAGTCGCCAATTGGTTTTTATATGGTTGTACCAACATAACTGAGAAAAGGTTTGCGTATTGACCCAGTGATGTGACACTGCTAAACGGGTCGGTGAAACTGAGATTCATTAGGGTCTGGGACTTGATTATGCGGAGGGAAGGTGTTAGGCACCCCCCAACATTCGTGTTACCACGGTGACCGCCACTTTTCAAGAAACTGTTATATGAATGTGTGTGTGTGTGGATCAATGTGCAATTATTTGGAAGTAGTGCGAGGCCTCGTTCGCACCTATATACACATGGTGTGAATTTGTGTAAAAATTCAGTTTTAAACAAGATATGGCAATGATGTTTTAGAAAAGAGGTTTTTCAAACCCGTCTGCTCAATAGTAATTGAGACCTTTTACACTCCAATTTTTATTAAGTGTTCGGCTTGATTGTTTTTAATTTTTTGAGATGCGAAGCATCTTCAATAAAATAATGTACAAAATAGTGTCGAACTCCTCGTGGGTATGAAAACCATCTGAGGAAATCCGAACACCGTGATTAAATTTACAAGCTGCTTCAACTGAAAATGTCCATCACGGGAACTGAATCTAGATCCAGTAGACTGAATCTGTGATCACATAATTTCTAGGCTCACATGATGTCGCAATTGATAATAAAGCAGTAAGCAGGTATATATATAAAAGCTGTAAATATATATATACAGACATGATCAGCCACCACGAAGCAACTCCATGGGGGATCAAAAATGTAAATAAAGTTGTAAAAGCAATCAACCGCCACGAAGTGAACTCCAGGCGGGACGAAAAGTAAAGAAAGCTGTAAAGAAGGTCAACCGCCACGAAGTAAACTCCAGGCGGGACTAAATGTAAATATATATATATATATATATATATATATATATATATATATATATATATAAAAGCGGTAAATGCAATCGAATGTAAAATCTAGGCTCATCGAACAAGGTTATAACAAGTTAATATATATATATATATATATATATATATATATATATATATTAAAGTAGTAAATGCTCTAGGATGTAAAATTTGTGCTTATCGAACAATGTTCGACACATACATATATATATATATATATATATATATATATATATATCTGAAAACAATAAACTCCCAGCACGAAAGTCAGGCTCAATCAAGGCATAACTCGATAATGTTAGTCCATATATATATATATATATATATATATATATATATATATATATATATATATACAATCTGAAATAAAACCACATCATCAAGTCAGGGAAAACATACGCAACACGACTCTGAACGTGAATAATAGTGTGTACAAAGATGAAGAGAAAGGCTTTAAAGTGTGTGAGAAAGCTTACAATGGGCTTCCAAAGAAGACCTCTATATCTTTAAAGGGATGAACACTCGGCTCCCGCTGGTACAAAAGTAGCTATATGTGAGCTCACAAGTGTTTAAAATAAGAAAGCACTCAATATAGGGTGAGTACAGAACAAATTTGACAGGGCTTCCTTGCCTTTTTCTCTTACAAAATGGCCACCCCAAGCCTTCTATTTATAGAGGGGGAGCCGCAGGTACCTGCGGCTAGGCCACAGAAGTACTTGAGGCTGGCCGGGTTGCTCTGGGATTCGCGAGTCCCACCGTCTTGAAGTACGTGCACGCATGCACTGTAATGTCCGCTCAAACTTTTAGAATTGCAATTCGGGCATCCGACTGAGGTATGTAAGACCTATTTCGGACTGCCATTGTCGAGAGTTATGTAATAACATGGGATTAGAGGTTGTACGAAGTCAGGAAGATGGGACCATGACCTCTGGTCTTCAAGCTTCAAATTCTATCTGTTGTCCTGCGTAATAGTCACTCGGGATTGGACCTCCTTGATTCTTGTGGGACATTGCTGTGTAGAAATTTATGTATAAAATGTGGAGACAGCGCGATGTGGCGTCAAGGTGGCAAGATGATGACTTTGCCCCTCACCGGGGTTATCACCGGTTTGGGCTGATAAAGCAGACATTGCTCATGGTTATCTCTGAGATTGGACTGCTGCAAGTGTTGAAGGTCCTCAGTGTCATCTCTGAGGTGTGCCTGTCTTCCTGGTGTTATCTCTGGGTCTTGTACTAAGTGCCTCGGTGTGAGTGTCGAGGTTGAAGCTGATTGCATTTGAAATAAGCATTTTCTGGGTTATCTCCAGAACTGCACTCCTTGGGGTTATCTCCAAGGTTGGTAGTTGCTACTCCCAGTGTTGGGATTAAGACTGAATATCTAGGGTTATCTCAAGAGATGGATGGATCTTCTTCGGTGGAATTTTCGGTATTGGAACTGCATGCCTCGGGGTTATCTCTGAGGTTGGAACTGATACTCCTGGTGTGTGTTTCGGGGTTGAGACTGAACCTCTGGTAGTATCCGGACTGGATATGAGTTATCTTCCAGGGTTATCTCTGAAAGACGAATCTGCCCTCCTGCAATGTCAGTAACAGGTATGCAGAAAATTTCGAGTGTCTACAGCGAGAATGTTTATTTAATTAATAATAATAAACCTTATTCACATAACGTGATAAAATGGAATATCTTAAAGACTTAACTAGATGTTAAGTAATACTTTAAACGAAGAATTTTAGAAGCATGATATGAGGGTTCCTAATTAAATTAAATAAACCTAATATACATTTAATACAATATAAATGTAGACTTTAAAGACTTAACCGAATGTTAAGTGACAATTATAGAGGGACGTGAAGGAAACCCTAAGACGAGTGTTAACTTAAGTAAGTACATCTAATATGGTGTGAGGTTAACTATGACGACTTAACCAAACGTTAAGTGTCTATCAAGAGAAAGGTATAAAGAATTATAAGACAAATGTTAACTTAATGGTTATTAACAGCTGTAATACATTTAAAGTGTTGTAGTAATGGGATATATCGACTTAACCAAATATTAAGTATCGATTAAAAAGAGAAGTATAAAGGTATACGAGATGAAGGTTAACTTGATGACTTAACTAAATGTTAAATGTCAAACAAAGGGAAATGTGAAGGAAGATAAAATAAAGGTTTACTTTATTTACCTTAATTAAGTTTATTGAACATTTGACTAATAATATGGAGTTATGACAAACCTTAAACACTCGATTGAACATCGAGTGATGATTAAAAGGAAATGCTTTAAACAACTATCACGAATTTCATACACAAAATAGTAAATTAAGCATACCCAATTGACATAGGACTCATACAAACAAGATTCCTCACATATATAATAACTTAGAACAATTAAACAACAACTACAACTAATTTAAATCCTTTAAATTCCATGTTTTATACAAAACACCATTTTTGACATCCTTTACAAAAATCATCACTGTGATCACAATTCTTGTCCAAATTAACTCATTCAAACTACGTTCTCTTCGTTTCTTAATGAACTAACATATTCAAGGCTCAAATTACATTTTGGTTTCTAAATTAACCACCAAATTTTGTACTTTCATAAACCATATATAAAAACATACACTGTAAATACTTTTATTCCTTCTTCAACATAATTAGCATACAATTTCTTGTCTAAATACTAGTTCTAATCACCACACACATACAATCACAAGTAATCAGTTGCATAAAATAAATTTCAAAAATTGAATTCACAAAACTTAGGAATTATGCCATAAAAATATATATATATATATATATATATATATATATATATATAATATCAAAGTTATGGAAAATACCTTCTCTTTCTTTAAATAATCCTTGTTAACCACAAAGAATTTCTCAAAAACACAGAAATCTCTCAAGTCTCTTTCAAACTTTCTCAATTTCTCTCTGTACCTCTTAAGCCAAAACTCTTTTTATGTATCATAGGATAATGCCAACTCTTAGTTAAGCATAAAACAAATAACTGATAGCCATACTACGTATACTTAATATAACAATTACAAAAATGTAAATGTATATAGGTTATAAATATATTTTATTTATTATAATTAAAATTCAAAATTCAAAAGACATAAGGCTTTGTTTGGCAAAAACTCTTTAAAATAAAGACTTAATATTATAAGCCTTGTTTGGATAAATCTATTTAAAACCGTGACAACCCGAGAATTTAGATAATTTATTTAAATCTTTAATGATGGATTAAATGTTATATGATAGACCTAGACTAAAAATGAGTATATGGATTTGACATTTCTGTGAAGGAATTTTAAGGATTTCAAAATTCTTGTGAAGAATTATCAAGGTTAAGTATCTAAGTGTATACGAGTCGGTATATGTGATCATATATGTGAACAATAAATTTTTTATGTGTATAGTTGTGGATAAGTATCAAATCTTGATCAGATAAGTTACGTTTATGACAAACCCTAAAGTTATGATAACAATATGGTAATTAAGTTAGAAAACTGTAATGATTGTTTAGAAACCCTAACGATACGTTCGGAAACCCTAATTTTAGTTCCGAGAATTTAGAAGCCCTAATTCGGGAACTCAAATGTTAATAATAAAAGCTTAAGTGTAATAAGTTATGGAATAAAAGGGAAATGTCCAAAATACCCTTCAATTTATAGGGGAAAAGACCAAATTACCCTTAGTAGGTGCGAAATGATCGAAATACCCTTTTTCTTAAAACTTAAGCAAAAGATTTGTAAACTCTTGTGAGTCATCACTCCAAGACTTATCCCATGTGTGTAATATCTTCCAATATCTGATCTTTGGTGCCACCTTGCAACATTACATTCATTGAATCCAAAAATCAAAGATAAAGGTTAAGTAAAATACTTACTTTACTTAGCATATGAACCTAAACCTTCTCTCTCTATATTTTTGAAATGTTGAGAAAGAGTAAGACCAAAAGATAAAGCAATATCAGTTCTCAGTTTACCAAGGACAGAAAATCAAGATCAGAAATCAAAATCAAAGCATAAAGATATAAAACCCTAACTCTTGTAAATCTATGTATTTGATGTTAGATGTTGTTAGTTATTGGTTAAAGTTATGTTACGAGATGTTATTTAGTGATCCAAGATGTAACATCAAGGATCCATAACATCTAGTAGCCAAAAAATCAAGTTTTCAAACTGACTTAGAACCCTAATTTTAAGGCCTGACAACCATATGTCAGGGCCTCTAGATCTGTATATGTTAAGTGTTATATGTGTTAGATGTTATAGATTTGTTCTCTGTCATGAGGAGAGTACACTGGAAGTGGAATCAAGTCCATACCATGTCTAGATCTCCAGATATAAGTGGTCAAAGTCAGGTTACCGACCACGAAAACTGGATATCTGGGTAAACCCAGAAAGCTCTAACAAACTTTTCAAAGCCTTAGATCTTACTGTGTTTAAGTGATTAGGCCATGTTGTTGTTTTGATGTTATAGTCTGACATGAGGACTATACAATCATGTCCTTAGATCACCCATATCATGTATAGAATCAAAATTTATCATGGTCAAAGTAGCGTTAACCCACTGCCTATGACGAAATCTGGAAAACCCAAAAATCGTGAAGAACAGCTTCTGACAAGCCTTTGACCGGCCTTGATCTCTCACCTGTTATGTTGTTTGACTGAACTAGTGTTATAATCTTGTGCTACGACATATGTACTATCATTTGGTATCATAAAACCGCTTAGCACATGACCAAAGACCGGATTAATCAGGGTTCAAATAGAGACCCTCGACATTGCTTGAGTTTCTGGGCAACCCAGAAACTCAAGAACACGTCTGACATGATTTTTGGAGGCTTAGATCTCTTTGTTATGTGATGTAATTGCTATGAAACCAGTTGGTGATTTTAGTATTACATTAGGACTACAATCCTAACTAAATCACAAACCCAGAAACCTTAAGATCTATGATCTGTGAGTGGTCAAACCTAGAACCCTTGTGACTGCCTTTGAAGGTTCTGACATGCTTAAGAACACCTATAGCTACGGTTCTGTCACTATAGGGCCCTTTAGTGACACTTTATTTTCTGAGAATTAATTATTTTATTTAATAATTAGAGAAAATTAGTTTTTAATTATGAAAAATACAAAATAAATTCCTAAAAATTATTTTAAGGCCTAAAAATTAGTTTTTAATTATTCTAAATATATTTCATAAATATTTAATATTTTTGGAATAATAATGGTATTTAATTTATTTAATTATAATATTAAATAAATTACTTAAAAAATGATTTTAATACTTGAAAAATTATTTTAAAATATATTATGGTGTTAGAAAATATTTTAAGTTATTTCTAATGACTTTTAATATTTTTTGAGACATTTAATTAATTAATTAATATTAATGGTAATTGATTTGTTTAATGAATATATTAAATAAATTATGGAAAATTAGAAATAATACTTTAAAAATCATATAAAAATGATTTAAGGATTAGAAAAATATTTTGAGTTATAAATATAACTTTTGATATTTTGTCATGAAAATATTAATATTTTAATATTAATGCCAATTACTAGATAATGGATTTAAATATTTAAAATCATTTAAATGAGAAATTAAGGTATTAAAAATACTTTGAAATATTATAAATATATTATAATATTATGTTATGATTTTCATTAATATTTAATATTAAATAAATATTAATGATAAGAGAATAATGTGGTATTTATACTATATAAATACGATATATGTGACGCCCCCAAATTCAGGTACTTGAAACCCGAACTCAGTGCTTCACGATACCATTTCTTTGAGCAGAATAATAATAATAATGTCATAAATATCAAACTTAATTTACATATCAGAGTTGTCTAAATCCCAGTTACGCGACCTTAAATATTTCATTACATGATAGATAATAAATATAAATCAATTTATTTAAGTCTAACTATTACATAAGATAACGCAAACTTAATCGATAGCTTTCCCTTCCTTTGTTCTTGCACTGAACCTTGTGTCGATCATCATAGTAAATGAAAACATTTAAATTAAGAAAGAATGAGCATTTAAGTGCCCAACAAGTAATAACAATTATAAATATTAGGTGAAAAGGATTAAATATTTTCTTTGAGCGACTCTTCAACAACGAAGCAATAGTTGTGAAATCATCAAGCAACACTAAACAACATAACAATTCTTATTTCAATTTTGAAACTACGTATTGACTATAAATGGAGAGCATTCGATACACTATGAACATAGTTTTCGGTTTTCAAAAAGGTCAAGCAGAACTTCATCTCAATAACCGTCATCATAACTTACGAGTGCGGGGGTGATCGGCCGTTATGCCCTGTATTGATCAATACTACATACCGAATGATATTCTCGTTCATCATATCACCAAAGCACAAAAGTTTTTTCCCAGATTAGGGATGTTCATACTTAGTCGGGATTTGAACCAAAATAATTTGATTAGATCAAGAAGGTTTTATCATATTCAACGATATTTCTAAATCGTGTCTAGTCGATCAAATAGCTTAGATGACTATATATATATATATATATATATATATATATATATATATATATATATATATATATATCAACATGTGTTTAACTACAATGATTATCTAAGTGACGACACTTGTATAATCATATTTCGAAATTAACAAACAGAATATATATGAGTTATATGATATAATATCATGTTGATAAACAATAATCGGATATAATATATATGACAATATGGTTAATAATCTAGTACAATAATAATATAAATCTTAAACTTTCTTACTCATGTCCATTGCATAAAGAAAATGCAAATGTAAAGATACTTGCTTACGATATCCGTTGAATAAAGTAAAACAAGAGTTTAGGATACTTGCACAACGTAAATGATAGTTTAGATACTTACTCAAATAAAAGAGTAAGAGTTAAGAAACTTGTCTGGTCTACTACTTACATAACTTAGTTATATCCTTAATTCAACGACCTATCATTTCTATGATTGTTCTATTGATTAGGATAACATATCATAACACATAGTACTGTTATTTATAGTCAACACATATCCTAATCACATTGTCTCATAATTATATTAGTCATTAAGACATAAACAAATACTTATCTTGATCAAATTATCTGATTTGAGATCAATTTCGGTAGCATTTGAATGCAACTGACTTTATCGGATAATTATCTAGTTTAAAACTCTCTCATGCAGTTCAATATTATCCTGGATATTTTAAATACCAGTCATATTATTTATAAATGACTTATAATAATTTCTATTTAATAATTATCATTTATCTTGATTTTTCAAACTCTAGAATCATTATTAAATGATTTAAATACTAAATAATTCTATTATCATTAATATTAAAAATTATCATGCAACCATTGCCAAAATATCAAAGTTATTTATAATAACTCAAAATATTTTTAAAGTATTAATATTACCCTTAAATGATTTTTAAAACATTTAGAATCATTTTTAAACAATTACCATTAATATTATTATATTAAGGTATTATTCACTAAAATATTAAAAGTCATTTATAATTACTTAAAATATTTTTAAACCATTTATATCCTTTTTAAATAATTTTAAATCAATAAAACTATTTTAAAACTATTTATTTAATTTTATTATTAAATAAATCTAATATCATTAATATTAAATAATTAATGAAATTTATCTCAAAATATTAAAAGTTATGTTTTATAACTTAGAATATCTTTAAACTCTTTATTTTCATTTAAAATGATTTTTATAATATTAAAATCATGTTTAAACTAATTTATTTAATATAATTATGAAATGAATCTAATATCATTAATATTAAGTAATTAATGAAATTTACTTTAAAATATTGAAAGTTACATTTTATAACTTAAAATATTATTAAATACCTTATTATCATTTAAAATGATTTTAATATAATAAAATAATTTTTAGTTAATTTATTTAGTGCATTTATCAAATAAATAATATTCAAATAATTACTAATATTTATGGAAAATATGCCAAATTATTAAAAGTTAATGTTTATGACTTAAAATAATTTTTAAAACTGATTTTATAATTTTCGGAATTTATTTACTATTTTTAAATCATTTTCTGAAAATTAGAAAATAAAAATAATAGGAACCGTCGCTATAGGCTATAGCGACAAAATCTGTCGCCTTAGGTGTTCTAGAGCTCAAGAACACTAACAAGGCAGTTAACGAGGGGGTACGTTTGACCAAGTTTAATTCAGTGTGCATAGTGTTTCTGGGCTAGCCATTGATTAGATCTTGTAGTACTAGTGTAACACTACCTTTAACAACAACTAACAAGGTCAAACAATAATACACCCAAGAGATATAAGCCATCAAAGTGGCTGTCAGAGACTATTCTTTATTTCTGGGTTACCCAGAATGAAGAACAGCTCGAGGGTCTTACTTTGGGCCTCCACTACTTGCTATACGTGTACTGTTTTTGTAATATTAAGCTCCAAGTGTGTAGACAACATGTAGGTGTATAGATCTATTACATAACATCATCATAAAAACAATACAAACGTGAGATCTAACCCAGTCAACCCATGTCAGAAGTCACGGTTTAAGTTTTCTGGGTTACCCAGAAAACTCATCTCGTGAACTTCTTGCTTGGTTTGACCGTCCACTACTCTCAATAAATTTATGGTTTGAGTGATATATAGGCATGGTTATAGAGATAATACTACAGGCGACAATCTGGATACAACAATATCAACAACCAACATCAAACCTGACAGATCCAAGCAATTGAAAACGCTGTCAGTCTCGGATAATGAGTTTCTGGGTAACCCAGAAACCCGTTGGTCATGCTTGGTCAATGAGGTTTGACCATTAATAACACAAAATCTACACATGATCTAAGCATGATTTCAAGTCCAGATTAAAGTCCTTACAGCATACTACATGTTAAAACATTTAAACAACAAAAATGATAACCAGATAAAGATCTATGTGGTCTGACATTCGGTTGTCAGACCACTGATGAACACTTCCCAGATTTTGAAAAATTTCCAATTCGTGTACTTAGATGTTATTGATCTATCCTCTACCAACCCAGATCATCTATATGGACTACAAACAACATGTTTAACACACAAAAACTAACATCTAACATGGAATCAAAAATCAAATTTTAGGTTTAGGGTTTTACCTTTCTTGAACAAGATCTGATTCTTGGCTACTGATTTTGTTGTGGTTGTTACTGGGGTTGCTCTTGGGGACTGAAATGCTCAAGAATTTCGTGGGTTAGAGAGAGAGAAGCTTGGTTGAGTGTTTGTGAACAAATGGGGCTAAATGGTGCACTTTCCTCTCTCTCAATCTATATATAATATGGTTCAAAGCCTATGGTTGATCATGATTATCAGATTTGTGACTGATTAAAGTCTATACTAGACCACATGGCTAGTTAGAGTTGGCCACCAACCACCTACTAGGTCTAGATCTACACTCCACCTTAATAAAATATTAAAAAGGGCCTTTTGGTCATTTGGTTTTTACTTTTAGTGGCAATGTTGACATTTCATCTCACCCATTAGGGTTTAACCCTAGAGCTCCAAAAGTCCAAGTTCTAGGATTTTGAGATTAGGGCTAAAATGGGAATCTTAGTTTCTAAAAATGTGAATTAGGGTTCTCTAATTAAATTAGGTTTAATAATTACCTAGAATTTATAAATTAGACTTTATAATATACTAATTACCATTAACCTTGCTAAATTAATAATTAGGGTTTACAATTTAGCAATTAGGGTTCTAATTTAGTAATTAGGGTTTCTAAGTATTAATTAGGGTTTACCTAATTAATATTAAATATAATAATAATTGTTATTAATTACATAACACATAACTTAATAATTTTTATAGTCGTAATTGACTTATGTATTATAGTTTATCAGTAATGCTAGGGTTTGCACTGCTTTACTAAAATTGTTCCACACATTAACATTACACACATATCAAGCATGTTTATATTACTGAAATATAATTAATATTATATTAATATTCTCATTCCTTATTCAAAATCCAGAATTAGGGTTTTGAATCCATATTTGACATAACCTTCATATATACCATTATTAATTAAGTTAAAATAATTAACTTAACTAATATAATAAAATACAAATCATAATAATCCTTATAATCATATCATATATATAATAATCATATTTTCATGGAAAATAAATAATAAATATTTTTATTGCAAAATTAATTTATAATAAGAATATAACCTATAATGATCAATAATTCTTAAAAGAATTTATTTATAACTATTCATTTAATAAATAAGTTTTATTTGTCACATAAATACCTATACTTTTCTTTGCACATAATCCCACCTTTATATAAAAAAAATTAAATGCAAAATTTATTATTTAATTATTTTGAAAATACTGGGGTATTACAATATAAGTGATCGAAAAATTATGACAAATGGTAATAATTACTTAAAAATTATTACAAGTCTTTGAAAAATGTTTTGACTGAATAGAAAATTATCTAAGTTAATTGTTAAGTGTTTAGACCGAGTCTTAGTGATATTAGGCTCGAGAATTTTCCGACTAGACCGTCGGGATGTTAGAATTGTATCGGGTTCAACTCAGACTGAAATAGTTTGACTTGATACCAAGTCTTAGGTAGTTTATGGATTGATAGGGTTATGTGTTAGGTGTTTAAGTTATTATATATATATATATATATATATATATATATATATAACAGTATTATAATGTGATGATATTATTCTAATATTAGAGATCTATATTACTAATATTAGGTTTTCGGATAAAGCGATATAAACAGTATAGATGTAGTCGGTGATACAGGCAAGTTTCTAACCTTGAACATCTAATTATTGTGCAAGTTTTCCTAAACTCAACTTCGAGTTTTATTATTCAAATTTACTTGTGGTTAATCATTGCTAATTGCCATGTCTATGAATTATTGAATCGTACTATGTGTATATTGCATGTATTCATCAAGTATGAAAAGTTGATCACCTTCATTACCATTCGATCCAGATATAATTGATATGTTCATGTTCAATGTTCGTTCAGCTATGATAGTTTGTTCATGCTAGTTCATAATTATATTGTAGAACTTTAGCCAGCTTATTGTTCCATTCTTTCTATCATGATATATCTTTAATTTATTAAACTTAAACTTGTTGGGCAAATTTATTTCTCACCCTTGCTATATCATGATAAATATTGCAGATTAAGACAAATACGTCGGATACAAGACAAGACCAAGACAGTTCCAAGTTTAGTTTATATGTGCAGATAAAGTTTGTAACGCATTGTATATTAATGACATTATAATTCAAATAAATTATGAATTGTGTATAAGTTAAGGTTACTCGACCTTGGAGATTAGTGTGCAATGTTTGATGTATAAACAATTTATGTTTATATCTTCCGTAATAGTTATAGAAATAGTATACCAGATCTATGGTGATTAGGACCCGGATTTGGGGCCCTCACAAAAACTACTTCAATTTATTTTAATAAACAATTTAGTTTATAATTTATAATCACATATTATTTATTTGAATTCCATATCCAACATTAGTTAAATAAACTAATTACACATACTAAAGTTTAAATAAATTTCCCACTTAAACAAATATCACAAAATTATAATCTCATTATAATTTTATGTAATAATTTAACATATCACTTTCATTATTAAATTAAAACAACAATATAACCATTCATGTAATTTTTAATAACTCTCTAACTATTAAATTAAATTAAATTAGAATATTATCTAATAAATTTAATTCACAAATATTTACTAACAACATCAACATCAATAAAATAACAATTACATCAATAAAATATTTATTTAACTTAATAAATATTTTAAATTACAAATAAAATCTTGGATTATTACATTCGTCCCTCCTTACAAGGATGCTGTCCCCGGAATCACCACTCAAACAACGCATTCGTCACATTCTTCCCTCCTTACAAAGAGTATGTCCCCAGAATCGAAGACACAGATTAAACAAATAACTCATGGTAGTTCTTCATCATTTCATTTTTGAGTTCCCACGTAGCCTCTTCGACATTATAGTTTCTCCATATCACCTTCACAGAAGGTATCACCTTATTCCGGAACACTTGTTCTTTCCTGACCACTATCTGGATAGGAACCTCTTCATAAGACAAATCTTTACTAAACTGTAACGGTTCATACTCGATGACACATGAAAAACGTTGTGAAAATGTTCTAATTCTGGAGGTAAAGCTACCTCGTAAGCCACTTCTCCCACTCTTCGCAGTATCTCGAAAGGTCCAATAAACCTTGGGCTTAGCTTTCCCTTCTTTCCAAAATGAATTTTTCCCTTCCAAGGAGAAACTTTCAGGAAAACGAAAGTTCCTACGTCAAATTTACGATCCTGTCTGTGTTGATTAGCATACTTCTTCTGTCTATCTTGAGCAGCTACCAGTCTTACTCTGACGAGTTTGATAACTTTAGCGGTCTGTTATACCAGTTCTGGTCCTAACAGTTGGCGTTCACCAACTTCATCCCAGCATAGTGGAGTTCTGCATTTCCTGTCGTATAATGCCTCGTATGGCGGCATGCCAATGCTTGTGTGGTAACTGTTGTTGTATGCAAATTCCACCAACGGTAGATGATCATTCCAGTTCCCTTTGAAATCCATGACGCATGCTCTAAGTATATCTTCTAACGTCTGGATTGTTTGTTCGCTTTGACCATCGATTTGCAGATGGTATGTCGTACTCATCTTCAGTTGTGTTCCCATGCATTCTTGTAGTCTCTTCCAGAAGTTTGATGTGAATCTCAAATCTCTATCTGATACAATTGATATTGGAACTCCATGTCTTGACACGATCTCCTTGACATATAGTTTTGCTAGCTGATCGAGATTAAATCTAATTTTTATTGGCAAAAAGTGTGCTAATTTTGTTAATCTATCCATTATCACCCATATCGCATCGTATCCTTTCTCAGTCGTTAGAAGACCTACCACAAAATCCATTGTGATATTCTCCCACTTTCATTCCGGTATTTCCAACGATTGAAGTAATACGCTTGGCCTCTGATGTTCTTCTTTTACTCTCTGACACGTTAAGCATTTTGCAACACATTCTGCAACGTCTCTTTTCATATTTGGCCACCAAAAGTGCCGACGCAAATCTTAATACATTTTCATACTTACTGGATGAATCAAATATCTTGAGTTATGAGCCTCTGTCAAGATTTCTTCTTTAACATCCGGTACTGCTGGAACCCAAATTCGTTCCTCAAATTTCAGCACTCCTTCGGTATCAACCTTGTACTTCATCTCACTACCATAAACCATACTTTCCTTTATCTTTCTGCATTCTTCATCTTGTAGTTGAGCATTCTTTACCTTGTCCACCAAAGTTGGACTAGCTTCTATCTGGAATAGTCGTTCATCGGATTCCTTTGGAAATTTTATTTACAACTCTAATTTTGCCATTGTCGAAATGAGCTCCTCCTGGTTGGTTAACAACATCAAATTATCATGACCCTTCCTACTCAAGGCATCTACAACCACATTTTCTTTTCTCGGTTGATAAAAGATCTCACAATTGTAATCTTTTATTAATTCCATCCATCTCCTTTGACGCATATTCAGGTCCTTCTGTGTGAAAATATACTTCAAACTCATATGGTCTGTGTATATCTCACATTTCTATCCATAGAGATAGTGTCTTCATATCTTCAGAGCAAATACCACCGCAGCCAACTCTAAATCATGAGTCGGATACCCTTTCTCATAGTCCTTCAATTGCCTTGGTGCATACGTAATGACTTTACTGTTCTGTATAAGGACACAACCTAATCCTTTATGTGAGGTGTTGCCTCTTTTTTAGTTTTAACAAAATAGCTCTAACTCATACAAGCATACATGTGTCAACAAGCAATACAGAGCAAGTAAAGTATCGATCCCATAGAGAAAGTTGTTTAATTTAAATCACTATGCATTAATTAAATCACTATATTTATATGCTCAAACTAATGACTAAGATTGGTTTGTTACTCAAATCGTAAATAACAACTAAAACAATAATAACGACGGAATAAATAAAATCTGGAAATAATGGGATCCTAACTTCATTTAATATTTCATTTAATCACCACTATCATGCATAACTTGTTCACATATCACATGAAAGTAGCCAAGAGCACTAAAAGAGTCATAGCCATTTTTCAATGCACTATGACCTACTTACACAGCATCCACAAATGATAGACTCTATGTAATCATCAATATAACCAAAATCACTATATGTCTATGTAAAAATGCAACTATATTGAATTTAAGTTCAAGCCCTTATTCTAACTCATACGGTGAAACAATATATGTCTATCTGGTTCACGAAATACACAAGCCATATAAAACAACCCCATATACGTATACTATCATGATTACAATCCATACTTGCATGTTCATTGTCAATTCCATACAAGTACTGAAATGAATAGTGATCAAGCATTCATACATGCAAATCAATCATGATAGACATCAATATAATATGTAAAACAATCCAGCATTCAAGCATGCAATCAAACTACATATTAAAATCCATTAGAATCCCATAATGGAGTTTAGTTCATGACTGAACCAAAAGCCATTTTGGGATCAAATCCAAACATGATTAATAAACAAACAATTGAAAGATGAAAGATAGAACAATCAAACCCAATTGTTGAATAGAATCCACTATTTAAATCCTCATATGAATCCAGCAAATACTAATAATAATCCACTCTGGTAGAAAATCCCAAGAAGAAGTAGAAAAATAGAGTTTTGGCCTCCTTCTACGTTGGAATCTCTCCCAGAGAGTAAACCCTAGTTACGATGTTCAAAAATACGTAAAACTGAATAATAGTCAAAGTCATCCCTCTGACACTAGTCAGCAATCGTTTTAAAAACATTACAACCCTTCAAAATTTCAAATTAAAATAACAAATTCAAGATTAGTCGGGAATTGCAGCGTAGCAAGGCCCCGATGTAATCCTCACGCGGGCGCGCGACTTGCAGTGTGTCATGATTTCGGTAGGGTGTTTCGTATGTGCGTTAGCGACTCAAGCTTGTCTACCGCATGCGGCCGCACGACTTTCAGAATCGAGATTCACGGTTCGGTTCTCACTAACAGAATCTGCTCGTCTCTTGCTCATTCCTTCTATCATTTCTGCTGAGTCTCTGCTCCACTTGATTCTCATGCCACGCCGCCCCAGCTTGTGCCTCGCTTCATGCGTCCATTCGCCTCGTGCCCTCTAAGTTCACCAAATTAGGTCGTTTCCTGCACTTTTTCACCAAAAGGAGTTTTAAGTATATGCAATGCAAACTAACATGAAATACAGCTAAAACATACTAAAATGTACTTGAGATGGGCATAGTTCGCATGAATTGGTACTCCATAAGTAGGTATAAAACCCACTTATCAAATACCCCCAAACTTGAACTGTTGCTTGCCCTCAAGCAATGCATACTAATGAACAATGAAAATGCAGCTATATTACTATGCAACTAAATTATGATGCAACTAATCTCACATTGTCCCAACTATCATAGAAATTCAGTCCAAAATGCCTCAGCGAATTTTTCTAGATTCAAGAATACAAATTCAAACCAAACTGTAGGCACAATGTCATACACTCAGATAATTCATCAATGCTATAGATATGCTGTGTGTGTGTGTGTTATGTTCACCAAAACTTGATTTAAGCAAAGAATACACATACTAGACTGCTCAAAACAGAAAATTATAGTTTAAAGCAAGAATCATGTATATATATGCAACAAATACTATTCCAACATATCAAAACAAATTGAGGTTCAACAATGGGCTTAACTGCTTTATTTTTACTCACGAGGGCGATTTTCGCACTTTCACACTATGTTTATTGCTAGTTTTCTTTTCCTTTTTCTTTTTCTCTTTTTTTTTCACATAACTGTGCAATGTCTTACTCCATTAGGCAACACTGCTACCCCTTAGCAAGCTTTCAACCAACGACTCCCTGACCATGAAAGACCTTAGGGCGCTAGGTGTAGAGACAATCCCCTCGGGCGTACTTATTCAAGTAGCTAGGGCCCCGAAATAAGACTAGCCACGTTATTGCTATTTTTCTTTTTCTCTTTTTTTTTATACATAGCATACCCATGTTTTCCCAAAGTTTAAAAATCAATGTTTTATATAGTCTAAGTTCATTTTCCATATATTTCCTTTTTTTAAAACTACATTTTCTATCGAGCAATGCAACACATCCTTCTTATACCTACAAGTGATTATGAACACATTCGTGCAAACCGAAAACATTTAAACATCATTAGGAATTGCATTGTGTAAAACATTATATCTCAACTCATATTATCCAAATTATTCAAAAAATCATTTACAAATTCACTATCATCATTGGCTAGACAAAAATTTCTATACGACAAGAACTGTGAGATATGCAAACTAGACATGAAACTAAAGAATAGACTACAACAATATGCAAAAATAGCTATATGATGCAAAAATTTAAACTAAACATGCGAAAACTACAAAATTAAACTAATCATGCTAAAGCTAAAGAATTAAACTAATCATGCAAAACTACACTACTCCCCAATACCCCCAAACTTATAATATTCAATGCCCCATTGAATGAAGGTAAAGGGTAATGAAAAACACCCCTAATTATCAGTGGTGTCACCCTCCTCGGGTGGTGAATCTGGTGGTGGATATGGCATTGCGGTTCTAAACTGAGGTCATTCTAGCGTTTTTCCTTGTTGCGCAAAAGCTTCGGCCAAGGCCCTTGTGAGTCCCATCTCAAATGTGCCCAAATTATCGTACATGGCATCGATTTTTCGCTCCAACCTTCGGAGCTGGTGATCACCATGGGTGGCACGTGCGTGCGTGAATGGGCCTGCCTCATATGTCTGAGGGGGCTGCTGTGACGACTCTGGAAACGTGGGCTGAATGATGAATCCTAGTCCGCGTGGGTGTGTCACACCACCTGCCAAGTCCTCAAATTTCTCAATTGTTGAATGAGTTATGTCCTGGCTTAGGTATTGCATTTGCTCGTTGCCCCAGTTGCATCCTTGATTAGAACAAAGCATGGCAACCACTGATGCGTGTGGAATGCTCCCAATGGTGCCTTCGCGTAGATAGTGCAACATATTCTGATGGATGAGATGGCCAACGTCAATGTATTTCCCGGTGATTATGCCCCATAGAATAATTTCCCTCTCAGCTGTGATTTTCGTGCTGATGAGAAGAAGGCATGAGCCTGGCAAATATGAATAGGTTTCATGCCTTTGCATAGCGGTTCAGGGCTGCAGCTGGGAATATATGAGGTTGAGTTATGCCTACTTTATAGGTCCGCATAATTCTGCAATAATGAACTCCATGTCGGTCTCCAAATGAGCGCTGGTGACCCAATTAGCAGCCCCCGTTAGCGGTGCATCAGTGATTTTGAAAATTAATCGGATGGCACGGGGTCTGAAATCTATCTTGATACCATGAACTAGAGATATACCACTCATAGTGACCTTGGCATTGGCATAAAACTCGCGGACTATGCTCATTGGAATGGGCGTTGGAGTAGCAGTCAGTCCACCCCAGCCTCTCTCTAGAATCATGGCGCACAACTGACCATCCTGCCCTTCCGGCTTGAAACCGCGCTCCTTGACTAACGTCTTTGCCACAATTCATTAATACTCTTGTTGGGCTTCCAAGTTGAGAAACTTGGTGTGATCAACAACATCTTCCTCTTAACTGCCCGAGGAAGATGACAAGGAAGATGCAATAGAACGTGCTCGCTTAGGCCCCATTTGTAGTTGATAAAGATTGCACAGATTATATAATTAAGAATGAAGAAGAAACAATGATGTTATTGCCCTCAATTTTGTTTCTGCCCAACCAAATGAGAAACCCTAGTTTATATAGGTGAGGGAGAGCATGGGTTTGAGCATTAAACGTGGAGAGAATCGTGGAGATATGATGGAGAGATGTAGGCATCAATTTGTAACTGATAGAGAGATAGAGACGTGAGTTATGGAGAGACACTGTGATGTTACTTTTGTTTTGATTGCAAATGAGAGTCCACTTTATCTCCATCACGTTTTTAAACTGAAATATTTTTTTTCACGTTTGATGTCGCACGCGGTCGCGCGAGGTTTAAATAAATTTGGTAGCAAGGTGCGAGATTAACAAATCTGGTCTGGCAGTATATCGGCATGGTAGCCTTGAATCATCTTTGAAATAGTTGTCTTGCCGTAGCGTCCACGATATCTCTGCTTTGTAACTTTTATTTTTTTAGACTCTGCAAGACAAACATGCATGTTCTCCAATACACATGAAATAACATCAATGGATCTCATCAAAACATGGTTTACTAAATCAAAATGAATGACTATTTTGTCTCCCTAATTTCTATGTAATTCATGCACGTGTTCTTCTGTGATTCGATTACGATGTCTAAGAAGATAAATGTACTCATACTTTCCTAACAAGTAATTAGAATAAGCTAAACCAAACAACTTGAACTAAATAAATATTAAGTACAGATGGAAACAATGGGTTGCCTCCCATCCAGCACTAAGTTATAGTCAATTAGCTTGACTATTTTGAGTCTCATGTTGAAGATAGAATCGAGGTGACTTTCTTTCTGTCCACCTCACCATTAGAATCACTCTTCAATTTCTGGCCATTCACTTTAAGATGCTTGTCCGGAAGCTTATCACATACTGCAACGGTTCCATACTGTGGATTGGTATCTAGATATTGAATGAATTTATTTAACTCTTCATCCTTCACATCTGAATTTTGAGCAATGATGCTTCTTAGTGGTTCACAATCCACTATACTTTGTATTTCGTCATTGAAAACCCGGTTCACCGCATCAACCCAGAAGCATTCTTCTTCATCTGTGGGGAACTTCATTACTTTGAAGACGTTAAAGGTAACCTCCTGATCATGTACACGCATCGTGAGTTCCCATTTTTGCACATCTATCGAAGTCCTGTCTGTGGCTAAGAATGGTCTCCCTAGTATAATTGGTATACTTTTTTGTTCCTCATATTCCAAAATGATGAAGTCAGCCGGAAAGATAAATTTGCCCACCTTTACCAAGACATCTTCAACAAGTCCCCGTGGATACGTGATGGATCTGTTAGCTAACTATAATGCAATGTTTGTCGGCTTTGGAGCCGGCAATCCCAAATTATTGAATACTGATAAAGGCATCAAATTTATGCTTGCCCCAAGATCACACAAACATTTTTCAAAATTCATCTTCCCGATTGTACACGGGATTCTGAAACTGCAAGGATCCTTCAGCTTTGGGGGTAACTTCTGCTGAAGTACAGCACTGCATTCTTCTGTCAAGGCTACTGTCTCGAATTCGTCTAATCTCCTCTTCCTTGACAATATACCCTTCATGAACTTTGCATAGCTTGGCATTTGTTCCAATGCCTCGGCGAAGGGTATATTGATTTGCAGATTTTTGAATATCTCCAGAAACTTGCTGAATTGCTTATTTAATCTTTGCGGATACGGATCTTGAGTGTGAATTGGTGGTACTGTTTCTCTTCCTGCTGAACCTCAGACTTTTCCATGTTTTCTTTCTCAGTAGCTGGCTCCTCTGCCTCGCGCGGCCGCGCGTCCTCCTCTTGTAAAATATGAGCGGGCACGCGACTTGCAGTGTCTGCAATGTTTTTCCCAGATCTCAATATGATTGCTTGACACTGTTCTTTCCCTTCTCTTCTTGGATTTGTCTCTGTATTACTTGGAAATGAACCTTGGGGCCTGTTTGTAAGCATGTTCGCCATCTGCCCCATCTGAGTTTCCAGATTCTTAATAGCCACTGCTTAGCTTTTGATCATAACTTCTGTATTTGCCATGTATTTCATCATCATCTCCTCCATTTCTGATTTCTTTTCTTGTTGAGGTGCAGCTGGAGTATGATGTTGTTGTTGTTCTTGAGAAAATCCCGGCGGAAAAGGTGGTCTAGGATTAAATTGTGGCTGCGCTGGTTGTGTCTGAAACTGATTATTTGATTGAAACTGATTCTGCTGATTCCCTTGGTTATTTAACCAACTAAAGTTTGGATGATTTCGGTTGTTGGGGTGGTATGTGTTCTAAAACTATCCTTGATCTTTCCTGTAGTTGTTCACATACTGCACCGACTCTGAGCTGATAGCACATTGATCTGTCGAGTGTGACCCCGCACAAATCTCACATATAAATACAATCGTCTTCGTTTTACCTTCTGCTAATGTGTCTATCTTCTTTGCCATGGCTGCCATCTGTGCTGACAACTGAGTAATAGCATCCACCTCCAACACACCTGCAACCTTGGGCTGTGGCATTCGAGATGTAGGATTTTGAAAATCGTTCGATGCCATTGTCTCGATAAGGTTATAGGCTTCTTCATAGATTTTTGCCCATAATGCCCCTCCTGCAGCTGCATCTACAATCGGTCTCGACTGCCATCCCAATCCATTATAGAACGTGTTGATCACCATCCAATCTGGCATACCGTGATGTGGACACTTCCTCAGCATTTCTTTGTATCTCTCCCATGCTTCATATAAAGACTCGCTTGTTGCTCAAACTGAGAGATAGTTGTCCTCATCTTTGCAGTCTTAGCCATTGGGAAGAACTTGGCTAAGAATTTCTGCGCTAAGTCCTCCTATGTAGTTATAGATCCTGCTGGCAAAGAATGAAGCCAACTTCTTGCTTTATCCCTCAATGAGAATGGGAATAACCTAAGTCTGATAGCATCCTCCGTTACACCGTTGTATCTGAATGTATCACAAATTTCGATGAAACTCAACAGGTGTTCATTCGGATCGTCTCAGAGCAAAGACCGCCAAAGCATCTTGAATTTTGTACCATCTGAATAGTGCCCGTTTTTATCTCGAATGTATTGGATGCTATCGCTGGTCTGACGATGCTAGACTGGAGTCCATTAATATTGGGCATGAAATATTCCTTCAGAGCCCTATGCTCCTTAATTAGTTCTTCTCCTTGTGCCTCGGCTGCCATATTAGTTGTCGTACTTTCTAACTGTGCTTGTAAATTTCTACGAACACCCGCTTTCCAACCTCTCCCATTTATGTTGTCCTGAACAGGTGTTAAGTCGGGGTTGGATGATCATGGCGTCATATAAAAATTTATCCAAATTCTGAAACAAAACAAAAAGCTGAAATGAGATAAGACTAGAATTGTCTTAGTCATACAATATAGCTTAAAACTAATGATAATAATAATAAATTAAACGCCTTTCCCCGACAACGGCGCCAAAAACTTGTTGCCAATTTTTTAGTTTTAACAAAAGAGCTCTAACTCATGCAAGCATACATGTGTCAACAAGCAATACAGAGCAAGTAAAGTATCGATCCCACAGAGAAAGTTGTTTAATTTAAATCACTATGCATTAGTTAAATCACTATATTTATATGCTCAAACTAATGACTAAGATTGGTTAGTTACTCGAATTGCAAATAACAACTAAAACAATAATAACGACGGAATAAATAAAATCTGGAAATAATGGGATCCTAACTTCATTTAATATTTCATTTAATCACCACTATCATGCATAACTTGTTCACATATCACATGAAAGTAGCCAAGAGCACTAAAAGAGTCATAGCCATTTTTCAATGCACTATGACCTACTTACACAGCATCCACAAATGATAGACTCTATGTAATCATCAATATAACCAAAATCACTATATGTCTATGTGAAAATGCAACTATATTGAATTTAAGTTCAAGCCCTTATTCTAACTCATACGGTGAAACAATATATGTCTATCTGGTTCACGAAATACACAAGCCATATAAATGCACCCCATATCGTATACTATCATGATTATAATCCATACTTGCATGTTCATTGTCAATTCCATACAAGTAATCAAAGCGAATGGTGATCAAGCATTCATACATGCAAAACAATCATGATAGACATCCCATATAATATGTAAAACAATCCAGCATTCAAGCATGCAATCAAACTACATATTAAAATCTGTTAGAATCCCATAATGGAGTTTAGTTCATGACTGAACCAAAATCCATTATGGGATCAAATCTAAACATGATTAATAAACAAAAAATTGAAAGATGAAACATAGAACAATCAAACCCAATTGCTGAATAGAATCTACTATTCAAATCCTCATATGAATCCAACAAATACTAATAATAATCCACTCTAGTAGAAAATCCCAAGAAGAAGTAGAAAAGTAGAGTTTTGGCCTGCTTCTACGTTGGAATCTCTCCCAGAGAGTAAACCCTAGTTACGATGTTCAAAAATACGTAAAAACTAAATAATAGTCAAATTGATCCCTCTGACACCAGTCAGCAATCGATTTAAAAACATTACAACCCGTAAAATTTTCAAATTAAAATAACAGCTCAGCATTAGTCAGGCATCGCGCGCGGTCACGCACTCCCCCAGTGTAATCCTCGTGCGGGCGCGCGACTTGCAGTGTGTCATGATGTCCAGTTGGGTGCTTTCATGGCAGGCGCGCTCTCCAGCTTGTCCTGCTTGCATTGCCATGCGGCTTCGCTGAATCGAGATTCCTGGTTCTTCTGCTTCAACTGTTCTGTCCTGCTGCTCATTCCTTCGTTCATTTCTGCTGAGTCTCTGCTCCACTTGATTCTCATGCCAAGCCGCCCCAGCTTGTGCCTCGCTTCATGCGTCCATTCGCCTCGTGCCCTCTAAGTTAACCAAATTAGGCCGTTTCCTACACTTTTTCACCAAAAGGAGTTTTAAGTATATGCAATGCAAACTAACATGAAATGCAGCTAAAACATACTAAAATGTACTTGAGATAGGCATAGTTCGCATGAATTGGTACTCCATAAGTAGGTATAAAACCCACTTATCATGAGGCATCACTATACACCACAAAGTTTCCTGTATTATCGTGTAATGAAAACACAGGTGCCACACTGAGCTTCTTCTTTAATTCCTTAAAACTCTCTTCGAATTTTTCCGTCCAAACAAATTTTACAGCTTTTCTCGTCAAATTTGTCAATGGAGTGGCAATCTTGGAAAAATCCTGAATAAACCGTATGTAATAACATGCCAATCCCAAGAAACTTATTACTTCTGATGGAGTTCTTGGTTGTTCCAAATTTATCATAGCTTTGACTTTTGATGGATCCACTGAATTCCAATCTTTGTCAATTACATGCCCAAGAAATTGTACATGTTCCATCCAAAATTCACATTCAGAGAATTTCGCGTACAACTTTTCTTTTCTTAGTGTCTCCAGCGTCAAACGTAAATGTTGCACGTGTTCTTCTTGAGATTTGGAGTACACCAAAATAACATCGATAAATTGCATAAAAAGTTAAGAAAGTAACTCACTTTACTTTTCCAAATAACCAAGACCCTTCTCTCTCTAAAAATTTGAAATGTAGAGTGAGAGTGTGTAAAAAGTTAGGCTAAGATCATGTGTTAGCTCTCCAAGAACAAACAACAAGAATCAGATTTGAGATCAAGCATTAGAAAGGTATAAAAACCCTAAAATTTCTAGAACTTCAAGTTTGTAGTTAATGTTGTTGTTTGTTGGTTAAATATGTGTTAGATGGTGTCACATAGTGATCTGGGATGTTGGATCATGGATCCATATCATGTAGATGTACAAAAATCAAGTTTTTAGAAACTGTTCTTGAACCTTCATGAGTTATCTGATAAGCAAATGTCAGGGACTCTAGATTCTTTTGTGTTACTTATTTATGGTGTTTGAAGTTATATATGTGTAGTATGTCATGTAGACTGTGATCTGGAATTGGAAACAGGGTCATAGCATGTCTAGATCGTAAGTTATGTGCGGTCAAAACCCGTTGAACGTTCACGAAAATCAAATTATGGGCAGCCTAGATTTCCAGGAACCTCCTAACAACATTTTTGTTGCCTTAGATCTGGTTGTATGTTAATGTTTAGGCCTATTGGTTGCTTGATCTTTGTAGACTGTCATGTTCACTACATATTAAATTCTCTAGATAACTTAGATCATAACCATAACGAAAGATAATCTTGGTCAAAATAGTGTTCACCATCACGCCAGATGAATATTCTGGGCAACCCAGATCTTCATCAGCTGATTTTTGTGGCAAGGTTTGACCAGCCTTCATTGTTCATTTGTGTTGTTGTTAGACAGATTTAATGTTATGTTGTTGTACTCTGACATCGTTACTACAAGTGTGAACTCATAAATCACATAAATCAGACTTAGAGCTCAAGATCTAAGGATCTAAATATAGCACCTTGTGCTGTTCTTCATTTTCTGGAAAACCCAGAAATGAAGAACAGCGTTGTCAGACTTTTGGATTGCTTATATCTCTCTGATCTGATGTTTTATGTCCATGGAACAAGTTGGTGATTGTTGTATTACATTGGTACTACAGTTCTAACCAAATTAGAAGCCTAGCAGCATAATAAACAAGAAATTAGAATCGGTCAAACTAGCAGCCTTGTAGTCTGACATGAACTTCTGGAAAAAGCTCAAGAATACCTATAGCGATGGGTTTGTCGCTATAGGGCCATTTTTGTAATTATGAATTTCTGAAAATTAATTATTTTAATTAATAAATTGAAATAAATAGTTTTTAATTATTAAAAATACAAAATAAATTCATAAAAATTATTTTAAAGTCTAAAAATTAGTTTTAAATTATTTTGAGTATATTTCATAAATATTTAATATTTTTGGAATATAAATGGTATTTAATTTATTGAATTATAATATTAAATAAATTATTTAAAAATGATTTTAATATATGAAAAATTATATTATGGTAAAAGAAAATATTTTAAGTTATTTTAGTGACTTTTAATATTTTGTGAGGAATTTCATTAATTAATTAATATTAATGATAATTAGTTTATTTAATAAATGTATTAAATAAATTATGAAAAATAGAATTGATGTTTTATAAATCATATAAAAATGATTTAAGTGTTAGAAAAATATTTTAAGTTATAATATATAACTTTTGATATTTTTTCATGAAAATATTAATATTTTAATATTAAACGCAATTATCGGATAATGAATTTAATTGTTTAAAATCATATAAATGAGATTTTAAGGTATTAAAATACTTTGATATATTATAAATATATTATAATATTATGACATATATTTTATTAATATTTAATATTAAATAAATATTAATGATAATAGAATTAAGTGGTATTTAATTCATATAAATACGTTAATGATGATTGAAAAATCATGATAAATGGTAATAATTATTTAAGAATTATTACGAGCTTATGAAAAATAGTTTGACTAATAATATAATTATCTAAGGTAATTGTTAAGTGTTAGGCAGAGTTTAATTGAACTTAAACTCGACGATTCTCCGACTAGACCGTCGGGATGTCAGAATTGTGCCGAACTCGACTCAGACTGTAAAATTTTGACTTGATGTTAAGTCTTATGTGTATTATAGACTGATAAGGTTATGTGATAATGTGTTTAGGTTATTTTAAATACTGTGATGATATTATTCTAATGTGTAGATCGATATTATTTATATTAGGTTTTCAGACAAAGCTTATTAAATTGCATAGCAGTAATCAACGGTACAGGCAAGTCTTTCTTTAACTCAACCTCGAGTTGTATTATTCAATTATATTTATGGTTAATCATTTCTGATTTGTGACGCCCCCAAAATAGGTATACATCACCCATCTTGAGTCGCCAAATACATGGTACAAAATTCAAATACAACTTAATTATACAACAGTCGTGTAGAATACAACAATATCCACACTCAATGGAGTCCTCATTACATTTATTGTCACACTATTTTATACAATAGTGAGGACTACTAAAACAACCATCTGGACCGTCAATCCGTTCCCCGACTCGTCCCAACTATATTCTCATTTCCTGAAGAGAACAGTGAAAGAAAGGGTGAGCTCAACTAGCCCAGTAAGAAATATTATGACTCAGATAATGTAAAATAATTTATCGTTAGCCTTCAATAGTGTTAAACTGATATAATATAATAACATCAAGTTTAACTGCAGCAGAACAAGCAATCCATTAGAAGAGTCAAGTAGAGAATAAAATCTACCATCTTCTATGATTTAAAAGGTTTTTCATCATTTTGATCACTGAGACTCAGCTTAATAAATAAACCACATCATCTCTGCACTACGGCCAAGGATATTCATTAGTATCACGACCACAAATTATCCATGCACTACGGGCCAAGGATATTCGTGTATTCATCAATGGTCATGATCATGCCAACAACTGTCCATCAATGCACTACGGCCAATGAGGACTTTTACCACATCATTTGTAACATTACTACCATGATTATACCGAATAATCCTCGGTCATAATCATACCAAGTCCATCTATGCACTACAGGTCACAGATGACTTTCAACATATTATAAACATGAGGATGATGACAATGATATAAGAATTCAATAAAACAAGTTCAAGGGTACATTTTTGAAGATTTATAATTTAATTTATCTAGAAATCAATAACGTTCAAATTGTCAACATGATACTGTTTTGTGGAGTAAAATTCAATAATGCTCAGAAGAATTTTCCATGAAACGATACTTGATGAAGCGCAAATATCCAGGATATTCTACTAATTTCATGGAGTATAGAAGCCAAAACTTTAACCAACTGAGTATACTAGAATATATGAAGTTTAAATGGATTTTTGCCGCCATGCAGTAATCCACGTGATGATCATTTCCATAATTTAATAAGGAATGAATACGAAGGATCATTCACCATGCATGCGCAGTAGTCCACATAGACAAAGTTATTCAATGCGAATAATAAAGAATAGAATAATGAAGAATTCACCACGCATGCGATAGGCCGCATGCATGCAGACATGTTATTCCAGCGAATAATAAATAATGGAACGAGTTATGCGTAATACGCATGCACAAACATATTCCAATGAATAATAAAGAATGGAACCGGTCATGCGTAATCCATACGCATGGGATATTCAAAATGTAATAATAAAGAATGGAACCGAAGTCACGCGTAATCCCATGCATGTGAGGATATTCCAACAGAATAATAAAGAATGGAATAACAGAAGAATCTTACCATGTATGCGGTACTTTGCCTATACAGGTTATTCTAACATAATAATAAAGAATGAAATAACATAAGCTCTCTTCATGAATACGAAAGAAATAATACCCCTTACCTTAGAAAAAATTGGATACTTGAAATAGTGAGGTAGCAGACTTCTCTTCTTCTTTCTCTCTATAATTTTCTATATAATAATTGCTCTTGTGAGACTTAGTGAATTGGTGAGAATGAAAGAAGAATGAGCTTCTATTTATAGGAAAATATAGTTTCGATAATCGCACGTTTTGGGGCTCAAATATTACAAAGATAATACCTTCCTCTTTTCTTTATTTTTAATTTAGTCCTGTAAGTATTATCAAACTTGCACCACCTCCCCTAATAGTAAATCATGTGAATTAATAGTTCTAGACATGTGAAAATACGAATTACAGTATAGTACATCAATATATACCTCCATTTTTAACTTAGTCATGCAAGTATTATCAATCTTGCACCACCACCCCTAATAGTACAAGAATGTGAATCAATAGTACACACATGTGAACAAATAGTTATAATCATGTGAATAATAGCAATTAATTGCTCATTTATCTGATTAATTACGCGATTAGTCAATATAACCTCCAGACATCAATTATTATCGAAATAAATGTCGATTTTCACTAACACTAATAATTCAAACACAATGTAACTATCAAATTCATCTTTAATCAACACGAACTTATTCATCATTAATATTATAAGTCACAATATTTAACAACTAGGTCGTTCCCAGGAAAGAGGAGGCTTTCCGATAAGGATTTCTCCTTATTGGCGCACAATTAGGTGACCAAACCTCTCCTTGACAGAACTTCTAGACATTGTCAATATTGCAAATAATAATATGAATAACTTTGTCGTCTCAATTATTGATTAAATAATAATAAATATTATGCTTATAATATTGTGACAATAATTGAATCAATAATATGAGAGATATGATACAGTAATTACTGTAACAATAATTGAGTATAACTGAGTGACTTCTCACGTAAGCATCAATAATCAATATCGTGGTGCTACTATGCAACCACGCCAGACATCGCATTACTTTTACCACCGGGTAGTTCAACAGTTTAACGGTAAAACTTTCGCTGTTATTTTTATAAAAAGATAATTCTGTCATTTTCTAACTACGACAATACTTCTATTGTGGGCTCCACCAATGATTGTGCCGTCGTACAAATATTCCCCGTTAAAACGAATATTCCCCGACCAATCGAATATTATATAACCACTTACTTACTTTGCAAAATTTGTAAATAATACCCACAACTATAACATTATATCAAATCCGCACCATACTATTCCAAAATATATTTTGAGAAAAAATTAATCTTTATTCATAAAAGTTGGGGTCTTACATGATTGTCATGTCTAAGAATTATTAAATTGCACCCTGTGCGTATGGCATGTATTCTTTTGGTATGAAAGGCTGATCACCTCCATTACCATTCGTTCCAGATATATTTGTTAATGTTAAATGTTTGTTCAGTCAAAAAATTTGTTCATGCTAATTCACAACTATATTGTTGAATTATAGCCAGCTTATTATTCAAATTCTTTCAATCATGATATATCCTTAAATTATTGAACTTAAACTTGCTGGGCAAACTTATGCTCACCCTTGCTATATCATGATATACATTGTAGATTAAGACGAATACGTCGGATACAAGGAAAGGCCAAAGACAGTTCTAGCTTTAGTATACGTGTGCAGTTAGATTTGTAACAGTAATGTATGATAATATCTTTGTATGTCAGATAGGATAATGAATTGTGTATAAGTTAAGGTTACTCGACCTTGGGGTTAATGTGTAAAGTTTAATGTATAAACAATTTATGTTTATATCTTCCGCAATAATTATAGAATGATCAGATTAGGATCCGTAGTGATTTGGGACCCGGATTGGTACATCACGGTTGGTATCAAAGCTGTAGGTTATGAACCTTAGGTAGGAATACCTGAGACTAATAACCGCAGTGAATAGGATAAGATCTAACTCACATAGAGTTAGTTGGTCGGTAAGGATTCAAAGACGAATCTCGACGAGTTATAAAGATACAGAGTTTCCTAACTCTGATAATAAAGTTGAACATTAGTGGTGAATAGATAGAGTCTAAAAGACTAAAAGTACAGTGATAGAAGATCAAAAAGCAAAACGATCATAGTATATAAATGAATCATAATATATACGATGAGATCACCCCGTGATCGGATAAGGTTAAAGTATGGAGAAGGATCAAGCGAATGATTGAACAGTTTACAGCAAGATTGATGTGTGTCTATGAATTGGTACAGATTCAGGAAAGGATTATGAATACGGATTAAATGAAATTCGTTTTGAGAAGGGAGTTAAGATTAGGTGGGGAATTCAATTGAGGACTCACGTCAGCAGCTAAGTTGTATGATTCTTCGTATGGGAGCTAAATTGTACTTGGTGTAACAACCACTTAGTTTCTGGCACTGATAATAATTGAAATGTCTGTGTCGCGCTATTTGCTATATACATGTTAAGAGGGTGATTCCTTTCTCATGTGTATATTATATAGATTGGTTATAAGTAGAGAATATTAGGTTAAGTACGAGTTCTTAACACTCATACTCATGGTATGTTTGTGACTCACGATTATATGAAATGTTTATGAACCCCTCAGCGAATGGACACCAAATGTCTGACTAGGACAAGTTCTTAAACTTATATGATTGTGGAAAGTTCCTGAACTCATGAGTGTGGTTTGACGAACTGGGTAGAACTATGTGTAAACGGAATATTGAGGATTATAGAAGCAGATAGATTGATTAAGCAATTGATCATTAGTGGAGACATTAGGTTTTCCAAATCTCCTAGTTGTGTTAGATTTCAAAATTTTTGACATCAAGCTAAATACGCACTATGCGCCTTTTTGAAAATGATTTTTTTTTTAATTCAGCTCTTGGTGACCATTGTGTATGCGTGGACTTCGGGCCACCGACACGATCGTTACCTGTTGAGATGATAAAACAAATTTGAAATGAATTTTTTTAAACGGTTTAAAGAATAGTCTACGCTACTTATTTCAGCTAGACAATAATGATTTAAAATACCAAAATATATTTTATTTATCACTTATGTACCATGTAACCTGGTGCAGAGATGATACAAAGTTGATGGAGTTATAAATGTAGAAATACTTAGTGTGAATTCGATATAAAAATCATTGTTCCTCTATTGTATGATGTGTTATGACAAAGTCACTAGATGACGGCATCCTCAAACGGGCTGTTAATACAGTACAACATCATGGCGTCATTTTCAAACTATTTTAAAATTTTAATTTGTCAACGGCGTTTGGCTACACACATTCGTAATTCGATTGAAGTTGATTATTGATATAAGTCTAACCTATTTTTATTCAGCTAAACCAACGTTTATGAAAATTCTAAATGTTCTTTGAAATTTTCCCGAACCAAATTATTTTTGTGCGAAATTCGATAAGACTGAGGTAAAATTTTTGTGCCTATGGAAGTGACGAGAAATGATTTCGACGACCGGTAGTAGTTAATAAGTCACAGGGCTTATCCAAGCTAATTACCCACTATGTCCGTGGCGCGCCCCAAAATAGGTATACAACACCCATTCCGAGTCGCCAAATACATGGTACATGTAAAGCAAACTACAACTTCAATAATACAATTTGTCGTGCAAAATACGACAACACATATTGTGAGTTTAAATACAAATATTATCTTCTAGACAATATCCACACTCAAATAAGTCCTCATTACAATTATTCATTTTTACGAAATAGTGAGGATTTCGCTAAAACATCTTTCTAGAACCATCACTCCGCACCCGACTAGTTCTCGTTATGTTCTCACCTCCCGAGAAAAATGGAACAAAAAAGAAAAAGGTGAGCTCAACTAGCCCAGTAAAGAATATTATGACTAAGATAATATACAACAAATTATCGTTAGTCTTCAACAGGGAAAAATCTGATAAAATATAATAGACAACAAGTTTTAGATCAACAACTGCAGCGGAAACAACAATTCATTAGAAGAGTCAAGTAGAGAATGAATTCTACTATCTTCTAAGATTTAAAAGTCCATCATCAATTTTATCCATGTAACAACAATCAATATACATCTTTAATCAATATTCATCTTTGCACCACAGCCAAAGATATTCATTTGTATCACTGGGTTGGTCATGTTCATCTCAACACTGCTCATCATCTTCACACTACGGGCCAAAGATATTCATCAGATTAACCATTCATCTTTGCACTACTGGGCCAAAGATATTCAAGAATATCATCATTTAGGACCCGAGGATGATGAAAATATTTTAAAGAAAATGAATCCGGTGGAGATGAAGGACAAATAGTAAGGATTCGTATAACGGTTTATCTAAGATCAATAATACTCCATAATAACCAATTTTGAAGCAAAATTCAAGAATAAAGATCAAAACATGGATACAATCAAAGATAGTAAACCATAATAGACATCTTGGACAAAAAGAATCTCATTTTTCAATTGAATAGTCAGATTCGTGAATAAAGTGCAGATATCGTGAATAATAACTCCGACACAAAAAGTTCCAAATTTGATAAAAAGTTCATACCAACATTTCAGATAATGATATTGAAGAAAATATCATTTTAAGAAGAATATAACACCCTTACCTCAAAATATCAGTACTTCTGATCGGAATATCGGTATAAGGCTGAAGGAAACTTGCACTGATGAATAGAAACTCACAAAGTATCTAAATACTCACAAAATACACTTAATAATCTAGAGAGAGAAAGAGAGAAAGCTTATGTTTCTGGTGTGATTTTCAATTCTAACTTAGCCCTCTATTTATAGGAAAATGTTAGCGAGACTTGACTGCAACTCGATGGCTTTACTCGCTACTATTCCCACCCACCACATTTGAAATAAAATTCAAAGACATTTCTTCACCAACCACAAGTGAGGCCCACTCAATTCTAGAATTTTCCACCAAAATGCTAAATTCGGATACTTCAACAATTTCGAACGGTCACCTCTTAAAATTCATAACAAATCATACGCTCATTTTAATTCGGCTCAAAATTTGTGGACATATACTCAACTTATACATGTATAACATATGCAAAAATTACAACAATCCAATCTATTGGGATTAAAAATTATAACTCACTTAATATATCTCAAAAATTTGGTTTAATTTTTTAATACCTTCATTCAAACAAAAATATCGATAAAACACCTCAACATTAACTCTTTTATTTTTAACCACAATAAATATATCCAACATTTATATCCACATAAAATAAATATTACTTTATCATATGAATCAATAATTAATTATTCACAAATAATATTACGTAATCACATTTATGACAACCAGCCGCTCCTGGGAAAGAAGGGCTTTCCAATAAGAATTTCTCCTCATTGGCGCCATGATTAGGTGACCAAACCTCTCCTCGATAGAACTTTCTAGACATTGTCAATAATGCTATCTAATAATATTATTCAAATAATATGAATTATTGATCCGATAATGGGAAATCTTCAGCAGTGACAATTATTGAAACAACAATAATATAAAATATCAACGCAAAGAATTATTGAATCAATAAAATAAAATATTGAATAAAGAAACTCATGTAACAATTATTGAGTAGTGCCTTCTTATGTAAGGATCAATAATTCATCAATACCACTGCATCCACGCGTAGACATCGTATTTTAACCACGGGTATTCCAACAAAGGTGTTACTTGTGAATAACTACGTAGATTATTTATAAAAACTCAAACTTGTCGTTTTCTTCATCCGACAATTATTTACATTATGGGACCCACAATTGATCGCTAAGGTTGTTGTATTTAATATTCCCGACAACAAGAATATTCCACGACCAAATGAATATTCCCTGACAGCAATGATTATTTTATAACCACTTGCATATTTTGCAAAATTTTCACATTTCACCCATAACTAGAGAATTATATCAAATTAATACCTTATTATTCACAATAATAATTAGAGGAAATTCGATTTTATTTATAATAAGTTGGAGTCTTACAATGTCCGTAAGTTATGACGGTTTGCGGATGAATTTCCCTATAACCTTTGCAAAAATGACAGACAATAGTCTGTATAACCCCTCAGCACAATTTCAACGTTTATAATGTGTCATCTATAGTATATCAGACAACGTTTAGGCACATTTACACAACGTTTATAATGTGTCATCTATTTAGACAAATTTATATAACGGTTTTAAAACGTTGTAGTGTGACCTAAAAATGTTATAATACATGCTAATAACATTTGTTTTTTAATATCGACCATAGAAAGCAAAAACATACAACGTTTTTAACCAATTTATACAACGTTTAGAAAATGTCATTTATTTATACAAATATACAACATTTTTTAAATGTTGTAAAAAAAAAAAAAAGTTGTAGTTCACCTATATTACCAATGCACCTGTAATATGCTAATGCCATGATATATAGCCAAAATGTATCAATCATTCAACATACATCCCAATAATACCATTCGTTTACAGTGTCAAATTACAACATCCACAATATCGATCCAAGAATGTAACTGCTATGAAAGAACAGATATTCAAATATTTCTAATGAAAAGTAAAGAGATGTTCAATTTCATAAATACCAAGGATAGGCTCTGCTGCAGTTCATCCTTCGTCTTCCTCACTTCTGAATGAGTCACTGCACCTGGTGAATTTTGAACAACTTCCTGGTGAATTTTCTCAAGTTCTTTAGCAATACCAGAAACCCTTCTTTGGGTTTTCTCACTTTGTATGAGTTGGGAGTACACCTCGTGCTTTATATCACTCACGGTCCTTTTAAGTTCCATTGCTTCATCAAGTTGCTCAACATGCCTAGCATACTTGGCACCAACCTCTGTTAAAGCCTCCTTAATTTCAAAAGCAGGTTCTCCATAATTGAGTTTATCCGCCAAATCCATTGCAGTTTCCTGATGATTATTAATGGCATTGACGTTGACAGATGTAAAGCTCAGCAAAAGGCTTACTATCTGAAAGAGAGGTGGAATATCAGAGGGAAAAAAACCCAAAAACAATTATAAGAAACCTAATACCTCATTATAATTAGAGTAATATATACAGTTGCAGAAACATAATTGGAAAAGGAATATTTATGTAAACCATAGAACCAAGAGAAACAGCAGAAGCTATTGCAGATCAAAAGAAGAAGATGATATTCAAGCAGGGTGAAATTATCCACACAATAAAATGTCAGCACACACATACTTATAGATGGCATTTCCTTGCGGCGATGTGCACAGCTGTATTACCCTTGTTGTCACGTTCATTTAATATGGAATGATCATAAAACAATAAATCCTCTATAACAGAAGTATCCTGACCTTTTACGGCCATATGAAGTGCAGTCTGACCTTTCTTATCTTTGATGGAAACAATTTTCGAATTTCTGTATAGAAGTACTTTCACCACACGAAGGCGGCTATATCGTACATCATTGTGCAATGCAGTTTTCCCATTCTTCTGTACTAACCTTATCGACCTCACATCTGCATCTAATATGGCATTCACTACCTCCAAATGGTCCTTTTCTGCAGCTGAATACAGGGGGCTAGTGTTTGAGGAATCACATGATTTACAAAGCTCAGGCAGCATGCCCAAAAGTTCCTTCACAATCCCTATAAACAACAGTAGGAACTAAAAAATTAGACAAGCAGAACATAACCACTTGACGAAACGGTTGTCACACTCTCTCCACATTGATGGAACAGGATTATCAGTCATATAAATCCATCAACAAACAAGCAGTAGTAATCACATAATAATTATAATAATGTAATTTCAATCTCAAGACTGTTGTAATAAATTTTCCAAATATAATTTCAAAATGTATATTCCTGTAGACAGAACATCAAGCCTCTTCTCACTAGGTTCATACTTGCCTTTCCGGAGTTGGTAACTGTGAGTGACAGCTGAAATAGTATAAGTTTGGCCTTCAATTGTCACACTCTCTCCACATTGTAAGTTCTACCACAGGACATACTTATAATAAGATTAGAACAACAACAATAATAGACATGCCGGGTCAAGGCCTAGATATCAAAATGCAACAATGTTTGAGAACATACAGATAAGGATTAATGTATTTTATGGCATAGATACATAGATATAAGCAATAGAAGAGGATTTTTTAACCACCTGAAGGCAAAAAATAATTTTTTAAAACAAGAATCCCTCAAAGTGATTTAACTTTGGCAAGAAAGGTCCACCTCATCTCCAGGGATGCTTTAGTGCTTTCAGTAACCTCTGAAAAGCTCTCAGTCTAACATCTAAACAATAACAATCACTCATGCAAATTATTGATAGCTTTGTCACATATGCACATTTCTCTCAGGTTTACAAGTTAATGTGCAATGAGAACTCTTCATTGCTTGTAGCTATGCTTCATGTCTAATGTTTATTAACGAGGTCCAACAAAGAAAAAAAAACCCATGCAAAGATAAAAGTTATTAAACAATATCTCAAAACCTGATATAAATGTTTGGTTCGTAGGCAGTAAATTATATGGACTCAATATTCTCAACATTTAATGACCATGATATACCCAAAGTGCACTAAAAAACTCTAGCATTCCAATTTCTTTAAACATATGAACATGCATTGAGTCAATTATCTATGTCTTGCATGCTGCTCATAATAATTAAAGTTGGTAAAGAAGCCCAAAAATCAATAACTAAACCCAAGTAAAGCAATTGACTCGATAAGAATGTTACATGCTTCCTCAAAAATTTCACTCGGGCACAATGTCCAAAGCTCATGCATCATAAATAAAAAAACCTTCTAAGTCAGTAGTAGCAAGAGAAGCGACAGAGGTGGGGGCAATGGGGAATCTGGGTGCTCTCATCCATAGTATCAAAAGTTGTTAACCCAAAGTAAGTCTTATCCACCCGCCTCTACCAAGAAATCAATAAATAACACCCCACCAGACACATGATTCCAGATAAAATGTTTAGGTCTTTACACAAATTAGTTATTCTACATAAGCACCATGCAGCATTAAAGTTCAAGACTTACCCCCAATCTGACCTTGTTAGTCTCTTTTTTCTCCCTGTTCCTGGTGTGCCTCAAAACATTAAGTTTGTTCAGTAATAAATGCTAGCTGAAAAAGAATTGTCATGTAGAGATTGAACTTTCAACCCCTTCTTAAGAACCTGATGAGTCGACCATCTGTTCACCATCAACCAACAATATAGGGACCTTCTTGTAGTCTGACCATTTAATTTCCTTCTTGCTGAGAGGATTAACCTCAACAATTTTGTAAGGAATGTCATAGTAATCCAGGAATGGTGATTAAGAAAGTAGAGAATACAATAGACTTCAAAAACAAGTATAGCATCATAAATATATTGATGACAGAATAAACATAAATATGCAGTGAGTCAAAGAACTCGATGGTCTTAACAGACTTTTAACAAATCACACATTAATCATGAGCACTACCCAGTTTCGGAAAGCTGACTTCCTCTGAAGAAGTAATATACTTTTGTTACATAAAAAAGTGTTAAAGCTTTCTCAGTTCGACTAGGCAATAAGTTTATAGTTGTACGCACTAGCCACTCAGCTACATTTATCCTTATTACCTGTCAATAATAAGCAGCATAGGTTTTACTCTATCAATCAAATAAAAACTTGTGAAGGACCAAAGCTCAATTTATTAATGTTTCAGTTATCAATTTTGAAGAAGACCAAGTTTGCTTACAGGGGGAAAGCAGCGAACGCCAAGGTTCCTGGGTGGAGGTGTAATTTCGATAACTTTGTATGGGTGGTTTTGAACTGTCTCTCTCGCTCTTTCTGCAGAAAACTTGGGACACCTGTGACTGCTAAGAGAGGAAAGAAAACGAGATGTAAATTCAGTGATTAAAGTTAGAAAGATAAAATTCAGAAGAGATCATAGTTCTCACCTTTCTAAATGTGGAAAATTTTGACACCATTGCCATTTTCTTCTCTACCTCTCCCGTTTGACGAAGCCCAAGGAAAGCCAGAAAAACGTGTGAGAAATCTAATTTAATACCAAAATGGAGATGACGTAGGGCTGGCGAGAGTTGTTTCTCATTAGAGCGTGGACATAATTGATGAGATCGGGACGGATTGGGGCCTTCATGACATCCGGTAAAGGGAGGGAGCTGGTAGCGGCGGGGCCGTCGGTGGCCATGTGGGATTCAAGGGTTTGAATCGAAACCAGGGGGCGAGCAGCGGCGGCGGCCATTTCTGATGGTTGTGGAGGTAGAGAGTGAGAGAGAAGAGACTAGGGTTTTGGGCTAGAAGAGAGTGACTGGCGTTTTATTTTAATTTCAAATTCAGTTCGTTTTTTTTTTGGCTCCGTGTTTTTTACGTAGATAACATTTTTTTTTAAAAACGTTATCTATTTAAAATCAAAAATTGCCCTTATAAATTTATAACGTTTTTAAATATGTATCTATAATATTTTATTAAAAAATGTTATAAAAAAAATACCACAATAGTTTTTATAAAAACGTCATCTTTTAATTGTTATCTTTTTATGATTTTGTACTGGTGTGTAAAGAATGTATTGGGTAGCATGTGATGATGTGTATGAATGGTGTGTGGTGTAAGGTGTAAGGTAAATTTCAGGGACAAAATTTTTAGAAGAAGGGGGTGAAAGTGATAACCCGAGAATTTGAATATTTATAAAATTTTAAAATATTAAATTAAGGTTAAATAATAAACCTAGACAGATTATAAGTGAATGGATTTGAGATTTCCGAGAAGGAATTCTATGAATTTAAAATTTCGGTGATGAATTATTTAGGATTAAGGGTATACGTGAATATGTTCTCTATATATGGTATTATAGGTGTACAGTATGTGGCTAAGTGTAATAACCCGATATTTTTTTTATAATTAAATCAGAAATTTTGTGTATAATTTTTTTATTATTATTTTAAGGATGAGAATTTGTACAAGATAATGTGTGTATGTAATTATATAATAAATAAAAATATATTTATTACATGAATGTTTACAAATAATTTTATTTTAGAATTATTGATTATTATAAAGTTTATTCTTTTAATAATTAATTTTATAGTAGAAATATTTTTATTATTTATTTTTCATGAAAATATAATTATATATTATTTAAATAATATATGAAATGATTATTAGAATTATTATAATAATTAATCTATTTTAATATATGAATTTATGCTAGTTTAATTAACTTAATTATTTTAACTTAATTAATAATGTTAAATATGAATAATAAATCAGATATGGAATCCAAACCTAATTTTGGATTTTATAAAGGGATGAGAATAATAATATAATATTAATTATATTTTGATTTTTTAGTGCTATAAATATGTACGGTATGTACGTACTGTCAATGGTTGTTCAATTATGGTGTTGTATTTAAAAACCATAGTTTTACTGTACAAAACCCTAATTTGAGACCCAAATTAGAGTACAAAAATTGTTTTGTAATTGTGTATTGTGATTTATGACAATTATTATAAATATTAACATTAATTAGGAAAAACCCCTAATTGTTGGAAACCCTAATTGTGAAATTAGAAACCCTAATTTCTTAAGTGAAAATCCTAAATTAATATTTTGAAATCCTAATTTCTATATTAGGTAACCCTAATTAGTAATTATAAAACCTAATTGCTAATTGTAAACCCTAATTGTTAATTTTAGCAAGCTTAACTATAATTAGTAAATATTTAAACTTAAAATTTTATTTTAAGTAATTAGTAACCCTAATTGGTGTGGTAACCCTAATTATAAAATAATTAATACCCTAATGTTCATGTATAGTGTAATTAAGAAACCTAATCTAATTAAGTAAACCTAATTTGTAATTTTTAGAAATTAATTTTTTTTTTTGCTTAATTAGAAATCCTACAAATTAATTGTGCAAGACCTTAGGGTTAAACCTTAAGGGTTTGAGACAAGTTAACACAATTGCCCTTAAAATTCCAAGCCAATTGACCAAAATACCCCTTGCATTATTAAAGCTAAAAACTTAGATTTTGACCTAGGGAGAGTTGTTGGCCAACCCTATACAAACCCATGTGATAAATCTCAGAAAAATCAACACATATCAGCCATTATATCATACAAGTTCATTGCATCCAACCTCTATATAAGATAAAGAGAGAGAAAGTGCTTGTATTTTGCTCATTAACCAACTAGCTCTCAAACAAGTCCTCTCTCTCTCTCTCTCTAACCCACGAAATGTTGTAGTACATCAGTCCCATATTCAAGCCCCACGAATTCCTTAAACAAATCAGAAGCTCATAATCAAAATTGCTCAAAGTGAGGTATAAAGCGAACCCTAGAATCTGATCTCAGTTGCTATGTTAGATGTTAGGATTTTATGTTAAAACTTGTTGTTTGTAGTATATTTAAGTGATCTGGGTTGGTATCTTGCAGATCCATAACATCTAGATACTCGAAATAAGAGTTTTCAAAAATCTGGGAATTTATTTTTTTGTGGTCTGACAACGAATGTCAGATCTTGTAAATCTCTACCTGTTTATTGTTTTTGTTGCTGAAGTGTTTGATCTGGAAGTATGTTATGAGGTCTTTCCTCTAGAACTCGAATCAGGGTTAGAACCGATTTATTTTGTAAGTTATTCAAGGTCAAAGTCGTTGATTAACCATGACTGGACAAGTTTGGGTAACCCGTAACGTGCGTGCGAAAAAATTCGGCGAGGATTTTCAAGAGCTTGGATCTGGCTGTAATTTGATGTTATGTTATAGTTCGTGCATCTAAGTTGTAGTACGTTTGTTAGACTTCATTCTTGTGCCTCAATATCACTTAAACATTAAACAGGTGAAGCGTAGTCGACGGTAAAACCAAGCCCAGACGAAGATGAAAAGGCATTTTCGGGTAACCCGAAAACGTTTGAACATGTCGTCGACGAGGGTTGACCTAACATAGATCGTTAACTCTGTTGTTGTTATGTTATTTTTATGTAATGTATCTCTTCGTGTACATATGGGCTACACACTGAAATCTTTATATCACTAAATAATTACTAGAATCACAAGTTATGGAAGGCCAAAGTAAGGCAGTTGAACTGTTCTTCATTTCTGGGTAACCGAAATGAAATGAACAAACTCGACAATATCTTTGGAAGACTTCTAGCCTGCATTTTGTGCTTGTTATGGACTTACTTGTTGTTGGATCTTGTTGTGTTACATGAGGACTACAACATCTAGTCTTTATCGTGCCCAGAAACATCACAGATTATAATGTATTGATGGTCAAACATGGTCCCTCGTACACTGCTATGAATGTTCTTGAGGACTCAAGAACACCTAAGGCGACGCTTTCTGTCGCTAAAGGCTATAGCGAAAGATATTATAATTTTATTTAATTTATTTTTGAAAAATCATTTAAAAATAGAAATTAATTATTAAAAATTCCAAAAATAGTTTTAAAAATTATTTGAAGTTATAAAAATTAACTTTTAATAATTTGACATATTTTCATTAATATTAATATTTATTTGAATATTATTGATATTTTATTTATTTAATAAATACATTAAATAAATTAATTAAAAATGATTTTAATATATTAAAAATCATTTTAAATGATACAAAGGTATTTAATAATATTTTAAGTTATAAAATAGAACTTTTAATATTTTAAGACAAATTTAATTAATTATCTAATATTAATGATATTAGATTTATTTAACAATTATATTAAATAAATTAATTAAAAATGATATTAATATTATAAAAATCATTTTAAATGAAAATAAATAGTTTAAAAATATTTTAAGTTATAAAATATAACTTTTAATATTTAAAGGTAAATTTCATTAATTAATTACTATTAATGATATTAGAAATTATTTAATAATCATATTAAATAAATTAGTTTAAAAATGATTTTAATATTATAAAAATCATTTACAATGAAAATAAAGTGTTTAAAGATATTTCATGTTATAAAATATAACTTTTAATATTTAAAGGATAATTTCATTAATAATTTAATATAATGATATTAAATTTATTTAATAATTATATTAAATAAATATTTTTAAAATGGTTTTATTACTTTAAAAATCATTTAAAAAGGATATAAATGAATTAAAAATATTTCAAGTTATAATTAATGACTTTTAAATAAATAATACATTAATACTTTAATATTAATGATAATTATTAAAAAATGATTTTAATTATTTTAAAAATCATTTAAGGGTAATATTAATACTTTAAGAATATTTTAAGTTATAATTAATGACTTTTAATATTTTGATAAATAAGACATTAATAATTAAATATTAATGGTAATTAGTTAAAAATGATTTTAATTGTTTTAAAAATCATTTAAGGATAATACGAATACTTTAAAAATATTTTGAGTTATTATAAATAACTTTAAGATTTTTGCAATGGTTTCATTAATAGTTTAATATTATTTAAATATTAATGATAATAAAATTGTTTAATATTTAAATCATTTAATAATGATTCCGATGTTTGAAAATTCATGATAAATTATAATAAAAATTTTAAAAATTATTATAAGTCATTTAAAAATAATATGACTGATACTTACAGATGTGGAATTACATGATAGAGTCTTAGACTCGATAATTACCCGATAAAGCAGTCGGTACACCGACATGTTTCAGAAATTGATCTGGACTTAGATAATTTGATTAGATATGTGTTTATTTGTGATTCAATGGTTATTAAACATGTGTGACAATGTGATTAGGTTATGTGCTGACTGCAATAAGCAGTGCTATGTGTTATGGTATGTTCTTCTAATCGATCAAATGATCTTATTAATGATAGGTTTTTATATAAAAGATAAAACTAAGTTGCATAATCAGAAGCGATTAACGTGCAAGTATATTACCTTTGCATTTCCTTTATGTAATGGACACGAGTAAGAAGTTTCAGAATTATATTATTATTGTACTAAATTATTAACCTTATTGTCATATATATTATATATATCAGATCATTGTTTATCAACATGATATTATATTATATAACTCATATATATATATTACATTCGTTAATTTCAAAATATGGTTATACAAGTGTCCCCACTTGGATAGTCATTGTAGTTAAACACATGTTGATATATATATATATATATATATATATATATATATATATATATATATATATATATATATATATGTCCAAGCTAATTGACCAGCTAGACACAAATTTTGAAATATCGTTGAATATGATAAAACCTTTTTGTATCCAATAAAATTATTTTGGTTCGGATTCCAGACTAAGTATGAACATCCCGATCACGGGAAAACTTTTATGCGCCCAAGGCGGACAGAGTGAATGATAATATCGTTCTTGCGATGCAGTATTGATTAATACAGGGCCCATGGGAAGTACAACCTAACGCCCGTAAGTTATGACGGTTTGCAGATGAAGTTCTGCTAAACCTTAGCGAAAACTAATAACAATGTTCATAATCTGTCGACTAATACCTATATATATAGTCAATACGTAGTTTCAAAAATTTGAGATAGAATTATTATGTTGTTATTATCGGTTCAGTTTACTTCACAACTATAAATTCATTGTAGAAGTGATGTACAAAGAAAATATTTATTTATTTCAGCTAATTATATTCATAATTGTTATTACTTGTTGGGCACCCAAATGCTCATCCTTGCTTAAATTTAAATGTTTTCAGCTAGGCATGATCAACCTGAAGGTTCAGACAAGAACAAGTGAAAAGGAAAGCAAACAGAACATGTTTAATGGTGTCTTTTGTAATAGTTAGACAATATATAGACAATGATATGTATTATATATCATGTAAAGAATTATAGTAAAAGTTGCGTAATTGGGATTAGACTCTGATAAATATAAATTAAGTTGGATTTTTATATTATTGTTATTATTATTAGTATTATTTCGCTCATAGAAATGGTATCGTAAAGCACTGAGTTCGGGTTTGAAGTACCCGAGTTTGGGGGCTTTACAGGTTGGTATCAGAGCTTAGGGTTAAAAACCTTAGGCGGGATAGATCTTAGGCTATAACCTTAGAATAGAGGAAAACGTTGAAAATATAAATAACTCATATAGAGTTTAAAAAGAGATGAATTGAATAAATTCATCGTCAAACAAAATAAAAGATAACTTGTATAAAACTATTATTTGTTGTGTGTGTATATTAGTCGATAATTAGGATAACTTAGGTGTGTAGATGTCAAATAGAAAAGAATTAGAATACCCCTAGATTGTAAACAAGGAGCCGATCTCCATAACCGAGCCAATATCAAAGCCAATAGCTGAAATAGAGGCTCACATTGAAAGCTACCTCAATGAGGTGGTTGATTTGAAAAGTGTAGTACCGGACCCAGAAACGATAGTATAACTAATAGGTAGAATATAGTTAAAGAATATGTGGTCAATGACGAGTTCTTAAATTCATATGTTTGTGGTGAGTTCTTAAACTCATAATGTATGGTAAGTTGGACGAACTAGGTATAGTTAGGTGTGAATGAATTATTAAGGATAATGGGAATAGACATATTTCTAAGCAATTGATCCTTAGTGGAGGCGTAAGAAATAAGTAGTACTAGTATTACTTGAATATGTATGATTCTATGTTATGTATATGATAGGTATGTTTGTATAAGGTAATATTTTTTAAATTTTGTATAAGTTGTGTCAGCGATTCCCGACTTTTGAGTCACAAAGGGATAGCGGATGATTAAAGCAATATTTGCTATGGTGTATGTCAAGTGTTATGAGTATGAATTTATAAGGGATTAATGAAATAAGTTCGTATAAAGATAGTAATTATTTATCTGAACACTGGTTAATATAGTGAACCAAGTTTTCGAATAAATGACTATTTGAGTAGAAAATTTTGTGCTATATGATTAAACGTATACAATAAGGTTTAGAATGTAAGTTAATAAGAATAATTTACGAAAATGCCGCCAAGACGAAAATGAAATACATGGATAGAAGAAACTGTCAACAAAGCTGGAAGACAACCAGACCCGATACAGAATTTTGTGAATATGGACGATCAAGCTATGTAGAACGGAATACCAGCCGCCGGAAGATCAGCCAGATAATCGATCGACGAACGTCAAAGACTTCAAGGCAATCAGACCGCCAGGATTTAGAGGATCAATCAATCGGTGGAAGCATTTGTGATAAGAAGATAACGAAGGTAAAAAAGATAGTTTTGTCACCTATACGATAAAAGGAAAGGAGATAAAGGGAAAGTATGTGTGTTTTAAGTGTGAATCAATGGAGTATAAGGTGGAAGACTGTCCAAGAAGGAGAAGGGAGGCAAGGAATGCGTAAACAAGGAAAAGCAAAGCAGGACATTCAATGCATTTACGGGACCAACATCAACAATAAAACCAACGAAATCAACCGCAAACGTCTTTAACATGACCGTTCAAGAAACTGTAGCAGCCGGGGATGCAACTCCAGGTATTATTCTAATTAATTTTATTTTCTTCTATATTATTTTCTTATATATAGTAAATTATTTTATAAATTATTTTGAAGGAGGAAATTGAGTTCTATTAGAAATCAATTTTCCGTATAAGCAGATAGATAAGCTTTATACTGAATAGTTAAAGATCAGTTCGATCAATTTTGATGGAGATCTACTTGTAATGATTATGTATGCTATGTACCCTGGTATGTATAGGTTTTAAAATGGTGATTCCGGGGACGAAATCATTATAAGGGAGGGTAAATGTAACAACCCGATATTTTCTATATAATTAAATCAGAATTTTTTTTTATTATTATTTTTAGGATGATGATTTGTACAAGATAATGTGTGTATGTAATTATTTAATAAATAAAAATATATTTATTACATGAATGTTTACAAATAATTTTATTTTAGAATTATTGATTATTATAAAGTTTATTCTTTTAATAATTAATTTTATAGTAGAAATGTTTTTATTATTTATTTTCCATGAAAATATAATTATATATTATTTAAATAATATATAAAATGATTATTAGAATTATTATAATAATTAATCTATTTTAATATATGATTTTATGCTAGTTTAATTAAATTAATTATTTTAACTTAATTAATAATGTTAAATATGAATAATAAATCAGATATGGAATCCAAACCTTAATTTTGGATTTTATCAAGGGATGAGAATAATAATATAATATCAATTATATTTTGATTTTTCAGTGCTATAAATATTTACGGTATGTACGTACTGTTAATGGTTGTTCAATTATGGTGCAGTATTTGAAAACCTTAGTTTTACTGTACAAAACCCTAATTTGAGACCCAAATTAGAGTACAAAAATTGTTTTGTAATTGTGTATTGTGATTCATGATAATTATTATAAATATTAACATTAATTAGGAAAAAACCCTAATTGTTTGAAACCCTAATCGTGAAATTAGAAACCCTAATTTCTTAAGTGAAAATCCTAAATTAATATTTTAAAATCCTAATTTCTATATTAGGTAACCCTAATTAGTAATTATAAAACCTAATTGCTAATTGTAAACCCTAATTATTAATTTTAGCAAGCTTAACTATAATTAGTAAATATTTAAACTTAAAATTTTATTTTAAGTAATTAGTAACCCTAATTGGTGGGGTAACCCTAATTATAAAATAATTAATACCCTAATGTTCATGTATAGTGTAATCAAGAAACCTAATCTAATTAAGTAAACCTAATTTGTAATTTTTAGAAACTAATTTTTTTTTTGCTTAATTAGAAATCCTACAAATTAATTGTGCAAGACCTTAGGGTTAAACCCTAAGGGTTTGAGACAAGTTAACACAATTGCCCTTAAAATTCCAAGCCAATTGACCAAAATACCCCTTGCATTATTAAAGCTAAAAACTTAGATTTTGACCTAGGGAGAGTTGTTGGCCAACCCTATACAAACCAATGTGACAAATCTCAAAAAAATCAACACATATCAGCCATTATATCATACAAGTTCATTGCATCCAACCTCTATATAAGATAAAGAGAGAGAAAGTGCTTGTATTTTGCTCATTAACCAACTAGCTCTTAAACAAGTCCCTCTCTCTCTAACCCACGAAATGTTGTAGTATATCAGTCCCATATTTAAGCCCCACGAATTCCTAAAACAAATCAGAAGCTCAGAATCAAAATTGCTCAAAGTGAGGTATAAAGCTAACCCTAGAATCTGATCTCAGCTGCTATGTTAGATGTTAGGATTTTATGTTAAAACTTGTTGTTTGTAGTATATTTAAGTGATCTGGGTTGGTATCTTGCAGATCCATAACATCTAGATACTCGAAATAAGAGTTTTCAAAAATCTGGGAATTTATTTTTTGTGGTCTGACAACGAATGTCAGACCTCGTAAATCTCTACCTGTTTATTTTTTTTGTTGTTTAAGTGTTTGATCTTGAAGTATGTTATGAGGTCTTTCCTCTAGAACTCGAATCAGGGTTAGAACCGGTTTATTTTGTATGTTATTCAAGGTCAAAGTGCGTTGACCAACCATGATTGGACAAGTTATGGGTAACCTAGAACGTGCCCAGAAATTTCTGACAGGATTTTCAAGAGCTTGGATCTGGCTGTAATTTGATGTTATGTTATAGTTCGTGCATCTAAGTTGTATTACGTTTGTTAGACTTCATTCTTGTGCCTTAATATCACTTACACATTAAACAGGTGAAGCGTTGTGACACCCCCAAATCCGAGTACTTAATTTTCACATGATTTGGTGTTCACTGTACAAATATCATCTATCTATCTACCCATAATAAATGCAAACCATTCAATAGATAGAAATAAAATCCTCCCCTTATGGGGTTACAACATCTGAATAATAAATACAATCCCAGGTCATACTAACCTTAAACATCTGTGCAGAAACATAAACAATTAATAAGTCTTAACAACATCGAGTCTTAACACATAAATTCAACATCTCATAAATACAAGTCTTCGTCATTTGTTAACCTTGCCCTTGCCTTTACTAGTAGAAGGTTCGTCGGTTCTTTAGTTCTTAACTGCAATGTTATTATTACGCAAGAGTGAGCACTATTGCCCGCAAGTAAAATAATGAAATAACAATGTATAATAACATTCGAGTGAATCAAAGACTTCTGAAATAAAAGCTCAACTTTTGAATCAAGAATGAGTAACAAGAATCAAAAGATTTCTGAGAGTCGTAAGACCTTGAACTATGTCCTAGGTTAGCAAGGGTTATACTTGAAACCTTTAACAATCATAAGACTATGGACCTTTCTACTCGTACTTAGGGGGATCAACCCTTTGTACCATACTTTGCACAATATCTTAACGCTAACGCATAAGTAAATCCCTTTGCAGGGTTGTTCATATCAATTTAACATTAGAGTCCGTACCAAAGGAAGTTTGGTTTGGATAAATCAATAAGGGTTCTGAATTTAGAACGTTCATCAACTATGGACTAGTTGAATCAATAAGGATTCGCTAGTCTAACAAGGTTCAACAATAAATGATATTTATAATAAATAACAATCTCAATAGGTATACAATAGAACAATTATTGTATAACAGAATCATACTTTAAAAAGATAGTAAATCTTTAACATAACTAATGAACTTGATTTATAACTTGAATAATGATAACAAGTAGGGTTAGGAAACTTGCCTCGTGCGTAGGTTACACGTTAATTAAACTCGTTCCTTGATTTAAATCCTACATATCATTTACGTTCACAATACCAGTCAATTATAACGTAATTAATCATAGCAACTTCATTCTTTTTGTCTAACTTTGGTTATGACTATACTTAGTCAAATTATCACACTTATTGTCACATAGTAAGCACTTCACGAATAATAAGCTAACTATGCATTTAATAATTCAGTCCACATGCAATTATGTTATTTACATGTTAAGAATCTATTTTAACATCTCATTATATTCTAACATATCTCTATGTTCTTTAAATTAAGTTGCTATCACATTGCTAGACTTGAACATTTAAAAATAATTCATTTTCGAACATTCGGAGAGGTGGTATGGGCCACTGTTACATACTCTGGTCTTCGCATCATCATCGTTGGTGGCCATGCACAGAATTAGAATTAAGTAGGTGGCGAAGCCAATGCTGGCGTGGCATCAGATTCAGAGATTTGCGATTCATGAAAAATCACATAACATGCCAATTTCTACCAATTTCTTATTTTCTACACGAATTTAAACATACCCACATGATATAATTCATACATAATCATTACCCAACATTTATAAAATGATTTTAACCCATTAAAACACATAATTACAGAATTAAAATATGTAAATTTCATTGTTCTTGAAGGTTTTGAACATAAATCATGAAAATTAATACTACGAATTCGTTATAACACCGAATCCGTTCATTTAAGGTTTGGTCTCTTCGTATCAACATGCATAATCAAATAAGAGTGGGAAATTTTACAAAACATTTATGTTTGACATATTAAAATCACATATAAGGCCATATAGCCATATTCCATACTTTGTAAGTTTTGAGCAACATATACAACATGTTTTATGATACTGAAGATATGGTTTATATAATATATATATATAATCAAATACGATATGGTGACATTTAACACATATACAAACTCATAATCATACCCTTTCCCAATTACAGAGACTTTACAAAACTTTGAAAGCCATATTTATGAAAACTCAAACAACGTAAAACAAAATTTGGTTTGGAGAATTTACCCATAGTATAAAGTGTAGAGTATAAAGTGTAGATTTGTAGGTTTAGATGTTTTTCTTCAATCACTCACTCTTAATCTCCTTCTCAATATCACAATTTCTCTCTGATAATTTATCTCTCCATTTGCTTTGTTCTTAGACTTAGAAAATAGGAAATAAAGAAGACGTCGTATAAAATAAAGAACTGACGCGCATTATGGTCAGTTACCCATCATGGGTAACTACTAATAACTCCCTTTAGGGCCTTGTTTGGCTAGCAAGAATAGGTTTCAAAACCATTTAATTTAATAAATCTCTTATACTATAGTTTAAAACACGTCACACCCAATTATACAATAACTCAATTATATTATTTAATTTAATTTGAATAAAATATAATAATTTCTCATTAACTCACATAGTCATATAATTAATTTTCTCATTAATTATAAAATGATATTAGGCTTATTAAATATTTCTTTTAATTTAATAAACTCACATAATTACATACTTTGAATAATAAAATTTCTACATTAATTTAATAAACATAACACATATAATTAAATTAATCTATCCCAATTGCATGAATTAATTATTTAATCTAATAATTAAATCATCGAAAATATTTATTTAATTCAATAAATATTAAGAATTAAATTACAAAAATCTCGTTCGTTACATCTTTCCCCCCTTAAAAGGATTTTGTCCCCAGAATCATGACTCAATAATTTCGACCCGTTACATTCTCCCCCCCCTACAAAAATTTTGTCCCCAGAAGTGCTTACACAAAATTAAGTAAATAAATGAGGGTAATTCTTTATCATATTCTCTTCGAGTTCCCACGTAGCTTCTTTAGCGTTGTGGTTCCTCCAAATTACCTTAACAGAAGGTATTACTTTATTTCTGAGAACTTGTTCTTTTATGTCGACAATTTGAACATGAATTTCTTTGTAAGATAAGTTTTTTTCAAAATGCAGGGGTTCGTATTCAATTACATGCTTGTAATCGGCTTTGTAGGGTCGTAAAATAGAAACATGGAAGACGTTGTGGACATTCTTGAGTGCTGGAGGTAGGGCTACCTCGTACGCTACTTCTCCGATTCTTCGTAGTACTTCAAAGGGTCCAATGAATCTTGGGCTCAATTTTTCTTTCTTTCCGAACCTAATCTTTCCCTTCCAGGGAGAGACCTTTAAGAACACGTAACTACCTGGTTCAAATTCAACATTCTTATGGTGTGGATCAACGTATTTCTTCTGTCGATCTTGAGCTGCTACCAGTCGTGCTCGGATCACTTTGACTATTTCTCATTGTCTCATTGCATCAATTCGGGCCTAACAATTGTCTTTCGCCAACTTCATCCCAATAAAGTGGAGTTTGACTTTATCATCAGATAACGCTTCGTAAGGCGGCATACCTATACTAGCGTGGTAACTGTTGTTGTAGCCGAACTCTACTAACGGTAGGTGATCATCCCAATTTCCTTTAAAGTTCATTACACAGGCTCTTAGCATATCTTCTAATGTCTGAATCGTTCTCTCACTATGTCCGTCTGTTTGAGGGTGGTATGCTATACTCATTTGCAATTGCGTTCCCATGCATTCCTGTAGACGTTTCCAGAAATTCGATGTAAAGCGCGGATCTCTATCAGAAACAATTGACATCGGCACTTTGTGCCTCGAAACAATCTCTTTTACGTATAACTTCGCCAACTGATCTAAATTGAATCTGATTTTTATCGGAAGGAAGTGTGCGAATTTTTTCAGTCGATCAACGATAACCCATACTGCGTCATAGCCTTTCTGAGTCGTCGGAAGGCCAACCACGAAGGCCATTGTAATATGTTCCCATTTCTATCCTGGGATCTCCAACGGTTGTAGCATTCCACTCGGTCTCTGATGTTCTGCTTTCACTTTCTGACAGGTCAAACACTTGGCAACACATTCTGCAACATCACGTTTCAAATTCGGCCACCAGAAATGTTGTCGAAGATCTTGGTACTACCAGGGTGAATCGAATATCGTGAACTATGAGCCTCGCTCAAAATGTCTTCCTTAATCTCTTGTACTGGCCGTACCCAAATTCTGCTCTCAAATCTTAGTATTCCTTCCTTATCCATCTTAAATCTTTGTTCGGTTCCTTCAGATATCTTCCTTATCACTTTTTTGCATTCCTCATCCTGAAGTTGAGCCTCCTTAACTTTATCCAGTAGGGTTGTACCAGATTGCATCTGAAATAGCTTCTCATCAATTTTCATAGGATACTTCACTTCCAACTCCAGTTTCTCTATTTCTGAAATTAACTCATCCTGAGTGGTCAACATCATCAACTTCTTCCGACCCTTTCTACTTAAGGCATCGGCAACGACATTCGCCTTACCGGATGGTATAAAATATCGAGTCGTAGTCCTTAATTAACTCCAACCACCTTCTTTGACGATATTCAAGTCCTTCGTGTAAAAATATATTTTGAGACTCTTGTGGTCAGAGTATATATTTCACACTTCTCCCGTAGAGATAGTGCCTCCAAATTTTCAAAGCAAAAACTACTGCAGCTAACTCCAAGTCATGGGTTGGATTATTGTGATGCATACGCAATGACTCTGCCGTTTTGCAAAAGCACACAGCCAAGTCCTTTATGCGATGCATCACTAAAAATAACAAAGTTTCTTGTATCATCTGGGAGAGATAACACAGGTGCCGTACTCAACCTCTTCTTCAATTCTTGAAAACTTTCCTCACACTTATCCGTCCAAACAAATTTCACAGCTTTTCGAGTTAAATTCGTTAGCGGAGTTGTGATCTTGGAAAAATCTTGAATGAATCTTCTATAATATCCTGCCAATCCAAGAAAACTTCTTACTTCCGACGGCGTTCTCGACTTATCCCAGTTAATCACGGCTTCGACTTTTGATGGATCTACCGAAATTCCGTTTTTATCGATCACGTGACCAAGAAATTGTACTCGCTCAATCAAAAATTCATATTTTGAAAACTTAGCATACAACTTCTCCCTTCTCAATACCTCCAACGTTAATCTCAAATTCTCTTCTTGTTCTTCTTTGGTTTTCGAAAATACCAAAATGTCGTCTATAAATACCACTACGAATTTGTCCAAAAATGGCTAGAACACACCATTCATTAGTCCCATAGATGCTGCAGGAGCATTCGTTAGACCAAATGACATTACCAAAAATTCATAGTGACCATATCACGTTCTGAACGCTGTCTTCGGTACATCCTCTGGCCTCACCTTCAGTTGATGATAACCGTTTCTCAAGTCTATCTTGGAAAAGTATCTCGCTCCCTTCAATTGATCAAACAGGTTGTTGATCCTCGGTAATGGATATCTGTTCTTAATCGTGACCTTATTCAGTTCTCTATAGTCAATGCAGAGCCGCATCGATCCATCCTTCTTTTTCACAAACAACACCGGCGCTCCACACGATGATACGCTCGGTTGAATGTACTTCTTGTCCAGTAATTCTTATAGTTGTACCATTAGTTCTTTCATCTCTACTGGTGCCATTCGGTATGGTGCCTTCAATATTGAGAAGCGATTCACGAGCGCCAAATCGATCACGTAAATCTACTCTCTATCGGTGGAAGTCTTTGGCAAATCATCTGGAAATACGTCGACGAAGTCCCTCACAATCGGTATTTCTTCTACCTTTGGATTCTCTTTTCGACTGCCGACTATGTAAGCTAAGTATCTTACATAGCCTTGTCTTAATAATTTCGGCTCGCATCATCGCCGACAACTAACTCGCTTGTCTAGGCGACTTGCTACCATAAAACACAACCTTTGACGGAGTCATAAGGTTAATACGCTTATTTTGACAATCAATTACAGCCCCGTAAGTGAATAACCAGTTCATTCCTAATATAACGTCAAATTCCCCAAGTTGAATAGGGATAAGATCTACGTTCATGATATTACCCTTAATATCCACTCTACAGTTCTTATACACGTACTTAACAGGGATTATCTCTCTATTCACAATTTCTATGTTCATGGGATATTCCAACTCATCCTTAAGCAAATCTAAACTATTAGCAAAGTCATCGGATATAAAGGAACAAGTAGCACCCGAATCAAATAATACATAAGCATTAATTTTATTGATCGGAATGATACCTGACGCCACATCACGAGACTGAACTGCATCCTGCACCGTCATGTTGATAGTCCTGGCGGTCGGTCGGTTGGTTGCGGTTAGTCCTGTGATAGTCAAGGCATTTCCACTGTTATTTCCCTTTTTTCCTCCTGATCCTGCCCCTCTAGATCCCTTCTTAGGACAGTCTCTTGCCAGGTGGTCCTTTGAACCACAAGTGAAGCAAACACCCTTCTTTGGGTTAGGACAGTTAGGTGCTATGTGGCCTTCGTGACCACAATTTTAGGACACTCTTTTTCCCTTCATACAAACTCCCAGATGAACTTTCCCGCAGGTCGGGCATGCTTCAATTCTTTTTTTCAGAATTCCTTGTTGATTCCCCGATGATGAGTTGTCATTACACCTTTTCTTCTGATTAAAATTTCCACTTCCTGTGCCACTTCCACTAGCCTTGTTATTTCCTTCACTTTCATTCTTCTTCTTCTTCTGATCTTGATTGTACTTGGTCACCGCATCGCTTCCACCTTCAGCGAGGATGGCCATTTCCAAAGATTCAAGCAAATGTGTTTATCTCGAAACATTGATACTTTACTATATACCCAGGGCTTTAGTCCTTGTTCAAATCTTCTGGCTTTTCTCTCGTCTGTGTGTACTTGATACGGGGCGAACCTCGCCAACTCGTTGAATCTAGCCGCATAATCAAGTACGGTCATATTTCCCTGCTTCAATTCCAAAAATTGAACCTCCATCTGGTTCTGCGAGCTGGCCGGGAAATAAATCTCGAAGAACATCTCTTTAAATCTCTCCCAAGTAATTACACCTTCACCTCCACGAACTTTGTTTGCTTGCCACCAATAGCTAGCTTCAGACTTCAGCATAAACGTTACAAAAGCGGTCTTCTGGTCTTCTCTAACCCTAACAACTCCGAAAACCTTCTCCATCTCCATAACCCACGTTTGAGCCTTGATCGGGTTCATGGAACCTTTAAACTCTGGCGGTCCCACCGCCTTGAAATCTTTAAATGTAGTATTTGGTGGAGCTTGAGGTTGATTATTCATTGCTCCAGCTAGCAAGTTAACCAATTGCTGAACAGGATTAACATTGGCGTTATTGTTGTTATTCGTAGACTCTTCCGGAGCTAGTTGACGTTGTTGTCTTCTTCTTGGCGGCATAATTCTGTTAAAATATATGCTTATTAAATCTCTATTAAATTCTCTAAATAGCTAAGACTTAACTCAACAATTTAATATAATTATTAACACATTAACTCAAACAACTTAATATATATTCATTCAAATCAAAACTTTTAACATCAGACGATAGCATCACTGCTATTTACATCAACTATCCTGAGATAAAGAATCCACAAGATTTAAATATTAAAATATTTCTTTGTTCATAACTACATCAGAATTTACATCTAAATAATAGACAAGTTTATCACATAAGTAAACAAATTCTATCTTTCTCATCAAAGTATGAATAGCCTTTTACGCCCCTCTTCCATGATGCGAGACATCGTCCTGCGATCCAAAGATGTATGATGGAAGTCCTTGAACTGGATGGGGTACCTTAAAACTCGATCCTGGGCCTCATCCATTGCATGATTAAGTGTAGAGTATGTCTGCCCAAGCTTCGCCTTCTTTGCACGACCATCCTCTTCCGCAAGATCAGCATGACGTGACTCTCTTACCCAGCTTTCCTCAGCTATGATTAGCCTTTCAAAGCTTTCCTTCAGTTCCTTCTTCAACTTTTCTATCTCTGCGGTCTTATCTTCGGTTTGACCTTTCTCGTGGACCAAATCGCATTCTACATTTCCCAGTCATAAGTGAAGAGTCAAAATCTCCCTCTCCTTCTGCTCGAGAGTAATCTGCTGAATAATCGCCCGCTTAGTCAGATCCTGCTCCTCATCTCGTAACTCCACGTTACGGTCGTATAATGTGTCGTACATCTCAGCATCAATGGAGTGCTGTGGAAACTCCTCTTCTTCCTCTTCCTCTTCAAATTCCTCCTCAGGATCAGTCTCAGATTCATGCTCCTGACCAACAACGGTGATCAACAGAGATGACTCCCTCTGTACCAACTGTTCCCTAACGACATGAATGTCTTGGGGTTCCTCCTCTCAGAGGTCTTGTGAGGTACTGGGGTTCCTCCTCCCCATTTCGACTAGTTTCTCCAACATCGACATCCCCGACAACAAAATTTTGAGTTTTAGTTACTAAGTCGTACTAGTGAGCACATAATTTAACACATAAGCACATAAAGTCTTTTATTATCTTCAATGAATTACAGAAATTCATTTCTTAGAACTTAATAAGAGTTTTCCATCTCTATGTTCTTCCTATAAGGCTACTACCTAAAGTTGTTCCCCCACCTAAGGTTCATAACCTACAGCTTTGATACCAACCTGTGACACCCCCAAATCTGGGTACTTAATTTCCACATGATTTGGTGTTTCATCAGATAAATATCATCTATCTATCTACCCATAATAAATGCAAACCATTCAATAGATAGAAATAAAATCCTCCCCTTATGGGGTTACAACATCTGAATAATAAATACAATCCCAGGTCATACTAGCCTTAAACATCTGTGCGGAAACATAAACAATTAATAAGTCTTAACAACATCGAGTCTTAACACATAAATTCAACATCTCATAAATACAAGTCTTCGTCATTTGTTAACCTTGCCCTCGCTTTTTTACTACTAGAAGGTTTCGCGGTTTTTTTTCGTTCTTAATCGCAATGTTATTATTACGCAAGAGTGAGCACTATTGCCCACAAGTAAAATAATGAAATAACAATGTATAATAACATGTGAGTGAATCAAAGACTTCTGAAATAAAAGCTCAACTTTTGAATCAAGAATGAGTAACAAGAATCAAAAGATTTCTGAGAGTCATAAGACCTTGAACTATGTCCTAGGTTAGCAAGGGTTATACTTGAAACCTTTAACAGTCATAAGACTATGGACCTTTCTACTCGTACTTAGGGGGATCAACCCTTAGTACCATACTTTGCAAAATATCTTAACGCTAACGCATAAGTAAATCCCTTTGGAGGGTTGTTCATCTCAGTTTGACATTAGAGTTTGCACCAAAGGAAGTTTGGTTTGGATAAATCAATAAGGGTTCTGAATTTAGAATGTTCATCAACTATGGACTAGTTGAATCAATAAGGATTCACTAGTCTAATAAGGTTTAACAATAAATGATATTTATAATGAATAACAATCTCAATAGGTACACAATAGAACAATTATTGTATAACAGAATCATACTTTGAAAAGATAGTAAATCTTTAACATAACTAATGAACTTGATTTATAACTTGAATAATGATAACAAGTAGGGTTAGGAAACTTGCCTCGTGCGTAGATTACACGTTAATTAAACTCGTTCCTTGATTTAAATCCTACATATCATTTACGTTCACAATACCAGTCAATTATAACGTAATTAATCATAGCAACTTCATTCTTTTTGTCTAACTTTGGTTATGACTATACTTAGTCAAATTATCACACTTATTGTCACATAATAAGCACTTCACGAATAATAAGCTAACTATGCATTTAATAATTCAGTCCACATGTAATTTATGTCATTTGCATGTTAAGAATCTATTTTAACATCTCATTATATTCTAACATATCTTTATGTTCTTTAAATTAAGTTGCTATCACATTGCTAGACTTGAACATTTAAAAATAATTCATTTCGAACATTACGAGAGAGTAGTGGCATATGCCATCAACAATACTTATATAGTCTTGGCATATGGTATGGCCATGGGCTGATGGTATTAATGGCATGGCAGTGGCATTATGCATACCATGGTACATAATGGAATATATAGTAGTATGACTACATGACATGTATCGATTCATAGAATTGCGATTCGCGAAAAATCACAGAACATGCCAATTTCTACCAATTTCTTATTTTCTACACGAATTTAGACATACCCACATGATATAATTCATACATAATCATTACCCAACATTTATAAAATTATTTTAACCCATTAAAACACATAATTACAGCAATAAAATATGTAAATTTCACTATTCTTGATGTTCTTGAAGGTTTTGAACATAAATCATGAAAATTAATGCTACGGATTCGTTATAACACCGAATCCATTCATTTAAGGTTTGGTCTCTTCGTATCAACATGCATAATCAAATAAGAGTGGGAAATTTTACAAAACATTTATGTTTGACATATTAAAATCACGTATAAGGCCATATGGCCATATTCCATACTCTGTAAGTTTTGAGCAACATATACGACATGTTTTATGATATTGAAGATATGTTTTACATAATATATATATAATCAAATACGATATGGTAACATTTAACACATATACAAACTCATAATCATACCATTTCCCAATTACAGAGACTTTACGAAACTTTGAAAGCCATATTTATGAAAACTCAAACAACGTAAAACAGAATTTGGTTTGGAGAATTTACCCATAGTATAAAGTGTAGATTTGTAGGTTTAGATGCTTTTCTTCAATCACTCACTCTTAATCTCCTTCTCAATATCATAATTTCTCTCTGATAATTTATCTCTGCATTTGCTTTGTTCTTAGACTTAGAAAATAGGAAATAAAGAAGACGTCGTATAAAATAAAGAACTGACGCACATTATGGTCAGTTACCCATCATGGGTAACTGCTAATAACTCCCTTTAGGGCCTTGTTTGGCTAGCAAGAATAGGTTTCAAACCATTTAATTTAATAAATTTCTTACACTATAGTTTAAAACACGTCACACCCAATTATACAATAACTCAATTATATTATATAATTTAATTTGAATAAAATATAATAATTTCTCATTAACTCACATAGTCATATAATTAATTTTCTCATTAATTATAAAATGATATTAGGCTTATTAAATATTTCTTTTAATTTAATAAACTCACATAATTACATACTTTGAATAATAAAATTCTCTACATTAATTTAATAAATATAACACATATAATTAAATTAATCTATCACAATTGCATCAATTAATTATTTAATCTAATAATTAAATCATCAAAAATATTTATTTAATTCAATAAATATTAAGAATTAAATTACAAAAATCTCATTCGTCACAAGCGTAGTCGACAGTCAAACCAAGTCAGACGAGCATGAAAGCTGTTTTCTAGGTAACCCAGAAAATGCTTGAACATGTCGTCTGACAAGGGTTGACCGGCATAGATCTGTTAACTCTATTGTTGTTATGTTGTTTTTATGCAATGTATCTCTTCGTGTACATATGGGCTACACACTGAAATCTTTATATCACTAAATAATTACCAGAACCACAAGTTATGGAAGGCCAAATAAAGCGTTGAATCGTTCTTCATTTTCGGTAACCCAAAATGAAGAAACACTCTGACAAGATATGTAGCGCCCCAAATATGGGTATCTTCCAACCCGATGATGATGGTGCTATATCTTGACAACATTCATACATTCATTCAATTGAAAAGTCTCAAAGAACGAACATAACTTATATATATTTAAAGTAATATTTACATTTTCCAGGTTCTATACCCATTACAAAGGTTCTTTGTCATAATATCAGTTACATTACAACAATAGACCTATACTATTACAAGACAGCTTAGTAATCTGCCTTAGCCTTTCCCTTATCATTTTTCGATCCTTCGGGACGTTCAGACTTAGCTGCATTCATATACTTCAAGCAAGAGTTAGCATAACTAGCTCAGCAATTATAACAATTTAATAACAACATGCTTGACACATACAAATCGTATATCTTCAATAACTGAACAATAGTTATGAAGTACTATTGATAACTCAAAATAGCACTTCATCTTTTCTTTCAAAATATTTTACAATAGTAACAATATTTAGTAAAACATTCACTCCGGTCAAAGACCTCGAGTATTCATTCTTTATTGGAAAAGGACAACCCGGAAGCAAGTCCGTAAGCCCAATATTACTTACGAGCACTTCTAGGTGATCAGCCTATTGTACTCTATGTTGATCAACACTACATCCATTAAACGTATGCACGTTTAAGCATTTGGCAACCTCACGTGCCTATCGTTTTACCGACAAAACATTTGTTTAACATTTCAGTCTTCTTTTGAAAACCATATCAAGTAGTTGACAAAAGATAGCAACATTTGATAATACATGAATAGATTATCCATACATCAAGTCTAGCCAAAGGAATTGGCTTTAACTTCAACATACCTCAATTCATGCGAAAGAATACATGAACCTCAAAAACGTGTTCAGATTGAACTGAGACAAGAGTTAGGATACTTGCCTTTAGTGTCTGCTACGGTATATTAACTTTATGTTCAAGTCATTCAAGTCTCTACAATACATGATCACATAATGCCTTACATTAGGTCACATATAATCAAGTATGTATATGACTATATCATACCCTTCATTTCAATCTAATTGTGTATTAGATTCAATTACTATTCGTTCCGGTTTATCATTATCCTTGCATTTATATTCGACTAGGTTATCTCAACCTTTATACAACATCCTTAAGGTTTAACAAAGTTTAAACAATGTTACATTACATTCCTTAAGTTATGTTTACTTTTAAATCAATTAGCTTTCTTTTCTTTGTACTTAGAAACCTTCATTACTATCCTTGTTTCGAGATGGCATGCTGCAACACCAAGCTTTATACTTACATCTTCATACTGTGGCGCTGAGCTTATAGTATCACCGTCCGGACTATTGCCCATGAGTCCTTACTTAAATAGGCGTATTGCCTTTCACTCTCCGTAAGATTTTCAGTCATTTGTACATGGTAATACTATACCACATAATATACTATGGTTCGCGCTATGGCGAACTCTTGCAGCATGTCTTTCGGACCTTTGTTTTTATACCGCTTGTGCGTGACTCGTTTTGCCTAGGGTTGGCGCCGCGGCGCCAACTCTGTGCACCAGAAAACAATTTCAGTTTTGAATTTTTGTGAACTTCCCGGACGCATAACTTCTTCGTTATAAGTCCGAATTGGCTCGTTCAAAAGCCTACGGTTCACAAATTATGTAATCTATGTGTTCATATAAGAATTTTATCTATTTGACTTTGTTTGCTAAAAATTCACCTATTGGTTCATTTTTAACGAAAATAATAAACGTTCGTGAACGTTCAACGCTCGTTTCTTCGTTCTAAGTCGGAATCCGGTCATTTTCGAGTCCGCAACTCGTAAATGCCAAATATAACTTGTCTCTATTGGAAAACCATGGTTCCGTGATCAAACACAAAATTTGACTTCTATTCCGAGAATTTTACGAATTCGACGTTTATCGTCCAATCGTGCAATTTCTGGCAAATCTTCATTCTTATGATTTGTTCAACATTACAAATGACTTCCATTCATCATGTGAACATCTCAACCTACTTATTACAACAACTTATAATCATTGTTGGATTTTGGACTTATTCTTCATGAGCTTATAACTTGTCAAATTATAAACTACTTAAGAATTTATTGTTCATGACTTATGACAATTAAAGTTTCTTAATCATCATTCTTTATATGTTCTTAACATATAACTTTACTTATGGTTTATAGGATCATACAAGTTCTTTTACATCCTTATTACTTCTCTTAATAAACTCATTACAAATTCATATTTTCATACTTAACATTCAAGGTTATCTTATAATAAGTTTATAACTTTTATAAGTTCAAATGACTTATTGCCAACTTATGTGGCTTAAGTTCATGACTTACACATTCTTCTTGCTTCTTATCATTCATGTTTCTTAATTCATCTTTTCTTATCAACCTATCATGGTAGAGATATAAAATAATGGAGAAGAAGTCTTACTTTTGTGTAGTCTTGGTAAGGTAGCTTGCTTCTTCTTCTTACTTATGGAATGACTTATGTGTAGCTTATTCTCTCTAACACTTCAGCACTTGCAATATGTTGGATTATTTGAACAAGGGTTAAATGGCTTGTAAGCCTCCTATATTTATAGAAGTTGCAAAGCTAGGGTAGTTTGGTATTTAAATCATCCCACCTCCTTAAGCCACCTCCTTATTATTCATTACTTGGTGAGCACAAAACCTACCCTTTGTTTGACCACCACTCATAAGTCTTGGTCATTACTCCTTAAATCTTGGTCATTACATTAACTTGGTCACCACATTTAACCATATTAATATGGTGTGCCCCATGGGTCAACCAATTCATTTCAATCTAGGTTGGGCTTGGACCAACTAACTCTTTGGGCTTTGCATTAATAAACACTAATTGGTTCATTAATTTATGATTGGGCCTTAACATTTTAATCTAATTAGACTTGAATATAATTGTTAACTAATCTTCCAAGTCCATTAACATTACTTAATACATATACATATAGTTTATGTATTATTTTCGTATTCTAATTCATATAGGATTTATATACGATATTTCATCCTTCCTACAAACTCGTATAATACTTAGTATTATACTCGTTTTTATTACTTTGTACAATACCAAAGTATCATACCATTATTACTTATTCATTACTATTTCGCCTTTCTTAACGTTTATAAATTAAGTCCGCAAGCAAAATATTACATTTTTCATAACTAGATTTTTATTACATAATCCATCTTACCTTGTTATTCCATCATTTCGTATTTCTCGGAAACTCAAAAATATATCCCGAGCAAATACCGATGAATAGTGTTTTTTCAGAAAATCTCTCGAAAAACTTTTATTTTCGTCTTGGAAATTCAAACACTTTAATTCATCCACGTATCTCAAATACTACGACATTCTAACATCAATAGGTTATACAATGACAACCATCTTGATAACACATAGAATATGATTTTATTATTAATTAATTTAATAAAATCATTTTACAATAAGATCTGAATTTCTCGGTCGTTACATTCTTCCCCCCTTATAAAGTTTCTGTCCCCAGAATCTCGTCTTACTTTTAATCAAATAGATGGGAAAATTTTTTCTTTATCTTTTCTTCTAGTTCCCACGTTGCTTCTTCAGCATCGTGGTTCTTCCATAATACCTTTACTGATGGTATTACCTTGTTCCTCAGAACTTGTTCCTTTCTATCAATGATCCGTGACGCATGACTCTTCATATGTTAAGTCTTTCTCGATATGAATAGAAACATACTCGATTACATGCTTATAGTCCTGGCTTATACGGACATAATACAGATACGTGAAACACGTTATGTATTCGTTCTAGGTTTGGAGGTAATGCTATCATATAAGCTACCTCTCCTACCCGTTTTAACACCTCAAAAGGTCCTATAAACCTTGGACTTAACTTTCCTTTCTTTCCAAAGCGTATATTTCCTTTCCAGGGATATACCTTTAGAAACACATACGAGCCAACCTCAAACTCTCGACTTAGTCTATGTGAGTCCGCATACTTCTTCCGTCATGCATCACGAATGTGACGAGACGCATCCGAATTAACTTTACCACATCCGCTGTCTGCTGCACCAATTCTGGTCCTACCATCCGGCGTTCTCCCACCTCATCCCAACACAAAGGTGTTCTGCATTTTCTTCCATACAAAGCTTCGTATGGCGGCATGCCTATGCTTGCATGATAACTGTTGTTATACGCAAACTCTACTAGTGGTAGGTGATCATCCCAACTACCCTTGAAATCCATGACGCAAGACCTTAACATGTCTTCAAGCGTCTGAATTGTTCTCTCGCTCTGCCCATCGGTTTGTGGATGATAAGATGTGCTTAACCTCATTTGTGTTCCCAATCGTTTTGCAAACCCCTCCAAAATTCGATGTGAATCATGGATCACGATCGACACAATCGATCTTAGGTACTCCATGTCCGGAAATGATTTCCTTAACATAAAGTTTAGCTAATCGGTCTAAGTTATACTTGACCCTAATTGGCAAAAGTGAGTCGACTTCGTCAATCGGTCCACTATTACCCAAATCGAATCGTACCCTTTATGCGTCATCGGAAGTCCCACCATGAAGTCCATCGTGATATGCTCCCACTTCCATTTCTGGAATCTCTAATGACTGTAATAAGCCACTGGGTCGTTGATGTTCGGCCTTAACTTTTTGACAAGTTAAGCACCTATTCACATACTCTGCTATTTCTCTCTTCATGTTTGGCCACCAAAACCTCTATCGGAGGTCTTGATACATCTTAGTGCTACCAGGATGTATCGAGTACCTCGAGCTATGAGCTTCTTGTAACACTTGCTCCTTTAATTCTGTCTCATTCGGAACCCAAATTCTTCCCTCAAATCTTAATAATCCCTCATTATCAAGACTATACTTAGCATCTTCCTTCTCGGATAACCGCTTCTTCATTTGGTTACACTCGTCCATCTTGAGTTGTACCTCCTTGACTCTTTCTACGATGGTAGATTGCATCTCTGTCGCAAAGAGTAACTGCCCCGAATCACTCGGCATCTTTACCTCTATTTCCATCCTATCCATCTCTGTTATTAACTCATTTTTAGCCGTTAACATAGACAACTTTTCCCGACCCTTCCTACTTAAGGCGTCGGCAACTACATTGGCCTTTCCAGGGTGATACAGGATTTCACAATCATAATCCTTTATCAACTCTAGCCATCTTCTCTGTCTCATATTCAACTCCTTCTGAGTGAAGATATACTTTAGACTTTTATGGTCCAGATATATCTCACATTTTCCCCATAAAGATAATGTCTCCATATCTTTAGGGCAAACACTCATGGCGGCGGTTCGGATCATGAGTAGGATAAACTTTCTCATAATCCTTCAATCGCCGAGAGATGCATACGCAATGACTTTGCCATGCTGCATAAGCACACAACCAAGTCCTCTATGCGAAGCATCACTATACACTACAAAATTTCCTGTGTCATCTGGTAATGACAAAACAGGAGCTTCACTTAATCTTTTCTTCAGTTCTTAAAAACTGTTTTCACATTTATCCGTCCATACGTATTTCACCGTCTTCCTTGTTAAATTAGTCAACGAGGTAGCTATCTTCGAAAAATCTTGGATAAATCTTCGATAGTACCCTACTAACCCTAGGAAACTCCGCACCTCAGTCAACGTTTTCGGTTCTTCCCAATTCATTACTGCTTCCACCTTTGCTGGATCCACTGAAATCCCCTCTTGGTCAATGACATGACCTAAAAACTGCACCTTTTCCAGCCAAAATTCATATTTGGTGAATTTTGCATATAAATTCTCCTTCCTTAGTGTCTCCAACACTAATCTTAAGTGTTCGGCATGATCTTCTGTCTTAAAATAGACTAGAATATCATCGATAAACACCACGACGAACTTGTCCAAATATAGTTTGAACACTCTGTTCATCATATCCATAAATACAGCAGGTGCATTCGTTAACGCAAATGACATCACCAGAAACTCATAATGACCATAACGAGTCTTGAATGCAGTCTTTGGTACATCTTCCTTCCTAACCTTCAACTGATGATACCCCGTTTCAAATCTATTTTAGAAAAATACTTTGCCCCTTTCAATTGATCAAAGAGATCATTGATCCTGGGCAATGGGTATTTATTCTTTATCGTTAACTTGTTCAACTCCCGATAGTCGATACAAAGCCTTAACGATCTGTCTTTTTTCTTGACAAACAACACCGGTGCCCCCCACAAAGAAACACTGGGTTGAATGTACTTTTTGTCCAATAGTTCCTGCAGCTGAACCATTAGTTCTTTCATTTCCACAGGCGCCATACTGAGACGGTGCCCTTGAGATCGAGATCAGCTCTTCGCATGTTGTCTATCACAAATTCGATCTCCCTATCGTGCAGTAAACCCGGTAACTCACTTGGAAATACATCCATGAACTCGTTTACTATAGGTATTTGTTTCATGGTTGCTCCCATTCTCTGGGTATCCACAACATGGCATAGGTAACCTACACAACCCTTCCTTAAAAGTTTTCTAGTTTGTGTCATCGTAAGGCAACACGGGCGTCCCGGAAATTTACTACCGTAAAATACTCCAGGAGGTTGCTTCAACGTCCTGATTCTCACACATTTCTTTTGGCAATCTATAATTGCTCCATGGTTAATCAACCAATCCATTCCGAGAATTACGTCGAATTCTCCTAACTTTATCGGTATTAAATCTACCGATAATTTACACCCACGTACATCTACGCAACAACTCCTATGAATATCTTCAACAGGAATTATCTCTTCGTTTGCTACCTTAATGTTCAAAGGTATAGGCAATTTTTTGGGAAATAATTCTAGTCGTCTAGCAAAATCACATGCTATAAACGAACAAGTAGCACCCGAATCAAATAAAGACGTATGCATTTATATTGTTGATTGGAATAATACCTCAGAATTACATCCCTCGATGCCACCGCATCTTGGACCATTATATTAAAAGTGCGGGCCATTGATTTCCCATTTGAATTTGGACCACTAATAGCTAACTTACCGCTATTAGTTCCCTTTATTTCATTCGTCCCCTTCTTGGGCGTTTTTTTGCTATGTGGTCATTGATCCACATACAAAACATCCGTGATTTTTCTTGGATTTGGACGGATTAATAAATGTGCCCTTTCCCTGTCCATAATTATAACATACCCTTTCTTTTGAGAGAGAGTCCCAAGTGAGTCTTCCATGAGTTTTGCTGTGCTTCCATCCTCCTCTTAGAGTCCTTTGTTTTACTCGGTATTCCCGAGTTAAATCCTTCCTCTTCGGCCTGGAATTTGCCACTTTACGGCTGGCTCTCTCTGGTCTTGGTTCCTCCATCAACCTTGCCCTTGTTTTTCTTATCCTTGTGGTACTGGCTGAGAGCCTCATTCCCACCTTCGGCAATTATTTCCTTTTCTAGTATGGTTCCAAAGGAAGTACTTTTGAACACAGAGATTCGGCTATAGAGCTGTGGTTTCAAGCCCCTCAATCTTCTAGCCTTTCTCACTTCAAAGTGTCCACTTGATGTGGAGCGAATCGTGCCGATTCATTAAACTTGGCGACATCTTTGGGAAGCTATCATATCCCCTTATCTCAATTCCGTAAACCTCATTTCCATCCTCCCTTGCATACTGTGGGAAAATAGTTCTCAAGAAAATCTCCTTGAACCTCTCCCACGTTAGGTTTCCTATATCGGCCCTCTTTGGTTTGCCTCCCACGAAGTTGGCCTCTCCTTTCATCAAATAGGTTGCAAAGGCAACCTTTTGACCCTCCTCAACATTTGCTATTACAAATGCTTTCTCTATTTATTTTACCCAAGTCTGGGCTTCTATAGGGTCCGTAGTTCCTTTGAACTCCGGCGGACCTACACTTTTAAAGTCCTTAAAAGTAGTAGCTCGTACTACTCCAATAATCACGGGTACATTAGTCCCCGTTCTATTAAATGCATTCGTTAAAAGATTAACGAACTCCTGCATTGGATTAACTGGACCACCCTCCGGTTGGTTAACATTAGCGCCCTGATTTCATTGTCTCCTTCTTGGCGGCATTTTGCTGTTAAGAAAACAATATATCATTATTACTTTATTCTTGTTGGTTTATATTATTTGTAATAAAACAACAACTCATACTCATTACTCAACATATTCCATAAAAAGACTTATATTGCTTCATAACTTGTAGTATAACACTACATTGTTTACATTACTCAGCCTTAGCTGATTACATTACCATCCCGCAATTACTTTCCAAAAATTAGGATTTACAAAAGACTACCCTTTGTTATACAAAAGAGGGTTGTACATCACTACTAGATACATAATATTTACATATCTAATCTACTCTAGCTATTGCTAGATTACATCTGACGTAGTGCATTCTCGAAATCTTTGCTGGCCAGACTGGCAATAACATCTCTACTAATAGTGTGTCGGGTCTGTCCTGCTTCTATTTGATACCCAACTACTTGCTGCTGGAAATCTACATGGGAACTCCTATGTATATAGGACATCCTCTCCAACTTCCTCTGTTTAGTCTTTAGCTCCTGCTTGAGCTCAAAGACTTCACATTTCAGCTCTCGGACCTTGTCCTTAGCTAGAACTCTATCATCATGCTCCTCTTCCCACATTCCCTCCATGCTAGCCTTGTCCTCATGGGATGACTTGGAGTTCTTCTTTCAACTCCTTAACCTCTTGGGCAATAATGGACATTCCTATCTAATACCGACATAAATGATTGCCTTCATTGATTCCCAGTGAGACAACTCCTCTTTAAGTGGAACTTTGGTCAAAGGACATCACGCCCACCTCCTCCTCTAGCATGCCATCAAATATAGACATGTAGTCTAAATCGCCCGAGTCTCCAGACTCGATTGTCACCAACTCTGGTTCTCATTGCCTCGAGATTTGGTAGTATCTCTACCCGATTAAGCTGAATCCTCGCTTTCATTACATGTATATCTCTATACATATCATTTTCTTTCGACATCTACAATAAAACAATATAGTTTGATTAGTACACGTCAGTAAAATAATAGAAATACAAAACATAATATAATGCATTTTTATAGGGTTACTTTCCATCTTTTACTTCTTCATTCTTTCTTAAGGTTATGACTTAAGGTTCTACTTTCCCCCTTAAGTTTTATAACCTAGACTTTGATACCAACTTGTAGCGCCCCCAAATAACATTTAAAGTAACTTATATATATTTAAAGTAATATTTACATTTCCCAGGTTCTATACCCATTACAAAGGTTCTTTATCATAATATCAGTTACATTACAATAATAGACCTATACTATTATAAGACAACTTAGTAATCTGCCTTAGCTTTTCCCTTATCCTTTTTTGATCCTTCGGGACGTTCAGTCTTAGTTGCATTCATATGGTTCAAGCAAGAGTCAGCATAACTAGCTCAGCAAGTATAACAATTTTATAACAACATGCTTGACACATACAAATCGTATATCTTTAATAACTGAACAATAGTTATGAAGTACTATTGATAACTCAAAATAGCATTTCATCTTTTCTTTCAATATGTTTTACAATAGTAACAATATTTAGTAAAACATTCACTCCGGTCAAAGACCTCGAGTATTCATTCTTTATTGGAAAAGGACAACTTGGGAAGCAAGTCCAGTAAGTCCGATATTACTTACGAGCACTTCTAGGTGATCGACTTTATTGTACTCTATGTTGATCAACACTACATCCATTAAGCGTATATGCGTTTAAGCATTTGGCAACCTCACATGCCTATCGTTTTACCGACAAAACATTTGTTTAACATTTCAGTCTTCTTTTGAAAACCATATCAAGTAGTTGACAAAAGATAGCAACATTTGATAATACATGAATAGATTATCCATACATCAAGTCTAGCCAAAGGAATTGGCTTTAACTTCAACATACCTAAATTCATGCGAAAGAATACATGAACCTCAAAAACGTGTTCAGATTGAACTGAGACAAGAGTTAGGATACTTGCCTTAAAGCGTCGCTACTAAGTATATTAACTTTATGTTCAAGTCATTCAAGTCTTTACAATACATGATCACATAATGCCTTACATTAGGTCACATATAATCAAGTATGTATATGACTATATCATACCCTTCATTTCAATCTAATTGTGTATTAGATTCAGTTACTATTCGTTCCGGTTTATCATTATCCTTGCATTTATATTCGACTAGGTTATCTCAACCTTTATACAACATCCTTAAGGGTTAACAAAGTTTAAACAATGTTACATTACATTCCTTAAGTTATGTTTACTTTTAAATCAATTAGCTTTCTTTTCTTTGTACTTAGAAACATTCATTACTATCCTTGTTCTCAGACTGCATCATGTACACGGCTTTATAATTATATCTCGCCTTTGTGGCGCGAGCTTATAGTATCCTTGTCCGGACTTGGCCAATGGCATGAGTCCTTACTTAATGGGCAGCGTTGCGGCGCCCACTCTCGTAAGATTTTTTATTCATACATGGTGCTGCGTTTTACCACATAATGTATTATGATTCGTAACATGGCTAACTCTTCTTGCGGTGTGCTCGGACAACTTTGCTACGCCAATGGCGCGCGACTCGCTTTTACCTAGGGTTGGCGCGCCATGGAGCCAACTACATGCACCGAAAACAATTTCAGTTTTGAATTTTTATGAACTTCCCGGACGCATAACTTTTTTGTTATAAGTCTGAATTGGCTCGTTCAAAAAGTCTACGGTTCACAAATTACGTAATCTATGTGTTCATGCAAAAATTTTATCTATATGACTTCGTTTGCTAAAAATTCACGTATTGGTTCATTTTTAACGAAAACGATAAACGTTCGTGAATATTCAACGCTCGTTTCTTCGTTCTAAGTCGGAATTCGGTTATTTTCGAGTCCGCAACTCTTAAATGCCAAATATGACTTGTCTCTTTTGGAAAACCATAGTTCCGTGATCAAACACAAAATTTGACTTCTATTCCGAGAATTTTACGAATTCGACGTTTATCGTCCAATCGTGCAATTTCCGGCAAATCTTCATTCTTATGATTTGTTCAACATTACAAATGACTTCCATTCATCATGTGAACATCTCAACCTACTTATTACAACAACTTATAATCATTGTTGGATTTTGGACTTATTCTTCATGAGCTTATAACTTGTCAAATTATAAACTACTTAAGATTTTATTGTTCATGACTTATGACAATTAAAGTTTCTTAATCATCATTCTTTATATGTTCTTAACATATAACTTTACTTATGGTTCATAGGATCATACAAGTTCTTTTACATCCTTATTACTTCTCTTAATAAACTCATTACAAATTCATATTTTCATACTTAACATTCAAGGTTATCTTATAATAAGTTTATAACTTTTATAAGTTCAAATGACTTATTGCCAACTTATGTGGCTTAAGTTCATGACTTACACATTCTTCTTGCTTCTTATCATTCATGTTTCTTAATCCATCTTTTCTTATCAACCTATCATGGTAGAGATAGAAGATATTGGAGAAGAAGTCTTACTTTTGTGTAGTCTTGGTAAGGTAGCTTGCTTCTTCTTCTTACTTATGGAATGACTTATGTGTAGCTTATTCTCTCTAACACTTAAGCACTTGCAATATGTTAGATTATTTGAACAAGGGTTAAATGGCTTGTAAGCCTCCTATATTTATAGAAGTTGCAAATCTAGGGTAGTTTGGTCTTTAAATCATCCCACCTCCTTAAGCCACCTCCTTACTATTCATTACTTGGTTAGCACAAAACCTACCCTTTGCTTGACCACCACTCATAAGTCTTGGTCATTACTCCTTAAATCTTGGTTATTACATTAACTTGGTCACCACATTTAACCATATTAATATGGTGTGCCCCATGGGTCAACCAATTCATTTCAATCTAGCTTGGGCTTGGACCAACTAACTCTTTGGGCTTTGCATTAATAAACACTAATTGGTTCATTAATTTATGATTGGGCCTTAACATTTTAATCTACTTGGACTTGAATATAATTGTTAACTAATCTTCCAAGTCCATTAACATTACTTAATACATATACATATAGTTTATGTATTATTTTCGTATTCTAATTCATATAGGATTTATATACGATATTTCATCCTTCCTACAAACTCGTATAATACTTAGTATTATACTCGTTTTTATTACTTTGTACAATACCAAAGTATCATACCATTATTACTTATTCATTACTATTTCGCCTTTCTTAACGTTTATAAATTAAGTCCGCAAGTGAAATATTACATTTTCCATAATTAGATTTTTATTATACAATCCATCTTACCTTGTTATTCCATCATTTCGTATTTTTCGGAAACTCAAAAATATATCCCGAGCAAATACCGATGAATAGTGTTTTTCGGAAAATCTCTCGGAAAACTTTTATTTTCGTCTTGGAAATTCAAACACTTTAATTCATCCACGTATCTCAAATACTACGACATTCTAACATCAATAGGTTATACAATGACAACCATCTTGATAACAAATAGAATATGATTTTATTATTAATTAATTTAATAAAATCATTTTACAATAAGATCTGAATTTCTCGGTCGTTATAGTATACTGGAAGGCTTCTAGCCTGCATTTTGTGCTTGTTATGGACTTACTTGTTCTTGGATCTTGTTGTGTTACATGAGGACTACAACATCTAGTCTTTATCGTGCCCAGAAACATCACAGATTATAATGTATTGATGGTCAAACATGGTCCCTCGTCCACTGCTATGAATGTTCTTGAGGACTCAAGAACACCTAAGGCGACGCTTTCTGTCGCTAAAGGCTATAGCGAAAGATATTTTAATTTTATTTAATTTATTTTTGAAAAATCATTTAAAAATAGAAATTAATTATTAAAAATTCCAAAAATAGTTTTAAAAATTATTTTAAGTTATAAAAATTAACTTTTAATAATTTGACATATTTTTCATAAATATTAATATTTATTTGGATATTATTGATATTTTATTTATTTAATAAATGCATTAAATAAATTAATTAAAATAATTTTAATATATTAAAAATAATTTTAATATATTAAAAATCATTTTAAATGATAAAAGATATTTAATAATATTTTAAGTTATAAAATAGAAAATTTAATATTTTAAGACAAATTTAATTAATTATCTAATATTAATGATATTAGAATTTTTTAAAAATTATATTAAATAAATTAATTAAAAATGATATTAATATTATTAAAATTATTTTAAATGAAAATAAATAGTTTAGAAATATTTTAAGTTATAAAATATAACTTTTAATATTTAAATGTAAATTCTATTTAGCAATTACTATTAATGATATTAGAATTATTTAATAATCATATTATATAAATTAGTTTAAAAATGATTTTAATATTATAAAAATCATTTAAAATAAAAATAAAGTGTTTAAAGATATTTCAAGTTATAAAATATAACTTTTAATATTTAAAGTATAATTTCATTAATAATTTAATATTAATAATTATTAATTTAATATTAATGATATTAAATTTATTTAATAATTATATTAAATAAATAGTTTTAAAATGGTTTTATTACTTTAAAAATCATTTAAAAAGGATATAAATGAATTAAAAATATTTCAAGTTATAATTAATGACTTTTAAATAAATAATACTATAATACTTTAATATTAATGATAATTATTAAAAAAAATGATTTTAATTCTTTTAAAAATCATTTAAGGGTAATATTAATACTTTAAGAATATTTTAAGTTTTAATTAATGACTTTTAATATTTTGATAAATAAGACATTAATAATTAAATATTATTGGTAATTAGTTAAAATGATTTTAATTATTTTAAAAATCATTTAAGGATAATCTGAATACTTTAAAAATATTTTGAGTTATTATAAATAACTTTAAGATTTTTTGCAATGGTTTCATTAATAGTTTAATATTAATTAAATATTAATGATAATAGAATTATTTAATATTTAAATTATTTATTAATGATTCCGATGTTTGAAAATTCATGATAAATTATAATAAATGTTTTAAAAATTATTATAAGTCATTTAAAAATAATATGACTGATACTTACAGATGTGAAATTACATGATAGAGTCTTAGACTCGATAATTACCCGATAAAGCAGTCGGTACAACGACATGTTTCAGAAATTGATCTGGACTTAGATAATTTGATTAGATATGTGTTTATTTGTGATTCAATGGTTATTAAACATGTGTGACAATGTGATTAGGTTATGTGCTGACTGCAATAAGCAGTGCTATGTGTTATGGTATATTATTCTAATCGATCAAATGATCTTATTAATGATAGGTTTCGGTATAAAAGATAAAACTAAGTTGCATAAGCTGTAAGCGATGAGACCGAAAAGTATCTTACCTTTGCATTTCCTTTATGCAATGGACGTGAGTAAGAAGTTTCGTAATTATATTATTATTGTACTAAATTATTAACCTTATTATTGTCGATATATTATATCAGATCATTGTTTATCAACACGATATTATATTATATAACTCATATATATATATTACATTCGTTAATTTCAAAATATGGTTATACAAGTGTCCCCACTTGGATAGTCATTGTAGTTAAACACATGTTGATATATATATATATATATATATATATATATATATATATATATATATGTGTGTGTGTGTGTGTGTGTGTGTGTGTGTGTGTGTGTGTGTGTGTACAACCTAACGCCCGTAAGTTATGACGGTTTACAGATGAAGTTCTGCTAAACCTTAGCGAAAACTAAAAATAATGTTCATAATCTATCGACTAATACCTATATATATATAGTCAATACGTAGTTTCAAAAATTTGAGATAGAATTGTTATGTTGTTATTATCGGTTCAGTTTACTTCACAACTATAAATTCGTTGTAGAAGTGATGTACAAAGAAAACATTTATTTCTTTCTGCTAATTATATTCATAATTGTTATTACTTGCTGGGCACCCAAATGCTCATCCTTGCTTAAATTTAAATGTTTTCAGCTAGACATGATTAACCCGAAGGTTCAGACAAGAACAAGTGAAAAGGAAAGCAAACAGAACATGTTTAATGGTGTCTTTTGTAATAGTTAGACAACATATAGACAATGATATGTATTATATATCATGTAAAGAATTATAGTAAAGGTTGCGTAATTGGGATTAGACTCTGATAAATATAAATTAAGTTCAAATTTTATATTATTGTTATTATTATTAGTATTATTCCGCTCATAGAAATGGTATCGTAAAGCACCGAGTTCGGGTTTCAAGTACCCGAGTTTGGGGGCTTTACAGGTTGGTATCAGAGCTTAGGGTTAAAAACCTTAGGTTGAATAGACCTTAGGCTATAACCTTAGAACAGAGGGAAACGTTGAAAATATAAATAACTCATATAGAGTTTAAAAAGAGATGAATTGAATAAATTCATTGTCAAACAAAATAAAAGATAACTTGTATACGACTATTATTTGTTGTATGTATATTAGTCGATAATTAGGATAACTTAGGTGTGTAGATGTCAGATAGAAAATAATTAGAATACCCCAAGATTGTAAAGAAGTAGCCGATCTCCATAACCGAGCCAATATCAAAGCTAATAGCTAAAATAGAGGCTCACATTGAAAGCTACCTCAATGAGGTGGTTGATTTGAAAAGTGTAGTACCGGACCCAAAAACGATAGTATTACTGATAGGTAGAATATAGTTAAAGAATATGTGGTCAATGTTGAGTTCTTAAACTCATATATTTGTGGTGAGTTCTTAAACTCATAATGTATGGTAAGTTGGACGAACTAGGTGTAGTTAGGTGTGAATGGATTATTGAGGATAATGGGAATAAACATATTTCTAAGGAATTGATCCTTAGTGGAGGCGTAAGAAATAAGTAGTACTAGTATTACTTGAATATGTATGATTCTATGTTATGTATATGATAGGTATGTTTGTACAAGGTAATATTTTTCAAATTTTATATAAGTTGTGTCAGTGATTCCCGACTTTTGAGTCACAAAGGGATAGCGGATGATTAAAGCAATATTTGATATGGTGTATGTCAAGTGTTATGAGTATGAATCTATGAGGGATTAATGAAATAAGTTCGTATAAAGATAGTAAATATTTATCTGAACACTGGTTAATACTGTGACACCCCCAAATCCGGTACTTCTATTTCCACAGGATTTGGTGTTCACTGTACAAACATCATCCATCTATCTACTCATAATAAATGCAAACCATGCAATAGATAGAAATAATAATAAATCTTCCCTTATGGGGTTACATAAACTACATAATAAATAAATCCCAGGTTACTCTAACCTTAAATCATCTGTCCGAAAACATAAAGAAATAAGTCTTAAGTAACATCAATTCTAATTACATCACATAAATAATCAGTCTTCATTACTTGCTAAGATTGCCCTTGCCTTTACTAGTGGAAGGTTCGTCTGCTCTTTCGTTCTTAACTGCAATGTTATTATTACGCAAGAGTGAGCACGATTGCCCATAAGTATAACAATATAACAATGAATAATAACATGCGAGAGAAATAATAACTTCTGAAATAAAAGCTCAACCTTTGAATCAAGAATGAATAACAAGAATCAAAGGATTTCTGAGGGTCATAAGACCTTGAACTATGTCCTAGGTTATCAAGGGTTATACTTGAAACCTTTAACAGTCATAAGACTATGGACCTTTCTACTCGTACTTAGGGGGATCAACCCTTACTACCATACTGTGCACAATATCTTAACGCTAACGTATAAGTAAATCCCTTTGCAGGGTTGTTTATCTCAGTTTGACATTCGAGTCCGCACCAAAGGAAGTTTGGTTTGGATAATTCAATAAGGGTTCTAAAATTTAGAACGTTCATCAACTATGGACTAGTTGAATCAGTAAGGATTCGTTAGTCTAACAAGGTTCAACAATAATGATATTCAAATTGAATAATAATCTCAAGAAGCATACATTAGAACAAATATTGTATAACAATTCATACTTTGAAAGGATAATCAATCTGTAATATAACAATTCAAACTTGAATAATAGTAATGAGAATTTACTCAAGGTAAATAATAAACTTGAACAATGATAACAAGTAGGGTTACGAAACTTGCCTCGTGCGTAGATTACACTTTAACTAAACTCGTTCTTTGATTTAAATCCTACATATCAATTACGTTCATAAAACTAGACAATTATAACGTACTAAACATCATAAGTTTATTCTTTTATCTAACTCGAATTCATGACTATACTTAGTCAATTACTACACTTATTGTCAAAAATTAGATTTCACGAACAATAAGCTAACTATGCGTTCAATCGTTTCATTCACACGTAATTGTGTTATTGACATGTTAAGAATTTATTTTAACATCTCATATATGTCTAACAAGTTTTTATATTCATTTGACTAAGTTACTATCACATTTCTATACTTGAATGCTTAAAAAAACATTTTCTGGACAATCTGCTAAGTGGGCACTGCATACCGCCACTTTTGTCTCTGGTCTTTGGCTGCATTATTGCAGTGCATGACTATGATGTAGGTCTCTGGCCCATGCATGGTGGTGGGTCTCGAGTCTCGACAGGTTAGTTGGCGCGCACACACTCAGATTCTGAATTTCTAGTTCGCGAAGAACACAGAATCAGGCGAAATGAACATAACATAAACATTAATTTCACCAAATTACACATACTCACAAGTTATAATTTATACATAATCATTACCCAACACTTAAAGAGTGATTTTAACCAATTAAAACATATAATTACAGAATTAAAATATGCAAATTGTACTGTTCTTGATGTTCTTGAACACAAACATGGAATTTAATACTACGGATTCGTTATAAGGCCAAATCCAACCATTCAAGTTTCGTTATGTTCGTTTTAGCATGCATAATCATATACAAGTATAAATTTTACAAAACCATTTATGGTTGACATATTAAAGTTACGTATAAGGGCCATATGGCCATATAACGTACTCTATAAATTTTTGAAACAACAAGTCATAGTATTATGAAACTTATGATATGGAATCATATACAATATATATAAAACATGCTATGTTACTCAAATTATTACATATATTCACATAATTGTTACCCTTTCCAACTACAGAAACTTTACAGAAGACTTAACGCCATATTCATGAAAACTTTAAAAGACTTAAAATAAGAATTTGGGTTGAAGAGAATTACCCAAGCGTAGTGTGAATAAGGATGAGAAATCTAAACCCTTCTCAAACTCTTCAATCACACAACTCACACTCTCAGTCAACAATTTCTCAACTCTCTCTGTGATGTTATGCCAGACTTAGAAAAATGAAGAAGAAGAAGGCGTATGAAATAAATAGAAAAGGAACTGACGCGTTGTGGAGGTCAGTTACCTATCATGGGTAACTGCTTCCAACCTCCCTTAGTGCCATGTTTGGCTAGCATACTAGATTTCAAACCCTTTATTTTAATAAAACCTTATCGTATAGTTTGAAAATGTCACACCCTTCATAAAATAAAATCAATATCTTATTTAATTTACTTTAAATAAAATATAATAATTTCTCATAAATTCACATAGTCACATAATTAAATTTTTCATTAATAAATAATGTCAAATTATTAACTCTCTAATTAATAATTAAATTAATTAAAATACCAATATGCTTATTAAATATTTCTTCTAATACAATAAGCTCACATAATCACATACTTCGATAATAAAAATTCTCCACATTAATTTAATAAATATAACACATAATTAAATTAATCTACCACAATTTCATCAATTAATTATATAATCTAATAATTAAATCATCGAAAATATTTATTTATTTCAATAAATATTAAAATTAAATTATAAAAATCTCGTTCGTCACATCTTTCCCCCCTTAAAAGGATTCTGTCCTTAGAATCACGACTCGATAAATTCAACCCGTTATATTCTCCCCCCTTACAAAGATTCTGTCCCTAGAATCACTACACATAAATGAAGTAAATAAATGAGGGTAATTCTTCATCATATTTTGTTCGAGTTCCCACGTAGCTGCTTCAGCATTGTGGTTCCTCCAAATTACCTTAACAGAAGGTATTACTTTATTTCTGAGAACTTGTTCTTTTCTGTCGACAATTTGAACAGGAATTTCTTCGTAAGATAAGTCTTTTTCAAAATGTAGGGGTTCGTATTCAATTACATGCTTGTAATCGGGTTTGTAGGGTCGTAAAACAAAAACATGGAAGACGTTATGGACATTCTCGAGTGCTGGAGGTAGGGCTACCTCGTACGCAACTTCTCCGATTCTTCTCAGTACTTCAAATGGTCCAATAAATATTGGGCTCAATTTCTCTTTCTTTCCGAACCTGATCTTTCCCTTCCAAGGAGAGACCTTCAAGAAAACATAACTACCTGATTCAAATTTGATATTTTTATGATGTGGATCAGCATATTTCTTCTGTCTATCTAGAGCTGCTACCAGTCTTGCTCGGATCACTTTAACTATTTCTGCTGTTTGCTGTACTAATTTTGGCCCTAGCAATTATCTTTCTCCAACTTCATCCCAATAAAGTGGAGTTCTGCACTTTCTGCCGTATAACGCTTCATAAGGCGGCATGCCTATACTAGCGTGGTAACTGTTGTTGTAGTCGAACTCTACTAACGGTAGGTGATCATCCCAATTTCCTTTAAAGTCCATCACACAGGCTCTTAGCATATCTTCTAATGTCTGAATCGTTCTTTCACTCTGTCCATCCGTTTGGGGGTGATATGCCGTACTCATTCGCAACTGTGTACCTATGCATTCTTGTAGACGTTTCCAGAAGTTCGACGTAAAACGCGGATCTTTGTCAGAAATAATTGACACCGGAACTCCGTGCCTTGAAACAATCTCTTTCACATATAACCTTGCCAACTGATCTAAGTTGAATCTGATTTTGATCGGAAGGAAGTGTGCGGATTTCGTAAGCCGGTCAACGATAACCCATACTGCGTCGTAGCCTTTCTGAGTCGTCGGAAGGCCAACCACGAAGTCCATTTTAATATGTTCCCATTTCTATTCTGGGATCTCTAACAGTTGTAGTAATCCACTGGGTCTCTGATGCTCTACTTTTATTTTCTGACAGGTCAGACATTTTGCAACACACTCTGCAACATCTCGTTTTAAATTTGTCCACCAGAAATGTTGTCGAAGATCTTGGTACATTTTGGTACTACCAGGGTGAATCGAATATCGTGAACTATGAGCCTCGCTCAAAATATCTTCCTTAATCTCTTGTACTGGCGGTACCTAAATTCTACTCTCAAATCTCAGTATTCCTTCCTTATCCATCTTAAATCTCTGTTCAGGTCCTTCAGATATCTTCTTTGTCACCTTTTTGCATTCCTCATCCTGAAGTTGAGCCTCCTTAACTTTATCCAGTAGAGTTGTACCAGATTGCATCTGAAATAATTTCTCATCAATCTCCATAGGATACTTCACTTCCAACTCCAGTTTCTCTATTTTTGCAATTAGCTCCTCCTGAGCAGTCAACATCATCAATTTCTCACAACCCTTTCTACTTAAGGCGTCGGCAACCACATTTGCTTTACCCGGATGGTATAAAATCTCACAGTCGTAATCCTTAATTAATTCCAACCATCTTCTTTGATGCATATTCAAATCCTTCTATGTGAAAATATATTTCAGACTCTTGTGGTCCGTATATATTTCACACTTCTCCCCTTAGAGATAGTGCCTCCAAATTTTTAAAGCAAAAACAACTGTAGTTAACTCTAAGTCATAGGTCGGATATCCATTCTCGTAATCCTTCAATTGTCGTGATGCATACGCTTGATGACTTTTTGAATTTTACATCAAAGACACATGCCCAAGTCCTTAATGCGACGCATCACTATAAACAATAAAATTTCCTATAAATCGTCTGAAATAGACAACACAGGTGTTGTACTCAACCTCTTCTTCAATTCTTGAAAGCTTTCCTCACACTTCTCTGTCCAAACAAATTTCACAGCTTTTCGAGTTAAATGCGTTAACGGAGTTGTGATCTTGGAAAAGTCTTGAATGAATCTTCTATAATATCCTCGCTTAATCCAAGAAAACTTCAGACTTGGCCACGGCCCCTCGGGTGATCCCAACTAATCACGGCTTCGACTTTGGATGGATCTACCGAAATTCTGTTTTTATCGATCACGTGCCCAAGAAATTGTACTCGCTCGATCCAAAATTCATATTTCAAAAACTTAGCATATAACTTCTTCCTTCTCAATACCTCCAACGTTAATCTCAAATGCTCTTCGTGTTCTTATTTGGTTTTTGAATATACCAAAATGTCTTCTATAAATACCACTATGAATTTGTCCAAAAACGGCTTGAACACACCATTCATTAAGCCCATAAATGCTGCAGGAGCATTCGTTAGACCAAATGACATTACCAAAAATTCGTAGTGACCATATCGTGTTCTAAACGCTGTCTTCGGTACATCCTCTGGTCTCACCTTCAGTTGATGATAACCGCTTCTCAAGTCTATCTTGGAAAAGTATCTCGCTCCCTTCAATTGATCAAACAGGTCGTCGATTCTCGATAATGGATATCTGTTCTTAATCGTGACCTTATTCAATTCTCTATAGTCAATGCAGAGCTGCATCGATCCGTCCTTCTTTTTCACAAATAACACCGGCGCTCCCTACGGAGATACGCTCGGTTAAATGTACTTCTTGTCCAGTAATTCTTGTAGTTGTACCATTAATTCTTTCATCTCTACTGGTGCCATTCGGTATGGTTCCTTCGATATTAGAGCAGTTCCGGGCGCCAAATCGATCACGAAATCAACTTCTCTATCTGGCAAAAGTCCTGGCAAATCATTTTGAAAGACATCGACGAAGTCTCTCTCTACCGGTATCTCTTCTACCTTCGAATTCTCTTTTCGACTGTCGACTATGTAAGCTAAGTATCCTACACAGCCTTGTCTTAACAACTTCCTGGCCTGCATCATGGTCAGACAACTCGCTTGTCTAGGTGACTTGCTACCATAAAACACAACCTTTGACGGAGTTATAAGGTTAATACGCTTCTTTTGGCAATCAATTACAGCTCCGTGATTGAATAACCAGTCCATTCCCAAAATAACGTCAAATTCCCCAAGTCGAATAGGGATAAGATTTACGTTCATGATATTACCATTAATATCCACTCTACAGTTCTTATGTATGTACTTAACATGGATTATTTCTCTATTCGTAATTTCTATGTTCATGGGGTAATCCAATTCATCCTTAGGCAAATCTAAATTCTTGGTAAAGTCATCGGATATAAAGGAACAAGTAGCACCCGAATCAAATAAAACATAAGCATTAATTTTATTGATCGGAATGATACCTGACACCACATCACGAGATTGAACTGCATCCTGTACCGTCATGTTGAAAGTCCTGGCGGTCGGTCGGTTTGTAACGGTTGGTCCGGTGATAGTTAAGGAATTTCCACTATTGTTTCCCCGGTTTCCTCCTGATCCTGACCTTCCCGGTCCCTTCTTAGGACAGTCTCTTGCCAGATGGTCCTTCGAACCACAAGTAAAACAAGCACCCTTCTTTGGGTTAGTACAGTTAGGTGCTATGTGGCCTTCTTGACCACAATTGTAGCACACTCTTTTCTCCTTTATATAAACTCCCAGATGAGCTTTCCCGCAGGTCGGGCATGCTTCGATTCTTTTCTTCTGACTTCCTTGTTGATTCCCCGATGATGAGTTTTCATTCCTCCTTTTCTTCTGATTAAAATTACCACCTCCTGTGCCACTTCCACTAGTCTTGTTATTTCCTTCACTTTCAGTCTTCTTCTTCTTCTGATCTTGATTGTACTTGGTCACCGCATCGCTTCCACCTTCAGCGAGGATGGCCTTTTCTAGTACTCCAGCAAAAGTGTTTATCTGAAACATTGATACTTTACTGTATACCCAAGGCTTTAGTCCTTGTTCGAATCTTCTAGCTTTTCTCTCGTCTGTGTGTACTTGATACGGGGTGAACCTCGCCAACTTGTTGAATCTAGCCGCATAATCAGGTACGCTCATATTTCCCTGCTTTAATTCCAGAAATTGAACCTCCATCTGGTTCTGCGAGCTGGTTGGGAAATACATCTCGAAGAACATCTCTTTAAATCTCTCCCAAGTAATTACACCTTCACCTCCTCGCACTTTGTTTGCTTGCCACCAATAGCTAGCTTCAGACTTCAACATAAACGTTGCAAAAGCGGTCTTCTTGTCTTCTCTAACCTTAGCGACGTCGAAAACCTTCTCCATTTCCATAACCCACGTTTGAGCCTCGATCGGGTTCATGGAACCTTTAAATCTCGCGGTCCCCCACCGCCTTGAAATCCTTAAATGTAGTATTTGGTAGAGCATGAGGTTGATTATTCATTGCTCCATTAACAAGTTAACCAATTCTTTGAACAAAGATTAGCATTAGCATTATTGTTGTTATTCGTAGACTCTTCCGAAATTTGGTTGGACGTTGTTGCCTTCTTCTTGGCGGCATAATTCTGTTAAAATATATGCTTATTAAATCTCTATTAAATTCTCCAAATAGTTAAGACTTAACTCAACAATTTAATATTATCATTAACACATTATCTCAAACAACTTGATATATATTCATTCAAACTAAAAGTTTTAACATCAAACGATAGCATCACTGCTATTTACATCATCTATCTGAGATAAAGAATCTACAAGATTTTAAATATTAAAATATTCCTTCATTCATAACACATCAGAATTTACATATAAAAACTAATTAAGTCTTTCACATAATTAAAAAAATTCTATCACTGTCTGTCAAGGCGCTGAATAGCCTTGCTACGCTCCTCTTCCATGATGCGAGACATCGTCCTGCGATCCAGCATGTACGATGGAAGTCCTTCAAACTGGATAGGATACCTCAAAACTCGATCCTGGGCCTCATCCATTGCATGATTAAGTGTGGAGTATGTCTCCCCAAGCTTCGCCTTCTTTGCACGACCGTCCTCTTCTACAAGATCAGCATGTCTTGACTATCTCACCCAGCCTTCCTCTGCTATGATCAGCCTTTCAGAGCTTTCCTTCAGTTCCTTCTTCAACTTTTCTATCTATGCGGTCTTATCTTCGGTTTGACCTTTCTCGTGGACCAAATCCCATTCTACATTTCCCAGTCGTGAGTGAAGAGTCAAAATCTCCCTCTCTTTCTCCTCGAGAGTAATCTGCTGAATAATAGCCCGCTCAGTCAGATCCTGGACCTCATCTCGTAACTCTCCACGTTCTGAGTTGTCTAAATGTCGTACATCTCTCGGCATCAATGGAGTCTTTGTGGAAACTCCTCTTCTTCCTCTTCCTCTTCCTCGTCAAATTCCTCCTCAGGATCCTCCTCAGGATCAGTCTCAGGTTCATGCTCCTGACCAACAACGGTGATCAATGGAGATGACTCCCTCTGTACCAATTGTTCCCTAATGACATGAATGTCTCTGGGCTCCTCCTCTGTCGGTACTGTAGGTGCTCGGGGTTCTTCCTCCCCTGCTCGACTAATTCCTCCAACGTCAGACATCCTGACAACAAAATTTTGAGTTTTACTTACTAAGTCGTACTAGTGAGCACATAATTTAACACATAAACACATAAAGTCTTTTATTATCTTCAATGAATTACAGAAATTCATTTCTTAGAACTCGATAAGAGTTTTCCACCACTATGTTCTTTCTATAAGGTTACTACCTAAGGTTGTTCCCCCACCTAAGGTTCATAACCTACAGCTTTGATACCAACTTGTGACACCCCCAAATTCGGTACTTCCATTTCCACAGGATTTGGTGTTCACTGTACAAACATCATCCATCTATCTACCCATAATAAATACAAACTATGCAATAGATAGAAATAATAATAAATCTTCCCTTATGGGGTTACATCAACTATATAATAAATAAATCCCAGGTTACTCTAACCTTAAATCATCTGTGCGAAAACATAAACATATAAGTCTTAAGTAACATCAATTCTAATTACATCACATAAATAATCAGTCTACATTACTTGCTAAGCTTGCCCTTGCCTTTACTAGTGGAAGGTTCGTCTGCTCTTTCTTTCTTAACTGCAATGTTATTATTACACAAGAGTGAGCACGATTTCCCACAAGTATAACAATATAACAATGAATAATAACATGCGAGAGAAATAATAACTTCTGAAATAAAAGCTCAACTTTTGAATCAAGAATGAATAACAAGAATCAAATGATTTCTGAGGGTCATAAGACCTTGAACTATGTCCTAGGTTATCAATGGTTATACTTGAAACCTTTAATAGTCATAAGACTATGAACCTTTCTACTCGTACTTAGGGGGATCAGCCCTTAGTACCGTACTATGCACAATATCTTAACGCTAACGCATAAGTAAATCCCTTTGCAGGGTTGTTCATCTCAGTTTGACATTCGAGTCCGCACCAAAGGAAGTTTGGTTTGGATAATTCAATAAGGGTTCTGAAATTTAGAACGTTCATCAACTATGGACTAGTTGAATCAATAAGGATTCACTAGTCTAACAAGGTTCAACAATAATGATATTCAAATTGAATAATAATCTCAAGAAGCATACAATAGAACAAATATTGTATAACAATTCATACTTCGAAAGGATAATCAATCTTTAATATAACAATTCGAACTTGAATAATAGTAATGAGAATTTACTCAAGGTAAATAATAAACTTGAACAATGATAACAAGTAGGGTTAGGAAACTTGACTCGTGCGTAGATTACACTTTAACTAAACTCATTTTTTGATTTAAATCCTACATATCAATTGCGTTCACAATACCAGTCAATTATAAAGTACTAAACATCATAAGTTTATTCTTTTGTCTAACTCGAATTCATGACTATACTTAGTCAATTACTACACTTATTGTCAAAAATTAGATTTCACGAACAATAAGCTAACTATGCGTTCAATCGTTCCATTCAGACGTAATTGTGTTATTGACGTGTTAAGAATTTATTTTAACATCTCATATATGTCTAACAAGTTTTTATATTCATTAGACTAAGTTACTATCACATTTCTATACTTGAATGCTTAAAAAAACATTTTCTAGACAATACCGCTAAGTGGCTATTCTGGCGCCACTTTTGTCTTAGGTCTTATCCTTTGCGGCGTAGTGGCATGCAGTCTTCTCTCGGGTCAAATCTCTGAAGTCTCGAGTCTCGAACTGGAGTTGGCGGCGGTCTTGGTGATGACGATCCAGATTCGAATTTCGATTCGCGAAGAACACATAATTAGGCGAAATGAACATAACATAAACATTAATTTCACCAAATTACACATACCCACAAGTTATAATTCATACATAATCATTACCCAACACTTAAAGAGTGATTTTAACCCATTAAAACATATAATTACAGAATTAAAATATGTAAATTGTACTGTTCTTGATGTTCTCGAACACAAATATGGAATTTAATACTACGGATTCGTTATAAGGCTAAATCCAACCATTCAAGTTTTGTTTTGTTCGTTTTAGCATGCATAATCATATACAAGTATAAATTTTACAAAACCATTTATGGTTGACATATTAAAGTTACGTATAAGGGCCATATGGCCATATAACGTACTCTGTAAATTTTTGAAACAGCAAGTCATAGTATTATGAAACTTATGATATGGAATCATATACAATATATATAAAACATGCTATGTTACTCGAATTATTACATATATTCACATAATTGTTACCCTTTCCAACTACAAAAACTCTACAGAAGACTTTAAGCCATATTCATGAAAACTTTAAAAGACGTAAAATAAGAATTTGGGTTGAAGAGAATTACCCAAGCGTAGTGTGAATAAGGATGACAAATCTAAACCCTTCTCAAACTCTTCAATCACACAACTCACACTCTCACTCAATAATTTCTCAACTCTCTCTGTGATGTTATGCCAGACTTAGAAAAATGAAGAAGAAGAAGGCGTGTGAAATAAATAGAAAAGGAACTGACGCGTTGTGGAGGTCAGTTACCTATCATGGGTAACTACTTCCAACCTCCCTTAGTGCCATGTTTGGCTAGCATACTAGATTTCAAACCCTTTATTTTAATAAAACCTTATCGTATAGTTTGAAAATGTCACACCCTTCATAAAATAAAATCAATATCTTATTTAATTTACTTTAAATAAAATATAATAATTTCTCATAAATTCACATAGTCACATAATTAAATTTCTCATTAATAAATAATGTCAAATTATTAACTCTCTAATTAATAATTAAATTAATTAAAATACCAATAGGCTTATTAAATATTTCTTTTAATATAATAAGCTCACATAATCACATACTTCGATAATAAAAATTCTCCACATTAATTTAATAAATGTAACACATATAATTAAATTAATCTACCACAATTTCATCAATTAATTATTTAATCTATTAATTAAATCATCGAAAATATTTATTTACTTCAATAAATATTAAAATTAAATTACAAAAATCTCGTTCGTCACAAATACAGTGAACCAAGTTTTCAAATAAATGACTATTTGAGTAGAAAATTTCGTGCTATATGATTAAACGTATACAGTAAGGTTCAGAATGTAAGTTAATAAGAATAATTTACGATAATTCCACCAAGACGAAAACGAAATACACGGACAGAAGAAATTGTCAACAAAGCTGGAAGACAACCAGACCCGATACAGAATTTTGTGAATATGGACGATCAAGCTATGCAGAATGGAATACCAGTCGCCGAAAGATCAGCCAGATAATCGATGGACGATCAAGCTATGGACGATCAAGCTCAAGCTATGGACGATCAAGCTGGATCGACGAACGTCAAAGACTTCAAGGCAATCAGACCCCCAGGATTAATTAGAGGATCAACTGACCCGGTGGAAGCATTTGTGATAGCTAAGATAACGAAGGGGCAAAAGATATTTTTGTCACCTATACGATAAAAGGAAATGAGATAAAGGGAAAGTCTGTGTGTTTGAAGTGTGAATCAATGGAGTATAAGGTGGAAGACTGTCCAAGAAGGAGAAGGGAGGCAAAGAATGCGCAAACAAGGAAAAGGCCGCAGGACATTGGCGACGACGGGACCAACATCAACAATCAAACCAACGAAATCAACCATGCAAAGCGTCTTTTAACATTGCTCAAGAAATCAGAAAGAAATAGGAGATGCAACTCCATGTATTATTCTAATCAATTTTATTTTCTTCTATATTATTTTCTTATATATAGTAAATTATTTTATAAATTATTTTGAAGGAGGAAATTGAGTTCTATTAGAAATCAATTTTCCGTATAAGCAGATAGATAAGCTTTATGCTGAATAGTTAAAGATCAGTTGGATCAATTTTGATCGAGATCTACTTGAAATGATTATATATGCTATGTACCCTGGTATGTATAGGTTTTAAAATGGTGATTCCGGGGACAGAATCATTATAAGGGAGGGTGAATGTAACAACCCGATATTTTCTATATAATTAAATCAGAAATTTTGCGTATAAATTTTTTTATTATTATTTTAAGGATGAAGATTTGTACAAGATAATGTGTGTATGTAATTATTTACTAAATAAAAATATATTTATTACATGAATGTTTACAAATATTTTTATTTTAGAATTATTGATTATTATAAAGTTTATTCTTTTAATAATTAATTTATAGTAAAAATGTTTTTATTATTTATTTTCCATGAAAATATAATTATATATTATTTAAATAATATATGAAATGATTATTAGAATTATTATAATAATTAATCTATTTTAATATATGAATTTATGCTAGTTTAATTAAGTTAATTATTTTAACTTAATTAATAATGTTAAATATGAATAATAAATCAGATATGGAATCAAAACCCTAATTTTGGATTTTTATCAAGGGATGAGAATAATAATATAATATTAATTATATTTTGATTTTTCAGTGCTATAAATATGTACGGTATGTACGTACTATCAATGGTTGTTTAATTATGGTGCAGTATTTGAAAACCCTAGTTTTACTGTACAAAACCCTAATTTCAGACCCAAATTAGAGTCCAAAAATTGTTTTGTAATTGTGTATTGTGATTTATGACAATTATTATAAATATTAACATTAATTAGGAAAAAACCCTAATTGTGAAATTAGAAACCCTAATTTCTTAAGTGAAAACCCTAAATTAATATTTTAAAATCTTAATTTCTATATTAGGTAACCCTAATTAGTAATTATAAAACCTAATTGCTAATTGTAAACCCTAATCGTTAATTTTAGAAAGCTTAACTATAATTAGTAAATATTTAAACTTAAAATTTTATTTTAAGTAATTAGTAACCCTAATTGGTGGGGTAACCCTAATTATTAAATAATTAATACCCCAATGTTTATGTATAGTGTAATTAAGAAACTTAATCTAATTAAGTAAACCTAATTTGTAATTTTTAGAAACTAAAATTTTATTTATTTATTTATTTATTTGCGTAATTAGAAATCCTACAAATTAATTGTGCAAGACCTTAGGGTTAAACCCTAAGGGTTTGAGACAAGTTAACACAATTGCCCTTAAAATTCTAAGCCAATTGACCAAAATACCCCTTGCATTATTAAAGCTAAAAACTTAGATTTTGACCTAGGGAGAGTTGTTGGCCAACCCTATACAAACCCATGTGACAAATCTCAGAAAAATCAACACATATCAACCATTATATCATACAAGTTCATTGCATTCAACCTCTATATAAGATCAAGAGAGAGAAAGTGCTTGTATTTTGCTCATTAACCAACTAGCTCTCAAACAAGTCCCTCTCTCTTTCTCTAACCCACGAAATGTTGTAGTATATCAGTCCCATATTCAAGCCCCACGAATTCCTTAAACAAATCAGAAGCTCAGAATCAAAATTACTCAAAGTGAGATATAAAGCTAACCCTAGAATCTGATCTCAGTTGCTTGTTAGATGTTAGGATTTTATGTTAAAACTTGTTGTTTGTAGTATATTTAAGTGATCTGGGTTGGTATCTTACAGATCCATAACATCTAGATACTCGAAATAAGAGTTTTCAAAAATCTAGGAATTTATTTTTTTGTGGTCTGACAACGAATGTCAGACCTTGTAAATCTCTACCTGTTTATTTTTTTTTGTTGTTTAAGTGTTTGATCTTGAAGTATGTTATGAGGTCTTTCCTCTAGAACTCGAATCAGGGTCAGAAAAGGTTTATTTTGTAAGTTATTCAAGGTCAAAGTGCGTTGACCAACCATGATTGGACAAGTTCTGGGTAACCCAGAACGTGCCCAAAAATTTCTGACAGGATTTTCAAGAGCTTGGATCTGGCTGTAATTTGATGTTATGTTATAGTTCGTGCATCTAAGTTGTATTACGTTTGTTAGACTTCATTCTTGTGCCTTAATATCACTTAAACATTAAACAGGTGAAGCGTAGTCGATGATCAAACCAAGCCAGACGAGCATGAAAGCTGTTTTCTGGCTAACCCAGAAAACGCTTGAACACGTCGTCTGACAAGGGTTGACCGGCATAGATCTGTTAACTCTGTTGTTTTTATGTTGTTTTTATGTAATGTATCGCTTCGTGTACATATGGTTTACACACTGAAATCTTTATATCACTAAATAATTACCAGAATCACAAGTTATGGAAGACCAAAGTAAGGCAGTCAAACTGTTCTTCATTTCTGGGTAACCCAGAAATGAAGAACAGCTCTGACAGTATATGTAAGATCCCAAATAATTAATAAATGAAATTTAATTTCCTCTAATTATTATTTTGAAATAGTAAGGGTTGATGTGATTAATGTGGATAGTTATGGGTAAAATACACAAATATTTCAAAATAAGCAAGTGGTTATAAAATATTCATTGTTGTGGGGAATATTCGTTTGGTCGTGGAATATTAAATCTTTGTCGGGGAAATATTAAATGCGGCAGTAGTATGACCATGTGTGGGCCCCATAACGAAAAAGCGATTGGAGGAAGAAAATGACAAATATAAGTTGTTTAAAAATAACTTGGCGTAGTTAGTTGTTATTTACCTTTGTTGGAATACCCGGTGGTTAAAAACGAATGTCTGTCTGGCGTTGTTGCGGTAGCACTGCGGTATTGCACCAATTATTGACTCTTACGTGAAAGAAGGCACTACTCGATAATGGTTACGATAATTACTTATTCGGTGTTTTATTTTATTGATTCAATAATTCTTTGCGTTGATATTTTATATTCTTTGTTGTTTTAATAATTGTCATTACGGTATTTTTCATTATCGAAGCAATAATTCATATTATCTGAATAATATTATTAGATAACATTATTGGCAATGTCTAGAAAGTTACATCTAAGGAGAGGTTTGGTCACCTAATTGCATGCGCTTGATAAGGAGAAATTCTTATTGGAAAGCCCCTCTTCCTCAGGAGCTGCTGGTTGTCAATATTGTGATTACGTAATATTATTTGTGAATAATTAATTATTGATTCATATGATGAGGAAAATATTGATTTTATGTGGATATAGATGGAGAAAATTTTTAATGTGACAATTGTTGAAAATTGAAATTTTATCTTTTACGATAAAATAATTCATTTAAATATATATAATATTATATTTTAATAATATAATAATGGTGATATTTTTACAACGAATGTGGGATATATGAGTATCTGAGGAGGAAGAGTATTTTGTTGCAATAAATGTTTAAAACATGTTAAACATGTCGGTGGACCCCATTTATTATTTGAAATTTGATTATAGCCTCTAAAATCGCTTCGTTTTGTGGATTTGGTCAATTTACATTTGGAATTTGGAAAAACTTTCTTACTGTAAAGTTGTAGAGAATTGAATTTCCTATATAAAACCCATGAGATTCGAATTTTTTGACAAAAGGGCTATTTATTATGAATTATTGAAGTTTTGAAGCTCCGAAATAATTGATTTTTGGAAGTTTTAATTATTTATTTTATGAAAACGTTTTTTTTACTTCTTCTAGAAGGAGCATGTGGTTTGTATTCAGATTTTCAGATTCTAAGAATGGGCGTAGAAAATTTTTATATATATTATTATTATAATAAATTTACTTGCGCTTTGGTGTTCTAGCGATTTTCTATAAATAGGTCTTAGGTTAGAATTGAAAATCACACGAAGCTGAGTTTTTTCTCTCTATATTATCGGCGTATTCTTGTGAGTATTTTGAGTATACTTTGAGTATTGCTATACGGTGAAAGTTCAAGATATAGACTATATCCGATATTCGAGTTTAAATCTTGATCTTTCGAGGTAAGGGATATTATTTTTTTTTGTAATGATATTATTTCTTCAATATCATTATGCGTTGAAATATTGATATGAAGTTTTTATCAAATTTGGAACTTTTGGTGTTGGGGTTACTATTCACGTATCGGCTTTATTCACGTATATATGGTACTATTCACGAATATAAGCACTATTCATGAAAAATAAAATTTTTTCTTTTCGTCCAAAATATCTATACGGATACTAGCTTTGATTGTATCCATGTTTTGATCATTCTTGAATTTTACACCACTATGATTATTTTTGAGGTATTTTTGGGCGTGGATAAAACAAAGTACGAATCCTTAATCCTTAATCCTTGTCATTTTGTTTCACTGGATTCGTTTCTTTAAAAAAATATTTTTCATCATCTTCAGTCTTAAATGATGATATTATTGAATATCTTTGGCCTGTAGTGCAAAGATGAATGATTTATGATGAATATCTTTGGCGATAGTGCAAAGATGAATGATTTTGATGAATATTTTTGGCAGTAGTGCAAAGATGAATGATTTTCGATGAATATCTTTGGGCGTAGTGCAAAGATGAACAAGTGTTTAGATGAACATGACCAGTTGGTGAATGTCCTTGGCACGTAGTGCAAGGATGAATATTTGATCCAGATATATATTGATTGATGTTTACGGGGATAAAAATAGGCGATGAACTTTAAAATTCATACATAGAAGATAGTAGTTTGCATTCTCTACTTAACTCTTCTAATGAATTATTATTTTCATTGCGAATATTGATTTAAAACTTGTTGTCTATTGTATTCTATTATATTTTTTCCTGTTGAAGACTAACGATAATTTTGTTGTATATTATCTTAGTCATAATATTCTTTTCTTGGGCTAGTCGAGCTCACCCTTTTCCTTTTGTTCCATTTTTCTTCTCGGGAGGCGAGAATATAGCGAAATGCAGTCGGGGTATGGAATGAAAGTTCTAGGGAGAGTTGTTTAGTATTCCTCACCATTGTTGTAAAATAATGTATCAATAATTATGATGAGGATTTATTTGTATGTGGATATTGTCTAGATGGCAATATACGTATTTAAACTCACAGTTTACTATTGTAATAATAAAGTTGTAGTTGTTTACATCTGCAGTGTATTGACAACTCGAGAATGGGTGATGTAGACCTATTTTGGGGGTGTCACGGTTGGTATCGAGCTTAGGGATATGATCTCTGGCGGAGATCGGGGAATAGAACTAGGAGGGAGGCGAGTAAATCCTTAGCTAGTGTGTCCTACCTAAGCTTATTTGATAGTTGGTCAGTATATAGGGATATTATGTGATATATTGATTTCCTTAATTAACCTTTGTTTTATGACAGTATTTGAGAATGTCGATTGAGAATATTAACAATGGAAATGAGCCCAGTGGAGAGCACTGTACTCACCAACGAGGAGAGCATGCTTGCAGTGGCAATGTTCCTCCTGTGAACAACACCACTGAGCAGATGATGAATGAGGGGATATTTAGAAGCTTTTTGCAGTTCATGCAAAATCAGACGAGGGAGACTCGTGTTCAAAACATAGGAGAAATGATAGCAATTCACGGGTTGTCACGATGAGCGGTTCAAAAGTTGGGACCACGAGAATTTAAGGAAAGCGAGATCCGATCATGGCGAAACATGGGTCAAGCAAATTACCAAGATATTCGATGTCTTGGGATGCGGAGGAAACGAAGGTTCCATTCGCCACCTTTATGTTAAAGTGGCGGAGGCGGACTCTTGGTGGGAATCGTGAAGCGTACCCATCGGCGCTTTTCGGCATGTCTTGGGAGCGTTTTGAAACTATTTAATGACAAATACTTTCACGAAAGTGTTCGTCATATGAAGGAAGTGGAGTTTATTAGGCTTGGAAGAGAACAACATGATGGTGTCTCGATGAGGCGAAGTTTGCGAGTTATCGGTTTGCACCTCATTTGGTGGAGAATGAGGAGCGTATGGCGTGGATGTTTACGAGAGGTTTGAAACCGGCATCGTCGATATCTCATCTCTAATAAATTTTCTCTCTATTAGGATGTTGTTAATAGAGGCTCAATTGTTAGAAGCGAGATAACGAAGTCGGTCGGTAGAGGTACCACAATCGAGGATCATCTAGGAGATAGCGATCAACAAAACAACAATAACCGGTGGAGAAAGAAAAAGCGGACAAAAATGGTAACCACTCTGGTGGTAATCATAGCCATGAAAATAGAAGAAGCGAGTCGGGGAGGAGATTTTAAAAGAGGAGATTCAACAACGACCATGTGAAGGCAGCGGTGCGGTGACAATTGGTTCCAAAGGAGGAGAAGCGACCACCGGTCATATCTATAAATCACGGAAAAGAGGACATATCGGTCAAACTGCCCCCTAGCAGTTCGGTATGCTATAATTGTGGAAAGGAAGGACATATCGCTCGAGATTATTGCAGTAGCGAAACCTAGTTAATGAGGGACGGTGACTCAAAAAACATCGAGAAAAGTCAAAGTCAGCGGTTCTGGAAGGCGTTTGTTGTATTGGTCAAAATCGAGGAACCCAAGCGAGGTGATCACGGGTAAGCTATTTATAAATTCTTGTGAAGTTTATACTTTACTGAATCTTGGTGCTACCCATTCATTTATCTCTCTCTGCTTGTGCTCAGCGTTTAAACTTGACTCAGGAGAAATTAGACTTTGACCTATCTGTGGAAACTCAGTTAGGAGAAACTTTCATCACATCCTTTGTTTATAAATCTTGTCTAATCCATGTTGGCACCCTTATCTTACATTGACCTTATCTCTTTAAAGATACTTGCTTTTGATGTGATTTTAGGGATTGATTGGTTAACTACTCATCATGCCAAAATTGATTGTTTTTTAAGGTTGTTAGCTTTCATATTCCTAAACAACTTTGTTGTGCGAATTCAAACAACTAAACCATTAAAATCAATCCTTTGTCATATCTAATCATAAAGCTATTCGTTTATTAAAAAGCGGATGTCAAGCTTTCTTAGCCCATGTTATGGATTTGAATAAAGACACGTCAAAATTGAATAATATTCTGTTGTTATTAACTTTCACGGCGTATTTCTGAAGAACTTCCGGTCTACCCCGAGCGTGAAGTTGAATTCTTTATTGACCTTGAACACTGTACAAAGCCCATTTCTAAAACCCCATATCGAATGGCTCTATTGAACTTGAGGAGTTAAAGGTCCAACTACTGAGGAGTTGTTGGACATTGGTTTCATTCGTCTAGTACATCTCCTTGGGGTGCTCTGTTTTATTTTAAAGAAGAAGAAGGCGGGAGTATGCGACTTTTGTATTGACTATCGGGAATTGAACCATGTCACTATCAAGAATAGGTATCCTCTACCTCGTATTGATGACTTGTTTGACCGGTTGCAAGGAGCACAATTCTTTTCAAAAATCGATCTTAGATTACGGATATCATCATTTGAAGATTAGGCGAGGATATTCAAAGGCGCCTTTAGAACTCGATGCGGGCATTATGAATTCTTAGTTATGTCTTTCGGATTGACTAATGCTCCTGCGGCTTTCATGGATATGATGAACCGAGTATTCAAAGAGTATTTGGATCGATTCGTTGTTGTCTTTATTGATGACATCCTCATATATTCAAAAGTAGTGAAGATCATGAGCACCATTTGAAATTTGGTACTCAAAGGCCGTGAAAACAAGCTTTATGCCAAGTTAAAGAAATGCGAGTTACGGCTTGAGGAAGTAGCATTTCTTGGGCATGTGGTGTTAAAACATGGAGTATCTATTGACGGCGAAGATTGAAGCAATACAAAGTTAGAACAACCAAAAGTCGGTGTTGAAATGCACGTAGCTTTTTGGGCTTAAATTTGGTTATTATCGGAGATTCGTGGAAGGGTTTTCTCGAATCGCTACTCAGATTAACTCATCTAACTCGGAAGGATACAAAATTCGTTTGGGCGAAGAATGAGAGAAGAGTTTCCAAGAGCTTAAGAGGAGACTTATTTGGCACTGTTCTAACAATACCATCTGGTTCGGATGGATTTGTTATCTCTGATGATGCTTCGGGCAAAGGGTTAGGATGTGTTCTCATGCAGCGTGGGAAAGTCATAGCCTATGCCTCGCGACAACTTAAAGAATATGAGAGGAATTATCCTACTCATGATCTAGAGTTAGCGGCCCGATCGTTTTTCGCTAAAGATCTGGAGGCACTATCTATATGGGGAGAAAGTGGAGATATATTAGGACCATAAAAGCCTTAAATATTTCTTCACTCAAAAAAAGAACTTAACATGTCTTGGCGGTGACGTTGGCTCGAGCTATTGAAGACTACGACCACACTATTCAATACCATCTGGAAAAGCGAGCGTGGTAGGCGACGCGTTGAGTAGAAGATCATATCACGAGGAGCGAGGCGATGATGTCAAGTATCGCGTAGAGCCAACTTTAATAGAAAAAGTTAAGGTTGCTCAAGCCACCGCAGGCGGGTGATGCATATGAAGAAGAAAGTACAAGAAGGAGCTATTAGGGCGAGAATTGATGAAGAAGGAATACTTGAGTCCACTCCGGACTTTGTGTTCTAACGATTACGATTTGAAGTACAAGATTATGATGGAGGCACACAATACACCATTTGCAATCCATCATCCGGGAAGTACTAAAATGTATCGTGATCTTGACATACATTTTGGTGGAACAATATGAAGAGAGAGATTGCAAAGTTTATCTCAACATGTTTAACTTGTCAGCGTGTAAAGGCGGAGCATCAAGTGCCTAAGGGACCATTGCAACCACTTGAGATTCCGAAATGGAAGTGGGAACACATTACCATGGATTTCGTTACGGGACTTCCACGGTTTCTCAAGGCATAAATGTTATTTGGGTTATTGTTGATAGATTAACCAAGTCTGCTCATTTCTTGCCGTCACGGAGACTTATTCCTTGAGCGTCTTGCTCAAATGTCGTAAATGAGATTGTGAGATTGCATGGCATGCCGGTATCCATAGTTTGGATCGTGACCCAAGATTCACTTCAAGATTTTGGGTTAGCTTGCAAAAAGCTATGGAGTGCGGATTTAAGATTGATTCGACATACCATCCTCAAGCGGACGGACAATCGAGAGAGGACTATTCAAACTCTTGAAGATTTATTAAGACTCTGTGTCCTAGACTTCAAGAGGCGGTTGGGATAAGTATTTACCATTGGTGGAATTCTCCTACAACAAGAGTTATCGAGCAAGTATAGGTGTGGCCCCATTGAAGCATTATATGGGCCGAAAGTGTCGCTCTCGATATGTTGGGATGAGGTGGGTGAAGCAACATTGTTGGGACAGAGTTAATACGTATGACTACTAGAAAAGATCCAAATGATTCGACAAGCGTATACAAAGCGGCACAAGATCGACAAAAGAGTTATGCGGATCTTCATCGAAAGGATGTGGAATTTAGTATAGGGGATCATGTATTGTTGCGTGTTGCCCCATGGAAGGGAGTTACAAGATTCGGGAAGAGAGGAAAGCTCGATCCACGATTTATTGGTCCATTTCAAATTCTTGATGAGAGTAGGAAATGTAGCCTATAGACTCGCGTTACCTCTAAGTATGTCTCGTGTTCATAATGTGTTTCACATATCATACTTAAGTAAATATGTGAAAGACCGAATCACGTTATTGAGTTAGAAGCAGGACGAGATAGTAGAAGACTTAGCGTATGAGGAAGTACTGTCAAGATCTTGGATAGGAAGGAGCATGTCCCTACATACGAAGGTCATACCACAAGTTAAAGTCTTGTGGAGAAACCATGCTATAGAGGAAATGACACGGGAGTTGGAAGCGGAAATGAAAGCGAGGTATCCTCATCTTTTGAAACACCAGTGCGTATCGTCAATTTCGAGGACGAAATTTCATAAGGAGGGAGGTTGTAAGATCCCAAATAATTAATAAATGAAATTTAATTTCCTCTAATTATTATTTTGAAATAGTAAGGGTTGATGTGATTAATGTGGATAGTTATGGGTAAAATCATAAATATTTCAAAATAAGCAAGTGGTTATAAAATATTCATTGTTGTCGGGGAATATTCGTTTGGTCGTGGAATATTAAATCTTTGTCGGGGAATATTAAATGCGACAGTAGCGACCATGTGTGGGCCCCATAACGAAAAGCGATTGGAGGAAGAAAATGACAAATATAAGTTGTTTAAAAATAGCAGGCGTAGTTATTACAGATTTACCTTTGTTGGAATATACGGTGGTTAAAACACGATGTCTGGCGTTGTTGCGGTAGCACGGTATTGCACCAATTATTGACTCTTACGTAAGAAGGCACTACTCGATAATGGTTCTGATAATTCTTATTCGGTGTTTTATTTTATTGATTCAATAATTCTTTGCGTTGATATTTTATATTATTTGTTGTTTTTAATAATTGTCATTACACGATATTTTTCATTATCGAAGCAATAATTCATATTATCTGAATAATATTATTAGATAACATTATTGGCAATGTCTAGAAAGTTACATCTAAGGAGAGGTTTGGTCACCTAAATTGCGGCGATAAGGAGAAATTCTTATTGGAAAGCCCCTCTTTCTGAGGGCTGCTGGTTGTCGATATTGTGATTACGTAATATTATTTGTGAATAATTAATTATTGATTCATATGATGAGGAAAATATTGATTTTATGTGGATATAGATGGAGAAAATTTTTAATGTGACAATTGTTGAAAATTGAAATTTTATCTTTTTACGATAAAATAATTCATTTAAATATATATAATATTATATTTTAATAATATAATAATGGTGATATTTTTACAACGAATGTGGGATATATGAGTATCTGAGGAGGAAGAGTATATTTTGTTGCAATAAATGTTTAAAACATATTAAACATGTCGGTGGACCCCATTTATTGAGTGAAATTTGATTATAGCCTCTAAAATCGCCCGTTTGTGGATTTCGGTCAATTTTTATTTGGAATTTGGAAAAACTTTCTTACTGCAAAGTTGTAGAGAATTGAATTTCCTATAAAAACTCATGAGATTCGAATTTTTCTGACAAAAGGGCTATTTATTATGAATTATTGAAGTTTGAAGCTCAAAATAATTGATTTTTGGAAGTTTTAATTATTTATTTTATGAAAAACGTTTTTTTACTTCTTCTAGAAGGGAGCATGTGGTTTGTATTCTGATTTTCAGATTCTAAGAATGGGCGTGAAAATTTTTATATATATTATTATTATAATAAATTTTACGCTTTTGTATTCTAGCGATTTCTATAAATAGGTGCTTGGTTAGAATTGAAAATCACACGAAGCTGAAGTTTTCTCTCTATATTATCGGCGTATTCTTGTGAGTATTTTGAGTATACTTTGAGTATTGCTATACGGTGAAAGTTCAAGATATAGCTTTATATCCGATATTCGGTTAAATCTTGATCTTTCGAGGTAAGGGATATTATTTTTTTTTGTAATGATATTATTTCTTCAATATCATTATCTTTGAAATATTGATCTGAAGTTTTTATCAAATTTGGAACTTTTTTGGTGTGGGAGTTCTTATTCACGTATCTGGCCTTTATTCACGTATATGGTCTTATTCACGAATCTGCCTTTATTCATTGAAAAATAAAAATTTTTCTTTTAAGTCAAAATATCTATTACGGATACTAGCTTTGATTGTATCCATGTTTTGATCATTCTTGAATTTTACACCACTATGATTATTTTTGAGGTATTTTTGGGCGTGGATAAAACAAAGTACGAATCCTTAATCCTTAATCCTTGTCATTTTGTTTCCTTTGGATTCGTTTCTTTAAAAAATATTTTTCATCATCCTCGGTCTTAAATGATGATATTATTGAATATCTTTGGCTGTAGTGCAAAGATGAATGATTTATGATGAATATCTTTGGCACGTAGTGCAAAGATGAATGATTTTCGATGAATATCTTTGGGCGTAGTGCAAAGATGAATGATTTCGATGAATATCTTTGGCCGTGAAGATGAATGATGAGCAGTGTTTAGATGAACATGACCAAGTGGTGAATGTCCTTGGCTGAATTTGTAGTGCGAGGATGAATATTTGATCGGATATATATTGATTGATGTTACGAGGGATAAAAATAGGCGATGAACTTTAAAATTCATACATAGAAGATAGTAGTTTGCATTCTCTACTTAACTCTTCTAATGAATTATTATTTCCGCTGCGAATATTGATTTAAAACTTGTTGTCTATTGTATTCTATTATATTTTTCCTGTTGAAGACTAACGATAATTTTGTTGTATATTATCTTAGTCATAATATTCTTTCTTGGGCTAGTCGAGCTCACCCTTTTCCTTTTTGTTCCATTTTTCTTCTCGGGGAGGCGAGAATATAGCGAAGATGCAGTTGGGGTATGGAATGAAAGTTCTAGGGAGAGTTGTTTAGTAGTCCTCACCATTGTTGTAAAATAATGTATCAATAATTATGATGAGGATTTATTTGTATGTGGATATTGTCTAGATGGCAATATCTGTATTTAAACTCACAGTTTTACTATTGTAATAATAAAGTTGTAGTTGTTTACATGCAGTGTATTGACAACTCGAGAATGGGTGATGTAGACCTATTTTGGGGGTGTCACGGTTGGTATCGAGCTTAGGGATATGATCTCTGGCGGAGATCGGGGAATAGAACTAGGAGGGAGAGGCAGAGTAAATCCTTAGCTAGTGTGTCTACTAAGCTTATTTGATAGTTGGTCGGTATATAGGGATATTATGTGATATATTGATTTCCTTAATTAACCCTTGTTTTATGGCGGTATTTGAGAATGTCGATTGAGAATATTAACAATGGAAATGAGGCAGTGGAGGCTTTGTACTCCAGCGAGGGAGAGCGTACAGCAGTGGCAATGTTCCTCTGTGAACAACACCACTGAGCGAGATGATGAGCGAGGGGATATTTAGAAGCTTTTTGCGATTCATGCAAAATCGAGACGAGGAGACTTCGTGTTCAAAACATAGGAGGAAATGATAGCAATTCACGGGTTGTCACATTGAGCAGTTCAAAAGTTGGGACCACGAATTTAAGGAAAGCGAGATCCGATCATGGCGAAACATGGGTCAAGCAAATTACCAAGATATTCGATGTCTTGGGATGCGGAAGAACAGAAGGTTCCATTCGCCACCTTTATGTTAAAAGTGGCGGCGGACTCTTGGTGGGAATGCGTGAAGCGTACCCATCGGTACTTTTCGGCATGTCTTGGGAGCGTTTGAAACTATTTAATGACAAATACTTTCACGAAAGTGTTCGTCATATGAAGGAAGTGGAGTTTATTATTTGGGCGAGAACAACATGGCGGTGTCTCGATGCGAGGCGAAGTTTGCGAGTTATCGAGTTTGCACCTCATTTGGTGGAGAATGAGGAGCGCATATGGCGCGGATGTTTACGAGAGGTTTGAAACCGGCATCGTCGATATCTCATCTCTCATAAATTTTCTCTCTATTAGGATGTTGTTAATAGGGCTCAATTGTTAGAGGCGAGATACGAAATACGGTCAATAGAGGTACCACAATCGAGGATCATACCAGGAGATAGCGATCAACAAAACAACAATAACGGTGGAGAAAAAAAAAAGGCGGACAAAAATGGTAACCACTCTGGTGGTAATCATGGCCATGAAAATAGAAGAAGCGAGTCGGGAGGAGATTTTAAAAGAGGAGATTCAACAACGACCATGTGAAGGCAGCGGTGCAGTGGCTGACAAGCTGGTTCCAAGGAGGAGAAGCGACCACCGGTCATATACTATAATCACGGAAAGAGGGACATATCGGTCAAAGCGCCCTATGAGTTCGGTATGCTATAATTGTGGAAAGGAAGGACATATCGCTCGAAGATTTGCAGTAGCGAAACCTAGTTTATTGAGGCGGTGACTCAAAAACATCTATCCCGAGAAAAGTCAAAGTCAGCGGTTCTGGAAGGCGTTTTTGTTGTGGTGGTCAAAATCGAGGAACTAAGCGAGGTGATCACGGGTAAGCTATTTATAAATTCTTGTGAAGTTTATACTTTACTGAATCTGGGTGCTACCCATTCATTTTCTCTCTCTGCTTGTGCTCAGCGTTTAAACTTGACTCAGGAGAAATTAGACTTTGACCTATCTGTGGAAACTCAGTTAGGAGAAACTTTCATCACATCCTTTGTTTATAAATCTTGTTTAATCCATGTTGGCACCCTTATCTTACACATTGACCTTATCTCTTTAAAGATACTTGCTTTTGATGTGATTTTAGGGATTGATTGGTTAACTACTCATCATGCCAAAATTGATTGTTTTCGTAAGGTTGTTAGCTTTCATATTCCTAAACAACTTTGTTGTCGAATTCAAACAACTAAACCATTAAAATCAATCAATTTATCATATCTAATCATAAAGCTATTCGTTTATTAAAAAGCGGATGTCAAGCTTTCTTAGCCCATGTTATGGATTTGAATAAAGACACGTCAAAATTGAATAATATTCTGTTGTTATTAACTTTCTGGCGTATTTCTGAAGAACTTCCGGTCTACCCCGAGCGTGAAGTTGAATTCTTTATTGACCTTGAACTGGTACAAAGCCCATTTCTAAAACCCCATATCGAATGGCTCTATTGAACTTGAGGAGTTAAAGGTCCAACTACGAGGAGTTGTTGGACATTGGGTTTCATTATCCTAGTACATCTCCTTGGGGTGCTCTGTTTTTATTTGTAAGTAAGAAGAAGGCGGGAGTATGCGACTTTTGTATTGACTATCGGGGAATTGAACCATGTCACTATCAAGAATAGGTATCCTCTACCTCGTATTGATGACTTGTTTGACCCGATTGCAAGGAGCACAATTCTTTTCAAAAATCGATCTTAGATTACGGATATCATCAATTTGAAGATTAGGCGAGGATATTCAAAAGGCGCCTTTAGAACTTCGATGCGGGCATTATGAATTCTTAGTTATGTCTTTCGGATTGACTAATGCTCCTGCGACTTTCATGGATATGATGATCGAGTATTCAAAGAGTATTTGGATCGATTCGTTGTTGTCTTTATTGATGACATCCTCATATATTCAAAAGCCGTGAAGATCATGAGCACCATTTGAAATTTGGTACTCAAAGGCCCGTGAAAACAAGCTTTATGCCAAGTTAAAGAAATCACGAGTTACGGCTTGAGGAAGTAGCATTTCTTGGGCATGTGGTGTCAAAACATGGAGTATCATTGACGTGAAGATTGAAGCAATACAAAGTTAGAACAAGCAAAGTCGGTGTTGAAATCACGTAGCTTTTGGGCTTATTTGGTTATTATCGGAGATTAAGTGGAAGGGTTTTCTCGAATCGCTACTCAGATTAACTCATCTAACTTCGGAAGGATACAAAATTCGTTTGGAAGCGAAGAATGCGAGAAGAGTTTCAAGAGCTTAAGAGGAGACTTATTTTATTTTGTTTCTAACAATACCATCTGGTTCGGATGGATTTGTTATCTCTGATGATGCTTGGGCAAAGGGTTAGGATGTGTTCTCATGCAGCGTGGGAAAGTCATAGCCTATGCCTCGTGACAACAAAAGAATATGAGAGGAATTATCCTACTCATGATCTAGAGTTAGCGGTGATCGTTTTTTGCTAAAGATCTGGAGGCACTATCTATATGGGGAGAAAGTGGAGATATATTGGACCATAAAAGCCTTAAATATTTCTTCACTCAAAAAGAACTTAACATCTGGCGTGACGTTGGCTCGAGCTATTGAAAGACTACGACACACTATTCAATACCATCACGGAAAAGCGAGCGTGGTGGTGGTGGCGTTGAGTAGAAGATCATATATGCGAGGAGCGAGTGCGATGATGTCAAGTATCGCATAGAGCCGACTTTAATAGAAAAAGTTAAGGTTTGTTCAAAGCCGCAGGCAGGATGTGATGCATATGAAGAAGAAAGTACAAGAAGGAGCTATTAGGAAGCGAGAATTGATGAAGAAGGAATACTTGAGTCCACTCCGGACTTTGTGTTCTAACGATTACGATTTGAAGTACAAGATTATGATGGAGGCACACAATACACCATTTGCAATCCATCAGGAAGTACTAAAATGTATCGTGATCTTGACATACACATTTGGTGGAACAATATGAAGAGAGAGATTGCAAAGTTTATCTCAACATGTTTAACTTGTCAGCGTGTAAAGGCGGAGCATCAAGTGCCTAAGGGACCATTGCAACCACTTGAGATTCGAAATGGAAGTGGGAACACATTACCATGGATTTCGTTCTGGGACTTCCACGGTTTCTCAAGGCATAAATGTTATTTGGGTTATTGTTGATAGATTAACCAAGTCGCTCATTTCTTGCCGTCACGGAGACTTATTCCTTGAGCGTCTTGCTCAAATGTACGTAAATGAGATTGTGAGATTGCATGGCATGCCGGTATCCATAGTTTGGATCGTGACCCAAGATTCACTTCAAGATTTTGGGTTAGCTTGCAAAAAAGCTATGGAGTGCAGATTTAAGATTTGATTCGGCATACCATCCTCAAGCGGACGGACAATCGAGAGAGGACTATTCAAACTCTTGAAGATTTATTAAGACTACTGTGTCCTAGACTTCAAAGGCGGTTGGGATAAGTATTTACCATTGGTGGAATTCTCCTACAACAACAGTTATCGAGCAAGTATAGGTGTGGCCCCATTGAAGCATTATATGGGCCGAAAGTGTGGCTCTCGATATGTTGGGATGAGGTGGGTGAAGCAACATTGTTGGGACACGAGTTAATACGTATGACTAGAAAAGATCCAAATGATTCGACAGCGTATACAAAGCGGCACAAGATCGACAAAAGAGTTATGCGGATCTTCATCGAAAGGATGTGGAATTTAGTATAGGGGATCATGTATTGTTGCGTGTTAAGTACCCAAATAATTAATAAATGAAATTTAATTTTCTAATTATTATTTTGAAATAGTAGGAGGAGGTTGATAAATGAAATTAATGTGGATAGGGTTGATGTGATTAATGTGGATAGTTATGGGTAAAATCATAAATATTTCAAAATAAGCAAGTGGTTATAAAATATTCATTGTTGTCGGGGAATATTCGTTTGGTCGTGGAATATTAAATCTTTGTCGGGGAATATTAAATGCGGCCAGTAGATGACCATATATGTGGCCCCCATATAAAAGCGATTGGAGGAAGAAAATGACAAATATAAGTTGTTTAAAAATAGCGGCGTAGTTATTCTGAATTTACCTTTGTTGGAATACCCGTTGTTTAAAACACGATGTCTGGCGGCGTTGTTGCGGTAGTAGCTGCGGTATTGCACCAATTATTGACTCTTACGTAAGAAGGCACTACTCGATAATGGTTCTGATAATTCTTTATTCGGTGTTTTATTTTATTGATTCAATAATTCTTTGCGTTGATATTTTATATTCTTTGTTGTTTTAATAATTGTCATTTACGGTATTTTTCATTATCGAAGCAATAATTCATATTATCTGAATAATATTATTAGATAACATTATTGGCAATGTCTAGAAAGTTACATCTAAGGAGAGGTTTGGTCACTAATTGCTTGGCGCCCGATAAGGAGAAATTCTTATTGGAAAGCCCCCCTCTCTCACAGGAGCGCACTGGTTGTCGATATTGTGATTACGTAATATTATTTGTGAATAATTAATTATTGATTCATATGATGAGAAAATATTGATTTTATGTGGATATAGATGGAGAAAATTTTTAATGTGACAATTGTTGAAAATTGAAATTTTATCTTTTTACGATAAAATAATTCATTTAAATATATATAATATTATATTTTAATAATATAATAATGGTGATATTTTACAGCGAATGTGGGATATATGAGTATCTGAGGAGGAAGAGTATTTTTGTTGCAATAAATGTTTAAAACATGTTAAACATGTCGGTGGACCCCATTTATTGGTGAAATTTGATTATAGCCTCTAAAATCGCACCCGTTTGTGGATTTGGTCAATTTACATTTGGAATTTGGAAAAACTTTCTTTACGCAAAGTTGTAGAAATTGAATTTCCTATAAAAACTCATGAGATTGAATTTTACGACAAAAGGGCTATTTATTATGAATTATTGAAGTTCCGAAGCTCCGAAATAATTGATTTTTGGAAGTTTTAATTATTTATTTTATGAAAAACGTTTTTTTTTTACTTCTTCTAGAAGGGAGCGTGTGGTTTGTATTCAGATTTTCAGATTCTAAGAATGGGCGTGAAAATTTTTATATATATTATTATTATAATAAATTTTTACGCTTTTTATTCTAGCGATTTCTATAAATAGGGTCTTAGGTTAGAATTGAAAATCACACGAAGCTGAAGTTTTCTCTCTCTATATTATCGGCGTATTCTTGTGAGTATTTTGAGTATACTTTGAGTATTGCTATACGGTGAAAGTTCAAGATATAGCTTTATATCCGATTATTCGGTTAAATCTTGATCTTTCGAGGTAAGGGATATTATTTTTTTTTCGTAATGATATTATTTCTTCAATATCATTATCTTTGAAATATTGATCTGAAGTTTTTATCAAATTTGGAACTTTTGGTGTCGGGAGTTCTTATTCACGTATCGGCTTTATTCACGTATATGGTCTTATTCACGAATCGGCCTTTATTCATGAAAAATAAAAATTTTTCTTTTAAGTCAAAATATCTATTGTGGATACTAGCTTTGATTGTATCCATGTTTTTGATCATTCTTGAATTTTACACCACTATGATTATTTTTGAGGTATTTTTGGGCGTGGATAAAACAAAATCACGAATCCTTAATCCTTAATCCTTGTCATTTTGTTTCCTTTGGATTCGTTTCTTTAAAAAAAAATATTTTCATCATCCTCGGTCTTAAATGATGATATTATTGAATATCTTTGGCTTTTGTAGTGCAAAGATGAATGATTTATGATGAATATCTTTGGCGGTAGTGCAAAGATGAATGATTTCGATGAATATCTTTGGCGTAGTGCAAAGATGAATGATTTCGATGAATATCTTTGGCGTAGTGCAAAGATGAGCAGTGTTTAGATGAACATGACCCAGTGGTGAATGTCCTTGGCTTTTGTAGTGCGAGGATGAATATTTGATCGAGATATATATTGATTGATGTTACGAGGGGATAAAAAAATAGGCGATGAACTTTAAAATTCATACATAGAAGATAGTAGTTTGCATTCTCTCTTAACTCTTCTAATGAATTATTATTTCAGCTGCGAATATTGATTTAAAACTTGTTGTCTATTGTATTCTATTATATTTTTTCCTGTTGAAGACTAACGATAATTTTGTTGTATATTATCTTAGTCATAATATTCTTCTTGGGCTAGTCGAGCTCACCCTTTTCCTTTTTGTTCCATTTTTTTCTTCTCGGGAGGCGAGAATATAGCGAGATGCAGTCGGGGTATGGAATGAAAGTTCTAGGGAGAGTTGTTTAGTAGTCCTCACCATTGTTGTAAAATAATGTATCAATAATTATGATGAGGATTTATTTGTATGTGGATATTATGCAGATGGCAATATCGTATTTAAACTCACAGTTTTACTATTGTAATAATAAAGTTGTAGTTGTTTACATGCAGTGTATTGACAACTCGGAATGGGTGATGTAGACCTATTTTGGGGGTGTCACGGTTGGTATCGAGCTTAGGGATATGATCTCTGGCGGAGATCGGGGAATAGAACTAGGAGGGGGAGGCGAGTAAATCCCTTTGCTAGTGTGTCCTACTAAGCTTATTTGATAGTTAGTCGATATATAGGGATATTATGTGATATATTGATTTCCTTAATTAACCCTTGTTTTATGGCGGTATTTGAGAATGTCATTGAGAATATTAACAATGGAAATGAGGGCAGTGGAGAGCGCTTTTGTACTCACCAGCGAGGAGAGCGTGCAGCAGTGGCAATGTTCCTCTGTGAACAACACCCTTTGGCGAGATGATGAGCGAGGGGATATTTAGAAGCTTTTTGCGGTTCATGCAAAATCGAGACGAGGAGACTTCGTGTTCAAAACATAGGAGAGAAATGATAGCAATTCACGGGTTGTCACGATAAGCGAGTTCAAAAAGTTGGGACCACGAATTTAAGGAAAGCGGATCGATCATGGCGAAACATGGGTCAAGCAAATTACCAAGATATTCGATGTCTTGGGATGCGCGGAAGAACGAAGGTTCCATTCGCCACCTTATGTTAAAAGTGGCGGGCGGACTCTTGGTGGGAATGCGTGAAGCGTACCCCATCGGCCCTTTTCGGCATGTCTTGGGAGGCGTTTGAAACTATTTAATGACAAATACTTTCACGAAAGTGTTACGTCATATGAAGGAAGTGGAGTTTATTAATTTGGAGGCGAGAACAACATGGCGGTGTCTCGATGCTGGCGAAGTTTGCGAGTTATCGGTTTGCACCTCATTTGGTGGAGAATGAGAGCGTATATGGCGGATGTTTACGAGAGGTTTGAAACCGGCATCGTCGATATCTCATCTCTCATAAATTTTCTCTCTATTAGGATGTTGTTAATGAGGGCTCAATTGTTAGGCGAGATACTTGAAATACGGTCGGTAGAGGTACCCTGATCGAGGATCATCTAGGAGATAGCGATCAACAAAACAACAATAACCGGTGGAGAAAGAAAAAAGCGGACAAAAATGGTAACCACTCTGGTGGTAATCATAGCCATGAAAATAGAAAAAGCGAGTCGGGGAGGAGATTTTAAAAGGAGATTCAACAACGACCATGTGAAGGCAGCGGTGCGGTGATGGTTGGTTTCGAGGAGGAGAAGCGACCACCGGTCATATCTTTATAAATCACGGGAAAGAGGACATATCGGTCAAGCGCCCTAGCAGTTCGGTATGCTATAATTGTGGAAAGGAAGGACATATATCGCTCGAGATTGCAGTAGCGAAACCTAGTTAGTGAGGGACGGTGACTCAAAAAGTATCCGAGAAAAGTCAAAGTCAGCGGTTCTGGAAGGCGTTTGTTGTGGTGGTCAAAATCGAGGAACCCAAGCGAGGTGATCACGGGTAAGCTATTTATAAATTCTTGTGAAGTTTATACTTTACTGAATCTAGGTGCTACCCATTCATTTTATCTCTCTGCTTGTGCTCAGCGTTTAAACTTGACTCAGGAGAAATTAGACTTTGACTATCTGTGGAAACTCCGTTAGGAGAAACTTTCATCACATCCTTTGTTTATAAATCTTGTCTAAATCATGTTGGCACCCTTATCTTCTTACATTGACCTTATCTCTTTAAAGATACTTGCTTTTGATGTGATTTTAGGGATTGATTGGTTAACTACTCATCATACCAAAATTGATTGTTTTTCGTAAGGTTGTTAGCTTTCATATTCCTAAACAACTTTGTTGTTGAATTCAAACAACTAAACCATTAAAATCAATCAACATGTCATATCTAATCATAAAAGCTATTCGTTTATTAAAAAGCGGATGTCAAGCTTTCTTAGCCCATGTTATGGATTTGAATAAAGACACGTCAAAATTGAATAATATTCTGTTGTTATTAACTTTCTGGCGTATTTCTGAAGAACTTCGGTCTACCCCGAGCGTGAAGTTGAATTCTTTATTGACCTTGAACACTGGTACAAAGCCCATTTCTAAAACCCCATATCGAATGGCTCTATTGAACTTGAGGAGTTAAAGGTCCAACTCTGAGGAGTTGTTGGACATTGGTTTCATTAAATCTAGTACATCTCCTTGGGGTGCTCTGTTTTTTATTTGTAAAGAAGAAAGGCGGGAGTATGCGACTTTGTATTGACTATCGGGAATTGAACCATGTCACCTATCAAGAATAGGTATCCTCTACCTCGTATTGATGACTTGTTTGACCCGATTGCAAGGAGCACAATTCTTTTCAAAAATCGATCTTAGATTACGGATATCATCGGTGAAGATTAGGCGAGGATATTCAAAGGCGCCTTTAGAACTTCGATATGGGCATTATGAATTCTTAGTTATGTCTTTCGGATTGACTAATGCTCCTGCTGGCTTTCATGGATATGATGAAGCAAGAGTATTCAAAGAGTATTTGGATCGTTCGTTGTTGTCTTTATTGATGACATCCTCATATATTCAAAAGCCGTGAAGATCATGAGCACCATTTGAAATTTGGTACTCAAAGGCCGTGAAAACAAGCTTTATGCCAAGTTAAAGAAATCGAGTTACGGCTTGAGGAAGTAGCATTTCTTGGGCATGCAGTGTCAAAACATGGAGTATCTGTTGACGTGAAGATTGAAGCAATACAAAAAGTTAGAACAGCGAAGAAAGTCGGTGGTTGAAATCACGTAGCTTTTTGGGCTTAATTTGGTTATTATCGGAGATTAGTGGAAGGGTTTTCTCGAATCGCTACTCAGATTAACTCATCTAACTTCGGAAGGATACAAAATTCGTTTGGGGCGAAGAATCGAGAAGAGTTTCAAGAGCTTAAGAGGAGACTTATTTATTTTGTTCTAACAATACCATCTGGTTCGGATGGATTTGTTATCTCTGATGATGCTTTGGGCAAAGGGTTAGGATGTGTTCTCATGCAGCGTGGGAAAGTCATAGCCTATGCCTCGCGACAACTTAAAGAATATGAGAGGAATTATCCTACTCATGATCTAGAGTTAGCGGTGATCGATCGTTTTTTGCTAAAGATGGAGGCACTATCTATATGGGGAGAAAGTGGAGATATATTAGGACCATAAAAGCCTTAAATATTTCTTCACTCAAAAAGAACTTAACATCTGGCGGCGTGACGTTGGCTCGAGCTATTGAAGACTACGACCACACTATTGATACCATCTGGAAAAGCGAGCGTGGTGGTGGCGCGTTGAGTAGAAGATCATATCACGAGGAGCGAGTGCGATGATGTCAAGTATCGCGTAGAGCCGACTTTAATAGAAAAAGTTAAGGTTGCTCGAGCCGCAGGCCGGGGTGATGCATATGAAGAAGAAAGTACAAGAAGGAGCTATTATTAGGGCGAGAATTGATGAAGAAGGAATACTTGAGTCCACTCGGACTTTGTGTTCTAACGATTACGATTTGAAGTACAAGATTATGATGGAGGCACACAATACACCATTTGCAATCCATCAGGAAGTACTAAAATGTATCGTGATCTTGACATACATTTTGGTGGAACAATATGAAGAGAGAGATTGCAAAGTTTATCTCAACATGTTTAACTTGTCAGCGTGTAAAGGCGGAGCATCAAGTGCCTAAGGACCATTGCAACCACTTGAGATTCCGAAATGGAAGTGGGAACACATTACCATGGATTTCGTTACGGGACTTCCACGGTTTCTCAAGGCATAAATGCTATTTGGGTTATTGTTGATAGATTAACCAAGTCTGCTCATTTCTTGCCGTCTGGGAGACTTATTCCTTGAGCGTCTTGCTCAGAATGTCGTAAATGAGATTGTGAGATTGCATGGCATGCGGTATCCATAGTTTGGATCGTGACCCAAGATTCACTTCAAGATTTTGGGTTAGCTTGCAAAAAGCTATAGATGCAGTTTAAGATTGATTCGGCATACCATCCTCAAGCAGACGGACAATCGAGAGGACTATTCAAACTCTTGAAGATTTATTAAGACTACTGTGTCCTAGACTTTCAAGGCGGTTGGGATAAGTATTTACCATTGGTGGAATTCTCCTACAACAAGCAGTTATCGAGGCAAGTATAGGTGTGGCCCCATTGAAGCATTATATGGGCCGAAAGTGTAAGCTCTCGATATGTTGGGATGAGGTGGGTGAAGCAACATTGTTGTTGGGAGAGAGTTAATGCGTATGACTCTAGAAAAGATCAAATGATTCGACAAGCGTATACAAAGCGGCACAAGATCGACAAAAGAGTTATGCGGATCTTCATCGAAAGGATGTGGAATTTAGTATAGGGGATCATGTATTGTTGCGTGTTGCCCCATGGAAGGAGTTACAAGATTAGGGGGAGAGAGGAAAGCTCGATCCACGATTTATTGGTCCATTTCAAATTCTTGACCGAAGTAGGAAATGTAGCCTATAGACTCGCGTTACCTCAGTATGTCTCGTGTTCATAATGTGTTTCACATATCGTACTTGCCGTAAATATGTGAAAGACCGAATCACGTTATTGAGTTAAGCCAGGACGAGATAGTAGAAGACTTAGCGTATGAGGAAGTACTGTCAAGATCTTGGATAGGAAGGAGCATGTCCTACATACGAAGGTCATACCACAAGTTAAAGTCTTGTGGAGAAACCATGCTTATAGAGGAAATGACACGGGAGTTGGAAGCGGAAATGAAAGCGAGGTATCCTCATCTTTTGAAACACCAGTGCGTCGTCGATTTCGAGGGCGAAATTTCATAAGGAGGGAGGTTGTAAGATCCCAAATAATTAATAAATGAAATTTAATTTCCTCTAATTATTATTTTGAAATAGTAAGGGTTGATGTGATTAATGTGGATAGTTATGGGTAAAATCATAAATATTTCAAAATAAGCAAGTGGTTATAAAATATTCATTGTTGTGGGGAATATTCGTTTTGGTAAGTGGAATATTAAATCTTTTGTCGGGGAATATTAAATGCGGCCAGTAGCGACCATGTGGAGCCCCCATGCGAAAAGCGATTGGAGAAAGAAAATGACAAATATAAGTTGTTTAAAAATAGCTTGGCGTAGTTATTCTGAGATTTACCTTTGTTGGAATACCGGTGGTTAAAAAACACGATGTCTGGCGTTGTTGCTTGCGGTAGCACTGCGGTATTGCACCAATTATTGACTCTTACGTAAGAAGGCACTACTCGATAATGGTTACGATAATTCTTTATTCGGTGTTTTATTTTATTGATTCAATAATTCTTTGCGTTGATATTTTATATTCTTTGTTGTTTTAATAATTGTCATTACGGTATTTTTCATTATCGAAGCAATAATTCATATTATCTGAATAATATTATTAGATAACATTATTGGCAATGTCTAGAAAGTTACATCTAAGGAGAGGTTTGGTCACTAATTAATTGGCGCTTGATGAGGAGAAATTCTTATTGGAAAGCCCCTCTTTCTGAGGAGGCGCACTGGTTGTCGATATTGTGATTACGTAATATTATTTGTGAATAATTAATTATTGATTCATATGATGAGAAAATATTGATTTTATGTGGATATAGATGGAGAAAATTTTTAATGTGACAATTGTTGAAAATTGAAATTTTATCTTTTACGATAAAATAATTCATTTAAATATATATAATATTATATTTTAATAATATAATAATGGTGATATTTTTACAAGCGATGTGGGATATATGAGTATATCTGAGGAGGAGGAAAGTATTTTTGTTGCAATAAATGTTTAAAACATGTTAAACATGTAAATTGGACCCCATTTATTGGTGAAATTTGATTATAGCCTCTAAAATCGCCCGTTTGTGGATTTGGTCAATTTACATTTGGAATTTGGAAAAACTTTCTTACGCAAAGTTGTGAGAAATTGAATTTCCTATAAAAACTCATGAGATTGAATTTTTACGACAAAAGGGCTATTTATTATGAATTATTGAAGTTACGAAGCTCAAAATAATTGATTTTTGGAAGTTTTAATTATTTATTTTATGAAAAACGTTTTTTTTACTTCTTCTAGAAGGGAGCATGTGGTTTGTATTTGATTTTCAGATTCTAAGAATGGGCGTAGAAATTTTTATATATATTATTATTATAATAAATTTTTACGCTTTGGTATTCTAGCGATTTCTATAAATAGGTCTTAGGTTAGAATTGAAAATCACACGAAGCTGAATTTTTCTCTCTCTATATTATCGGCGTATTCTTGTGAGTATTTTGAGTATACTTTGAGTATTGCTATCGGTGAAAGTTCAAGATATAGCTTTATATCCGATATTCGGTTAAATCTTGATCTTTCGAGGTAAGGGATATTATTTTTTTTCGTAATGATATTATTTCTTCAATATCATTATCTTTGAAATATTGATCTGAGTTTTTATCAAATTTGGAACTTTTGGTGTCGGGAGTTCTTATTCACGTATCACGGCCTTTATTCACGTATATGGTCTTATTCACGAATCGGCTTTATTCATGAAAAATAAAAATTTTTCTTTTTCGTCAAAATATCTATTGTGGATACTAGCTTTGATTGTATCCATGTTTTGATCATTCTTGAATTTTACACCACTATGATTATTTTTGAGGTATTTTTTTGGGCGTGGATAAAACAAAATACGAATCCTTAATCCTTAATCCTTGTCATTTTGTTTCCTTTGGATTCGTTTTTTAAAAAAAAAAAATATTTTCATCATCCTCGGTCTTAAATGATGATATTATTGAATATCTTTGGCACTGTAGTGCAAAGATGAATGATTTATGATGAATATCTTTGGCGCGTAGTGCAAAGATGAATGATTCGATGATGAATATCTTTGGCGTAGTGTGCAAAGATGAATGATTTCGATGAATATCTTTGGCGTAGTGCAAAGATGAGCAGTGTTTAGATGAACATGACCCAGTGGTGAATGTCCTTGGCTTTTGTAGTGCGAGGATGAATATTTGATCGGATATATATTGATTGATGTTACGGGGATAAAAATAGGCGATGAACTTTAAAATTCATACATAGAAGATAGTAGTTTGCATTCTCTCTTAACTCTTCTAATGAATTATTATTTCAGCTGCGAATATTGATTTAAAACTTGTTGTCTATTGTATTCTATTATATTTTTCCTGTTGAAGACTAACGATAATTTTGTTGTATATTATCTTAGTCGTAATATTCTTCTTGGGCTAGTCGAGCTCACCCTTTTCCTTTTTGTTCCATTTTCTTCTCGGGGAGGCGAGAATATAGCGAGTGCAGTCGGGGTATGGAATGAAAGTTCTAGGGAGAGTTGTTTAGTAGTCCTCACCATTGTTGTAAAATAATGTATCAATAATTATGATGAGGATTTATTTGTATGTGGATATTATGCAGATGGCAATATCGTATTTAAACTCACAGTTTTACTATTGTAATAATAAAGTTGTAGTTGTTTTACATGCAGTGTATTGACAACTTTCGGAATGGGTGATGTAGACCTATTTTGGGGGTGTCACGGTTGGTATCGAGCTTAGGGATATGATCTCTGGCGGAGATCGGGGAATAGAACTAGGAGGGAGGAGAGCGAGTAAATCCTTAGCTAGTGTGTCTACTAAGCTTATTTGATAGTTGTTGGTCGGTATATAGGGATATTATGTGATATATTGATTTCCTTAATTAACCCTTGTTTTATGGCGGTATTTGAGAATGTCATTGAGAATATTAACAATGGAAATGAGGCCAGTGGAGGCCTTTGTACTCCTGCGAGGAGAGCGTGCAGCAGTGGCAATGTTCCTCTGTGAACAACACCTTTGGCGAGATGATGAGCGAGGGGATATTTAGAAGCTTTTTGCGGTTCATGCAAAATCGAGACGAGGAGACTCGTGTTCAAAACATAGGAGGAAATGATAGCAATTCACGGGTTGTCACGACCAAGCGGTTCAAAAAAGTTGGGACCACGAATTTAAGGAAAGCGGATCCGATCATGGCGAAACATGGGTCAAACAAATTACCAAGATATTCGATGTCTTGGGATGCGGAAGAACGAAGGTTCCATTCGCCACCTTATGTTAAAGTGGCGGCGGACTCTTGGTGGGAATGCGTGAAGCGTACCCATCCGGCCTTTTCGGCATGTCTTGGGAGGCGTTTGAAACTATTTAATGACAAATACTTTCACGAAAGTGTTACGTCATATGAAGGAAGTGGAGTTTATTATTTGGAGGCGAGAACAACATGGCGGTGTCTCGATGCTGGCGAAGTTTTGCGAGTTATCGGTTTGCACCTCATTTGGTGGAGAATGAGGAGCATGTATGTAGCGGATGTTTTAGAGAGGTTTGAAAACGGCGTCGTCGATATCTCATCTCTCATAAATTTTCTCTCTATTAGGATGTTGTTAATGAGGGCTCAATTGTTAGGCGCGAGATACGAAATGCGGTCGGTAGGGTACCACAATCGAGGATCATCACAGGAGATAGCGATCAACAAAACAACAATAACCGGTGGAGAAAGAAAAAAGCGGACAAAAATGGTAACCACTCTGGTGGTAATCATAGCCATGAAAATAGAAGAAGCGAGTCGGGGAGGAGATTTTAAAAAGAGGAGATTCAACAACGACCATGTGAAGGCAGCGGTGCGGTGACAAGCTGGTTCAAGGAGGAGAAACGACCACCGGTCGTATCTTATAAATCACGGGAAAGAGGACATATCGGTCAAGCCCTAGCAGTTCGGTATGCTATAATTGTGGAAAGGAAGGACATATCGCTCGAGATTTTGCAGTAGCGAAACCTAGTTAGTGGGGACGGTGACTCAAAAAAAGTATCCCGAGAAAAGTCGAAAGTCAGCGGTTCTGGAAGGCGTTTGTTGTGGTGGTCAAAATCGAGGAACCCAAGCGAGGTGATCACGGGTAAGCTATTTATAAATTCTTGTGAAGTTTATACTTTACTGAATCTCTGGGGTGCTACCCATTCATTTATCTCTCTGCTTGTGCTCAGCGTTTAAACTTGACTCAGGAGAAATTAGACTTTGACCTATCTGTGGAAACTCCGTTAGGAGAAACTTTCATCACATCCTTTGTTTATAAATCTTGTCTAATCCATGTTGGCACCCTTATCTTTTATTGACCTTATCTCTTTAAAGATACTTGCTTTTGATGTGATTTTAGGGATTGATTGGTTAACTACTCATCATACCAAAATTGATTGTTTTTCGTAGGTTGTTAGCTTTCATATTCCTAAACAACTTTGTTGTTGAATTCAAACAACTAAACCATTAAAATCAATCAACATCATATCTAATCATAAAGCTATTCGTTTATTAAAAAGCGGATGTCAAGCTTTCTTAGCCCATGTTATGGATTTGAATAAAGACACGTCAAAATTGAATAATATTCTGTTGTTATTAACTTTCTGGCGTATTTCTGAAGAACTTCGGTCTACCCCGAGCGTGAAGTTGAATTCTTTATTGACCTTGAACACTGGTACAAAGCCCATTTCTAAAACCCCATATCGAATGGCTCTATTGAACTTGAGGAGTTAAAGGTCCAACTACGGGAGTTGTTGGACATTGGTTTCATTCGATCTAGTACATCTCCTTGGGGTGCTCTGTTTTATTTGTAAAGAAGAAAAGGCGGGAGTATCGACTTTGTATTGACTATCGGGAATTGAACCATGTCACTATCAAGAATAGGTATCCTCTACCTCGTATTGATGACTTGTTTGACCCGATTGCAAGAGAGCACAATTCTTTTCAAAAATCGATCTTAGATTACGGATATCATCAATTTGAAGATTAGGCGAGGATATTCAAAAGGCGCCTTTAGAACTCGATGCGGGCATTATGAATTCTTAGTTATGTCTTTCGGATTGACTAATGCTCCTGCGGCTTTCATGGATATGATGAGCCGAGTATTCAAAGAGTATTTGGATCGATTCGTTGTTGTCTTTATTGATGACATCCTCATATATTTCAAAAAAGCCGTGAAGATCATGAGCACCATTTGAAATTTGGTACTCAAAGGCCGTGAAAACAAGCTTTATGCCAAGTTAAAGAAATCGAGTTACGGCTTGAGGAAGTAGCATTTCTTGGGCATGTGGTGTCAAAACATGGAGTATCATTGACGTGAAGATTGAAGCAATACAAAGTTAGAACAGCAAAAGTCGGTGGTTGAAATCACGTAGCTTTTGGGCTTAATTTGGTTATTATCGGAGATTCGTGGAAGGTTTTTTCTCGAATCGCTACTCAGATTAACTCATCTAACTCGGAAGGATACAAAATTCGTTTTGGGCGAAGAATGCGAGAAGAGTTTCAAGAGCTTAAGAGGAGACTTATTTATTTTGTTCTAACAATACCATCGGTTCGGATGGATTTGTTATCTCTGATGCTTGGGCAAAGGGTTAGGATGTGTTCTCATGCAGCGTGGGAAAGTCATAGCCTATGCCTCGCGACAACTTAAAGAATATGAGAGGAATTATCCTACTCATGATCTAGAGTTAGCGGCGTGATCGTTCGTAGCGCTAAAGATCTGGAGAGCCTCTATCTATATGGGAGAAAGTGGAGATATATTAGGACCATAAAAGCCTTAAATATTTCTTCACTCGAAAAAAAAAGAACTTAACATCTTGGCGTGACGTTGGCTCGAGCTATTGAAGACTACGACCACCTTTATTGATACCATCTGGAAAAGCGAGCGTGGTGGTGGCGTTGAGTAGAAGATCATATCGAGGAGCGAGTGCGATGATGTCAGTATATCGCATAGAGCCGACTTTAATAGAAAAAGTTAAGGTTGCTCAAGCCAGGCCGGAGGTGATGCATATGAAGAAGAAAGTACTGAGAAGGAGCTATTAGGGCGAGAATTGATGAAGAAGGAATACTTGAGTCCACTCGGACTTTGTGTTCTAACGATTACGATTTGAAGTACAAGATTATGATGGAGGCACACAATACACCATTTGCAATCCATCAGGGAAGTACTAAAATGTATCGTGATCTTGACATACATTTTGGTGGAACAATATGAAGAGAGAGATTGCAAAGTTTATCTCAACATGTTTAACTTGTCAGCGTGTAAAGGCGGAGCATCAAGTGCCTAAGGGACCATTGCAACCACTTGAGATTCCGAAATGGAAGTGGGAACACATTACCATGGATTTCGTTACGGGACTTCCACGGTTTCTCAAGGCATAAATGCTATTTGGGTTATTGTTGATAGATTAACCAAGTACGCTCATTTCTTGCAAATCGGAGACTTATTCCTTGAGCGTCTTGCTCGAATGTCGTAAATGAGATTGTGAGATTGCATGGCATGCGGTATCCATAGTTTGGATCGTGACCCAAGATTCACTTCAAGATTTTGGGTTAGCTTGCAAAAAGCTATAGAGTGCAGATTTAAGATTGATTCGGCATACCATCCTCAAGCAGACGGACAATCGAGAGAGGACTATTCAAACTCTTGAAGATTTATTAAGACTACTGTGTCCTAGACTTCAAGAGGCGGTTAGGATAAGTATTTACCATTGGTGGAATTCTCCTACAACAACGAGTTATCGAGGCAAGTATAGGTGTGGCCCCATTGAAGCATTATATGGGCCGAAAGTGTGGCTCTCGATATGTTGGGATGAGGTGGGTGAAGCAACATTGTTGGGACAGAGAGTTGAAATGCGATATGACTACGAAAAGATCAAATGATTGACAAGCGTATACAAGCGGCACAAGATCGACAAAAGAGTTATGCGGATCTTCATCGAAAGGATGTGGAATTTAGTATAGGGGATCATGTATTGTTGCGTGTTGCCCCATGGAAGGAGTTACAAGATTTGGGGGAGAGAGGAAAGCTCGATCCACGATTTATTGGTCCATTTCAAATTCTTGGCCAAGAGTAGGAAATGTAGCCTATAGACTCGCGTTACCTCCAAGTATGTCTCGTGTTCATAATGTGTTTCACACATATCATGCCGTAAATATGTGAAAGACCGAATCACGTTATTGAGTTAAAGCAGGACGAGATAATAGAAGACTTAGCGTATGAGGAAGTACTGTCAAGATCTTGGATAGGAAGGAGCATGTCCTACATACGAAGGTCATACCACAAGTTAAAGTCTTGTGGAGAAACCATCTTATAGAGGAAATGACACGGGAGTTGGAAGCGGAAATGAAAGCGAGGTATCCTCATCTTTTGAAACACAGTGCGTACGTCAATTTCGAGGGCGAAATTTCATAAGGAGGGAGGTTGTAAGATCCCAAATAATTAATAAATGAAATTTAATTTCCTCTAATTATTATTTTGAAATAGTAAGGGTTGATGTGATTAATGTGGATAGTTATGGGTAAAATCATAAATATTTCAAAATAAGCAAGTGGTTATAAAATATTCATTGTTTGTGGGGAATATTCGTTTGGTCGTGGAATATTAAATGCTTTGTCGGGGAATATTAAATGCTGACAGTATGACCATGTGTGGGCCCCCCATAACGAAAAGCGATTGGAGGAAGAAAATGACAAATATAAGTTGTTTAAAAATACTTGGCGTAGTTATTCTACAGTTTACCTTTGTTGGAATACCCGGTGGTTAAAACACGATGTCTGGCGTTGTTGTTGCGGTAGCTGCGGTATTGCACCAATTATTGACTCTTACGTGAAGGCACTACTCGATAATGGTTACGATAATTCTTTATTCGGTGTTTTATTTTATTGATTCAATAATTCTTTGCGTTGATATTTTATATTCTTTGTTGTTTTAATAATTGTCATTACGGTATTTTTTCATTATCGAAGCAATAATTCATATTATCTGAATAATATTATTAGATAACATTATTGGCAATGTCTAGAAAGTTACATCTAAGGAGAGGTTTGGTCACCTAATTGCTTGCGCGATGAGGAGAAATTCTTATTGGAAAGCCCTGCTTTCTGAGGGCTTTTGGTTGTCGATATTGTGATTACTGTAATATTATTTGTGAATAATTAATTATTGATTCATATGATGAGGAAAATATTGATTTTATGTGGATATAGATGGAGAAAATTTTTAATGTGACAATTGTTGAAAATTGAAATTTTATCTTTTACGATAAAATAATTCATTTAAATATATATAATATTATATTTTAATAATATAATAATGGTGATATTTTTACAACGAATGTGGGATATATGAGTATCTGAGGAGGAAGAGTATTTTTTGTTGCAATAAATGTTTAAAACATATTAAACATGTGTAAATTGGACCCCATTTATTATTTGAAATTTGATTATAGCCTCTAAAATCGCCCGTTTGTGGATTTCGGTCAATTTACATTTGGAATTTGGAAAAACTTTCTTACGCAAAGTTGTAGAGAATTGAATTTCCTATAAAAACTTCATGAGATTGATTTTTTGACAAAAGGGCTATTTATTATGAATTATTGAAGTTCCGAAGCTCCGAAATAATTGATTTTTGGAAGTTTTAATTATTTATTTTATGAAAAACGTTTTTTTTACTTCTTCTAGAAGGGAGCATGTGGTTTGTATTCAGATTTTCAGATTCTAAGAATGGGCGTGAAAATTTTTATATATATTATTATTATAATAAATTTTACGCTTTGGTATTCTAGCGATTTCTATAAATAGGTCTTAGGTTAGAATTGAAAATCACACCAGAAACTGAAGTTTTCTCTCTCTATATTATCGAGCGTATTCTTGTGAGTATTTTGAGTATACTTTGAGTATTGCTATACGGTGAAAGTTCAAGATATAGCCTATATCCGATATTCGGTTAAATCTTGATCTTTCGAGGTAAGGATATTATTTTTTTTCGTAATGATATTATTTCTTCAATATCATTATCTTTGAAATATTGATCTGAAGTTTTTATCAAATTTGGAACTTTTGGTGTGGGAGGTTTATTCACGTATATCGGCCTTTATTCACGTATATGGTCTTATTCACGAATCGGCCTTATTATTTCATGAAAAATAAAAATTTTTCTTTTCGTCCAAAATATCTATTGTGGATACTAGCTTTGATTGTATCCATGTTTTGATCATTCTTGAATTTTACACCACTATGATTATTTTTGAGGTATTTTTGGGCGTGGATAAAACAAAATACGAATCCTTAATCCTTAATCCTTGTCCTTTTTGTTTCCTTTGGATTCGTTTCTTTTAAAAAAAAAATATTTTTCATCATCCTCGGTCTTAAATGATGATATTATTGAATATCTTTGGCTTTTGTAGTGCAAAGATGAATGATTTATGATGAATATCTTTGGCACGTAGTGCAAAGATGAATGATTTCGATGAATATCTTTGGCCGTAGTGCGAAGATGAATGATTTCGATGAATATCTTTGGGCGTAGTGCAAAGATGAGCAGTGTTTAGATGAACATGACCCATTTGGTGAATGTCCTTGGCTTTTGTAGTGCGAGGATGAATATTTGATCGGATATATATTGATTGATGTTACGAGGGATAAAAAAAAATAGGCGATGAACTTTAAAATTCATACATAGAAGATAGTAGTTTGCATTCTCTCTTAACTCTTCTAATGAATTATTATTTCATTGCGAATATTGATTTAAAACTTGTTGTCTATCTATTGTATTCTATTATATTTTTCCTGTTGAAGACTAACGATAATTTTGTTGTATATTATCTTAGTCATAATATTCTTTCTTGGGCTAGTCGAGCTCACCCTTTTCCTTTTGTTCCATTTTTTTTCTTCTCGGGGAGGCGAGAATATAGCCGAGATGCAGTCGGGGTATGGAATGAAAGTTCTAGGGAGAGTTGTTTAGTAGTCCTCACCATTGTTGTAAAATAATGTATCAATAATTATGATGAGGATTTATTTGTATGTGGATATTATCAGATGGCAATATACGTATTTAAACTCACAGTTTACTATTGTAATAATAAAGTTGTAGTTGTTTACATGCACAGTGTATTGACAACTCGGAATGGGTGATGTAGACCTATTTTGGGGGTGTCTGATTTTAATATTATAAAAATTATTTAAAATGAAAATAAAGTGTTTAAAGATATTTTAAGTTATAAAATATAACTTTTAATATTTAAAGGATAATTTCATTAATAATTTAATATTAATGATTATTAATTTAATATTAATAATATTAAATTTATTTAATAATTATATTAAATAAATAGTTTTAAAATGGTTTTATTACTTTAAAAATCATTTAAAAGGATATAAATAAATTAAAAATATTTCAAGTTATAATTAATGACTTTTAAATAAATAATACAATAATAAATTAATATTAATGATAATTATTAAAAAATGATTTTAATTCTTTTAAAAATCATTTAAGGGTAATATTAATACTTTAAGAATATTTTAAGTTATAATTGATGACTTTTAATATTTTTATAAATAAGACATTAATAATTAAATATTAATGATAATTTGTTAAAAATGATTTTAATTGTTTTAAAAATCATTTAAGGATAATCTGAATACTTTAAAAATATTTTGAGTTATTATAAATAACTTTAAGATTTTGGCAATGGTTTCATTAATAGTTTAATATTAATTAAATATTAATGATTATAGAATTGTTTAATATTTAAATCATTTAATAATGATTCCGATGTTTGAAAATTCATGATAAATTATAATAAATATTTTAAAAATTATTATAAGTCATTTAAAAATAATATGACTGATACTTACAGATGTGGAATTACATGATAGAGTCTTAGACTCGATAATTACCCGATAAAGCAGTCGGTACACCGACATGTTTTAGAAATTGATCTGGACTTAGATAATTTGATTAAATATGTGTTTATTTGTGATTCAATAGTTATTAAACATGTGTGACAATGTGATTAGGTTATGTGCTGACTGCAATAAACAGTGCTATGTGTTATGGTATGTTATTCTAATCGATCAAATGATCTTATTAATGATAGGTTTCGGTATAAAAGATAAAACTAAGTTGCATAACCGTAAGCGGTTGACTGCAAAAGATATCTTACCTTTGCATTTCCTTTTGCAATGGACACGAGTAAGAAGTTTCGTAATTATATTATTATTGTACTAAATTATTAACCTTATTGTCATATATATTATATATATATCGATCATTGTTTATCAACATGATATTATATTATATAACTCATATATATATTTACGCTCGTTAATTTCAAAATATGGTTATACAAGTGTCCCCACTTGGATAGTCATTATAGTTAAACACATGTTGATATATATATATATATATATATATATATATATATATATATATATATATATGTCCAAGCTAATTGACCAAACTAGACACAAATTTCAAATACCGTTGAATATGATAAAACCTTTTGTATCCAATAAAATTATTTTGGTTCGGATTCGGACTAAGTATGAACATCCCGATCACGGAAAACTTTTATCTTGCAAGGCGATGAGTGAATGATAATATCGTTCTTGCGATGCAAGATTGATCAATCACAGGGCCCATGGGAAGTACAACCTAACGCCTATAAGTTATGATTTTTGCATAGATGAAGTTCTGCTAAACCTTAGCGAAAACTAATAACAATGTTCATAATCTGTCGACTAATACCTATATATATAGTCAATAAGTAGTTTCAAAAATTTGAGATAGAATTATTATGTTGTTATTATCGGTTCAGTTTACTTCACAACTATAAATTCATTGTAGAAGTGATGTACAAAGAAAATATTTATTTATTTCAGCTAATTATATTCATAATTGTTATTACTTGTCGGGCACCCAAATGCTCATCCTTGCTTAAATTTAAATGTTTTCAGCTAGGCATGATCAACCTGAAGGTTCAGACAAGAACAAGTGAAAAGGAAAGCAAACAGAACATGTTTAATGGTGTCTTTTGTAATAATTAGACAATATATAGACAATGATATGTATTATATATCATGTAAAGAATTATAGTAAAGGTTGCGTAATTGGGATTAGACTCTGATAAATATAAATTAAGTTGGATTTTTATATTATTGTTATTATTATTAGTATTATTTCGCTCATAGAAATGGTATCGTAAAGCACCGAGTTCGAGTTATTATTATTAGTATTATTCCGCTCATAAAAATGGTATCAGTGGTAAACCCTAATATTATATTAAGAACGTCAACGTTCAGTTAGAAAATTCTTACGATTTATAAGAAACCCTAAACCAGTTCTGAAAACCCTAATTTCAGTTCCGGGAATCCAAAACCCTAATTCGGGAGTTAAAACCTTAATTTGGGAATGCAAATGCTAGTATAAGGTTTAAATGTTATTAATTATAACTTAATTAGGGAAAACCCTAATGATTTACTTGAAACCCTAATTATTTTAGAAAATCCTAATTTCTGGATAAGAAACCCTAATTTATAATTAGGGAAAACCTAATTGTTAATTTAATAATTTTAATGTTAATTAGGAAACACTAATCCTAACTTTCAAGTTATGAGTAATTAGAAAACCCTAATCTAATTAGGGAACCTAATTTCTAAATTAGAAAGATTAATTTTCTATTTAAAACCCTAATTCCTAGGTCTTAAACCCTAATGGATGATTATGACCCTAATTGCTTAATTAGTAATTTTAATTAGGAATAATAATCCTAATTAGCAAGCATGATTTATGATTAGGAAATTTTAATATAATTATAGAATCCTAATTATAATTTAGAAATATTAATTTTCTATTTTGGAAACCTAATTTGGAAATTCTAGAATTTATTTTTAAAACCTAAAGGGTTAAACCCTAAACCCTAAGGGTTAAAACCTAAACCCTAAGGGTTAAAACCTAAAGTGTGACGAACGAGATTTTTATAATTTAATCCTTAATATTTATTAAAGTAAATAAATATTTTCGATGATTTAATTATTAGATTAAATAATTAATTGATGCAATTATGGTAGATTAATTTAATTATATGTGTAACGTTTATTAAATTAATGTGGAGAATTATTATTATTCAAATATGTAATTATGTGAGCTTATTGAATTAAATGAAATATTTATTTAAGCATGATGTTATTTTAATTAATTTAATTATTAATTAGGGATTTAATAATTTTCTATAATTAATTAATGAGAAAATTAATTATGTGACTATGTTAATTTATGAGAAATTATTATATGTTATTTAATTAAATTAAATAAGATAATTGAATTATTGTGTAAGGATGTGACATGATTTAAACTATATGATATAAGAGTTATTAAATTAAATGAGAATAAGCCTTTTAAGGCTAGCCAAACATGGCACTAGTAGAGGTTGAGGGCAATTAACCCATGATGGGTAACTGACCACAACGCGCCAGTTTATTTATTACGACGTCTCCTTTTCTCTTATTATTTTACTAAGTCTAGAGAATACTCAGAGAGAGTTTGTCAGAGATAATTAAGTATTGAGAAGGAAATTAAGAGTGAGTGATTGAAGAAATATCTGAGTTTTCTAATATACACTTTATACTCTGGGTAAATTCTTCAAACCAAATTCTATTTTACGTTGTTTGAGTTTTATGAAAATGGCTTTCATTCATCCTGTAAAGTCTCTATAATTGAGAAATTATGTTGTTATATGGATATATGTAATAATACGAGTAACATAACATGTTATATATATATATATATATATATATATATATATTGCATGATTCCATATCATAAGTTTCGTAATATGATGACTTGCAATTTCAAAAATTTACAGAGTTTGGGTTTTGGCCATATGGCCTTATACGTGGTATTTAATGCGTTGATCGTATATTATCCCTAAATTTTACACTTGTATATATTTATGCATGTTGATATGAAGAGACCAAAGTTTAAATGAACGGATTCGGTGTTATAACGAATCCGTAGTGTCAAGTTTCATGAATTATTTTCAAAACCTTCAAGAACATCAAAGTTAGTGAAATCCACATATTTTAGTTCTGTGATTATGTGTTTTAATGGGTTAAAACCATTCTATAAATGTTGGGTATTGATTATATATGAATTCTAACATGTGGGTATGTTTAATTTGGAGAATTAATGATCATGTAGTGTTTAATTATTTGAACTCGTGTTCTTCGCTGAATCGAATCAAATTGAGTGTCACGGGAATGGGCCAACTCCGTAATCGATGTCTCATGACCACTGCTAAGGGCCATCACATCCGGGTATGCTAATATGTAGTAATTGAAGCAGATATAACATTATTTGGCCAATTGCCGCATACAGGCCACAAATATAAACACCACGACACTCAAGATAAAAGTGGCGCCACAAGCGCCACTTAGCGTATCGTCTAGAAAATGCATTTTTTCCAAAATTCAAGTATAGAAATGTGTTAGTAATCTAGTCTAATGAACATAAAAACTTGTTAGACATATAATGAGATATTAAAATGAGTTTTTACCAAGTCAAGAAGACAACTACATGTTGATTATATAATTAACTTGTTGTTCGTGTAGTATAATATTATATGAAAACAAGTATGGTAATTTGACTAAGTATAGTCATGAATTCAAGTTAGACAAAGAGTAAACTTATGATGTTTAGTACGTTATTATTGACTAGTATTGTGAACATAATTGATATATAGGATTTAAATCAAAGAACGAGTTTAGTTAAAGTGTAATCTACGCACGAGACAAGTTTCCTAACCCTACCTGTCATTATTGTTCAAGTTTATTATTTACCTCGAGTAAATTATCATTACTATTATTCAAGTTCAAATGTTATATTAAAGATTGATTATCTTTTCAAAGTATGATTTAGTTATACAATAATTGTCATATTGTATACTTCCTGAGATTATTATTCAAATCGAATATCATTATTGTTGAACCTATTAGACTAGTGAACTTTATTGATTCAACTAGTCCTTAGTTGATGAACGTTCTAAATTTCAGAACCCTTATTGAATTATCCAAACCAAACTTTCTTTGGTACGAACTCGAATATCAAACTGAGATGAACAACCTTGCAAAGGGATTTACTTATGCGTTAGCGTTAAGATATTGTACACAGTATGGTACTAAGGGCTGATCCCCCTAAGTAAGAGTAGAAAGGTCCATAGTCTTATGACTGTTAAAGATTTCAAGTATAACCCTTGATAACCTAGGACATAGTTCAAGGTCTTATGACCCTCAGAAATCTTTTGATTCTTGCTATTCATTCTTGATTCAAAAGTTGAGCTTTTATTTCAGAAGTTATTATTTCTCTCGCATGTTATTATTCATTGTTATATTGTTATACTTGTGGGCAATCGTGCTCACTCTTGCTTAATAATAACATTATAGTTAAGAACGAAAGAACCGACGAACCTTCCACTAGTAAAGGCAAGGGCAAGGTTAACAAGTGATGAAGACTTATTATTTTATTAGTCGATGTATTTATGCTTAAGACTTGAGTTAATGATGTTGTTTAAGACTTATTTTTTATGATTCAAGACAGATGTTTAAGGTTAGTTTAACTTTGGATTGTATTATTATTATTCGGATGTTGTAACCTAGGGAAGATTTTTATTCTATCTATTACATGGATTGCATTTCTTATGGGTAGATAGATAGATGATATTTATACAAATGAACACTAAATCCCGTGGAATTGAAGTACCGAATTTGGGGTGTCACAAGTTGGTATCAAAGTCGTAGGTTATGAACCTTAGGTGGGGGAACAACCTTAGGTAGTAGCCTTTATAGAAAGAAGATAGTGATGGAAAACTCTTATCGAGTTATAAGAAATGAATTTCTGTAATTCATTAAAGATAATAAAAGACCTTATGTGTTTATGTGTTAAAGTATGCGTTAGATGATACGACTTAGTAACTAAAACTTAAAATTTTGTTGTCAGGATGTCGAATGTTGGAGAAGCTAGTCAAGCTGGGGAGGAAGAGCCCCGTGTACCTATAGTACCTACTGAGGAAGAACCCCGTGTACCTATAGTACCGACAGAGAAGGAGCCCCGAGACATTCATGTCGTTAGGGAGCAGCTGGTGCAGAGGGAATCATCTCCATTGATCACAGTTGTTGGTCAGGAGCATGAACCTGAGACTGATCCTGAGGAGGAATTTGTTGAGGAAGAGGAAGAGGAAGCAGAGGAGTTACCACGGTACACCGTTGATGCTGAGATGTATGACACGTTATAATGCAATCGTAACGCATGATTCTGAGACGAGGTCCGAGATTTGACCGAGGTTATTCAAAGATATTACTCTCAGAAAGCGTAAGGAGAGGAGATTTCGACTCTTCACTCACGACTGGGAAATGTATAATGGGATTTGGTCCATGAGAAGGGTCAAACTGAAGATAAGACCGAGGAGATAGAGAAACTTAAGAAGGAACTAAAGGAAACCTCCGAAAGACTAAAAATAGCAGAGGAAGGCTGAGTAAGAGAATCACGTCGAGCTGATCGTGCAGAAGATGATGGTCGTACAAAGAAGGCGAAGATTGGGGAGACATATTCTACACTTAAAAGGCCAATGAATGAGACCCAAGATCGAGTTTTGAGGTACCCAATCCAGTTCGAAGGACTACCATTGTACATGATGGATCGCAGGACGATGTATCGCACCTTAGAAGAAGAGCGTAGCAAGGCTAATCAGTACCTTGACCGATAGTGATATGATTTGTTTAATTATGTGAAGAACTTAATTAGTTTTAGATGTAAATTCTGACGTGTTTATGAACGAAGGAATATTTTAAATGTTTAAATCCTGTGAATTCTTTATTCCAGGATAGTTGATGTAAATAGCAGTGATGCTATAGTTTGATGTTAAAACTTTGATTTGAATGTAAATATATCAAGTTGTTTGAGATGATGTGTTAAATGAGTATGTTAAATTGTTAAGTAAAGCCTTAACTATTTAGAGAAATAAATAAAGTTCTAATAAGCGTTTATTTAACAGAAAAATGCCGCCAAGGAGAAGACAACAACGTCAACCGGCTCAGGAAAAGTCTACCACTAATAACAATAACGCCAATGCTAATCCCGTTCAGCAGTTGGTGAACTTACTGACTAGAGACATGAATAATCAACCTCAAGCTCCACCAAACACAACGTTTAAAGACTTCAAGGCGGTGGGACCGCCAGAGTTCAAAGGTTCCATGAACCCAATCGAGGCTCAAACGTGGGTTATGGAAATGGAGAAGGTTTTCGACGTTGCTAGGGTTAGAGAAGACAAGAAGACCGCTTTTGCAACATTTATGCTGAAGTCTGAGGCTAGCTATTGGTGGCAAGCAAACAAAGTGCGAGGAGGTGAAGGTGTAATTACTTAGGAGAGATTTAAAGAAATGTTTTTCGAGATGTACTTCCCAACTAGCTCGCAGAACCAAATGGAGGTTCAATTTCTGGAATTGAAGCAGGGAAATATGAGCGTACCTGATTATGTGGAAAAATTCAACGAGTTAGCGAGGTTCACCCCGTATCAAGTTCACACGGATGAGAGGAAGGCGAGACGGTTTGAGCAAGGACTAAAATCTTGGGTGTACAGCAAAGTATCAATGTTTCAGATAAACACATTTGCCGGAGTATTAGAAAAGGCCATCCTCGCTGAAGGTGGAAGCGATGCGGTGACCAAGTACAATCAAGATCAAAAGAAGAAGAAGAGTGAAGGTGAAAGAAATAACAAGGTTAGTGGAAGTGGCACAGGAGATGGAAATTTTAATCAGAAGAAAAGATGGAATGACAACTCATCATCGGGGAATCAACAAGGTAGTCAGAAGAAAAGAATCGAAGCATGCCCGACCTGCAGGAAAGCCCATCTGGGAGTTTGTATGAAAGGAAAAATAGTGTGCTATAATTGTGGTCAAGAAGGCCACATAGCACCAAACTGTCCAAACCCAAAGAAGGGTTCTTGTTTCACTTGTGGTTCAAAGGACCATTTGGCAAGAGATTGTCCTAAGAAGGGATCGGGAGGGTTAGGATCAGGAGGAAACCAGGGAAACAACAGTGGAAATGCCTTAACTATCACCAGACCAACTGCAGCAAACCGACCGACCGCCCAGACTTTCAACATGACAGTGCAAGATGCAGTTCAATCCCGTGATGTGGTGTTAGGTATCATTTCGATCAATAAAATTAATGCTTATGTTTTATTTGATTCGGGTGCTACTTGTTCCATTTATATCCGATGACTTTGCCAAGAATTTAGATTTGCCTAAGGATGAATTGGATTATCCCACGAACATAGAAATTGCGAATAGAGAAATAATCCCTGTTAAGTACGTACATAAGAACTATAGAGTGGATATTAAGGGTAATATCATGAACGTAGATCTTATCCCTATTCGACTTGGGGAATTTGATGTTATATTGGGCATGGACTGGTTATTCAATTACTGGTCAGAATTGATTGCTAAAAGAATATATTAACCTTATGACCGACTTAAAGCCAAAGGTTAGGTTTTTATGGTAGCAAGTCTCCTTAATAAGCGAGTTATCCGATCGATGATGCGAGGCCAGAAGTTATTAAGACAAGGCTATGTAGGATACTTAGCTTACATAGTCGACGGTCGAAAAGAGAATCTGAAGGTAGAAGAAATCTTGATTGTGAGGGACTTCACGACGATTTCCAAACTATTTATTTGCGGGACTTACGATGAGTAGGTTTTATACCTATGATCCGATATTATTAAACTTAATTAGAGCCGAGTGGCATTTTTGTAATTACATGGTCCTTGTCAAGCGCCCAGCGCTGAAATGGTTGTGTGTTGAGCGCTTAAGCAAAAAAAGGAGGATTTTCATCGCCAAGTGGGTTTTTGAAGCCAAAAGGAATCAATGAGGTGGGAGACTAATACAAATAGGAGGAGACTTTAAAAAAGACGATTATCACGGAATTTTTCAAGAGATTTGCAGAGAGGACAACGAAGAAGAAAACACGAAGGAAAATTGCAAGGGTCAAGATCAAAGAGAGAGTATCGAGAAAATTCGTAGTTTCTTCTTCTTCTCTCTAGTTTTATCTTTTGTAATTATCCGGGATGTTTGGATTATTAACTGGATGATGTTTTTCTTTATTATTAGCATGAACTAAATTTTCATTAAGATTGCAACTAACTTGGTATGTAGTTTAAATTGAACCTTCCCATTGAATGAAAGTTGGTTTTTATTGAATTGTTTATTATATCTTTTGTTTATCGATTAATTGTTTGGCCAACAATTATTGTGATAATCTATATAAAATTGGAAGATGGAGTATAGATTGAGATCCTGGATATGATAACATCTGCTCATATAATCCTGAATAGGTTAATATGATTAGCATGTAGGATAGGAATATACCTATGTGTCTTTTGTATCCTTTGAAAGAATTTATGCGTAAAACCCTAATTAACTTGATTCACATAGGAATATAGTGAATTAATCGAGTAGGTGTTCCTTGTAATTTTGTGTCTTAAGGATCTGGAGTTAGGAGGATTTGTTCACGTGTGTTTTGAAAAAGTGTGAATTTTATAAATCATTCTTGGATAATGATTCATATTAATTAATTATTTTAAATGGGAAGTGAATTGATTTAAATGAAATACCAAGGAAGTTGTAATCTTAACCCGTTAAATGCAGCTATTATTCTTGTGAAATTTTGATTTTAATCATTAGTTTTGTTAAGTTTAAATTTCAAATCACAAACAAAATTTCGTAGTTTAAAATAGGATTAATTGCATTAGAATTAGTAATTGATAAATATTAGTCTATTTCTCGTGGGAACGATATCCTTGCTTCATTGAATATTACAATTGAACGCAGATACTATGTGTGGTAAAGTGCTATTAAAAATTAGGCAACAAGTTTTTGGCGCATTGTCGGGAAATTAGTTTATTATTTTGTCATTATTGATTTTTATAGCGTTAATCTTAATTTAAACTTTTTTCTTTTCTCGCTCTATTCAGTGTTCTTGACTAGTGTATGCAAACGCGATCGAAGAAGTTAGATTTATTTATTTTACGAGGACTACATCGACAAAAGGTTTCAAATGGTCTATGTAAGTGGGTTAAAGAAACCAAAGAGGCACTTGATAAGAAAGATACTATGGTCAAGAAGAGAAAAAAGCATCATGGGATTATGCTACATGGGTTATCAAATTCAATGAGTAGTATTACGAGGCCTCGCCATTATCGCTACAAGTTTTGAGATAAACCGGGGACAATACAGATGATTCAAAATTCATGTCATTGAGGGTTACCAAATGATGATCCGAACGATCACATAGTCACTTTTATAGAAATCATGATACTTTCAAGTACAATAATGTGTCGAGGATGCAATAAGGCTAAGGTCGTTTCCATTTACTCTCAGAGATAAGGCTAAGAGTTGGCTCCATTCACTACCACCCGTGTGCTCGACACTACATGGAACGACCTAGCCTGTAAATTTCTTGCAAAGTTTTTCCCACCGCAAAAATAGCAAAGTTATGAACGATATCTTCTTTCGCTCAAAGACGATTCGTAATCACTATATGAAGCATGGAGAGATTTAAAGACTCATTGCAAAAATGTCCACACCATGGGATTCCTAAATGGCTTCAGTGCAAACTTTTATAACGGTTTATTCAAAGACAAATGAGATCGAGTATAGATGTCGCAATGGAGGAGCTATTATGGCCAAGAATTGTGATGAGGGGTATCATTGCTTGAAACCATGGCATCTAATAATAATTATCAGGCACAACAAGAAGAACGACTCAACCAAGGATGAGGGGTTTATGAAGTGGATGCGATGACAAGATTATCACCAAGTGACAACCAGATCGCGCTTACAAAGAAGATAGATGCACTTTGGGTACAAACTATTCTCAAAATGGAAACTATTTGTGAAATATAAAGGGTAGCCACCAAGTGATCGATGTGCAATAAATCCTAAGTCACCCGCTTTGTTTCAGCTATATAACAAAAGCAGGCGCTTATCCAAACAATTATAATCCAGAGTGAGAAACAACTCAAATTTTTTTCGAGTAATAATCATCACATGCTCAAGCCCAAGCTCCAAGGCAATCATATCCACCGGATTTCAAACCACATCAACAATCTCAACAACACCCACAACCTCATCAACCTGATAAGCTATCACAAATGGAAGAATTGTTGGCAAGATTGGCAACTCAGTTTGAAGCCACAACGAAAAACCAATCAGCTGCAATAAAGAATCTTGAGAACCAAATTGGGCAGATAGCTAGTGCTTTGAATACTAGAACTCCAGGTTCTTTACCTAGTGATACGGAGAAAAATCCAAGGAATGATGGAAATGAACATTGTAAGGCGCTACACTCGTAAGTGGGAAGGAGTTGACTATGATTTAGATTTGACAAAAGAAAATAATTTTTCACGAGGATGGTGAAAAGAGAGTGGAAATTCGAAAGTAACTGGGAAAATGTTGTGAAAAACAACAAGAAGATAAGCAAACAAAAATCATACCAATTCGTGCTGCTTCCTCAAAGATTTCAAAAGAAGTAAATTAGATAGACAATTTTCAAAATTTTAGAAGTGTTCAAAAGTCGCAAATCAACATTCCATTCGCAGATGCTTTAGAACAAATGCCTAGCTATGCAAAATTCATGAAAGATATTTTAGCAAGAAAGAGGAAGCTAGGGAGTTCAAAATCAGAAGCGCTGATGTAAGAATGTAGTAACTCGCAAAGAAAGTTACCACCAAGTCAAGGATCCGGGTAGCTTCACCATACCGTGTAACGATTGGGCCCCAGTTCTTTAAATGATGTTTGTGTGATTTAAAAGTAGTATTAACTTGATGCCGCTTTCGATCTACACTCGCTTGGGATTACCAAAGACCAAAGCCAACAAATATCTCTTTACAAACAGCAGATAGATCAAATGACATACCCTAGGGGCATTGTGGAAGATATATTAGTGAAGGTGGACAAATTCATATTTCCAGCCGACTTCATTGTGTTGGACTATGAAGAGGATAAAGACATACCCATTATCCTTGGAAGACCATTTTTAGCCACTCGAAGGACATTAATTGATGTACAAAAGGGAGAGTTAACGATGAGAGTCCAAGATGAAGAAGTAACTTTTAATGTTTTCAAGGCTATGAAATTTCAAGGGAGAGAAGAAGAGTGCTTTAGAGTCGATCCGATTGAAGAAGCAACTAGAGAGGTATTTAGTGAATTTGTGAATGAAGACCTCTTGAAAGTGCATTGGTTAGTGAAAATTTATTTGATGATTCAACTGTATAGAATGGGTTCAAATGTTAGATTCAAAGACCAAGTTCACACGAAGTTTGCAAAAATTTGAACCTATGGATTTTTGGGGAAAGTTTGATGAAAAGGTGAAATCATCTTTGTAAGAACCGCCCACCTTGGAACTTAAGCCATTGCTTAACCATCTATGGTAAGATGCCTACCTTGGTTCTTCTTCTACCTTTCCAGCTTATTATTTCGCATCACTTGATAAGGTTCAAGAAGAAAAGCTACTAAGGGTACTTCGCAATTCAAGACCGCTTCTTGGGTGGACTCTCATGATATCAAGGAATAAGCCCATCAATTTGCATGCATAAGATTCTATTGGAAGATGAAGCAAAACCGATTATTGAACAACAACGAAGACTCAATCCCATCATGAAGGAAGTTGTAAAAAAGGAAATCATTAAATGGTTGGATGCGGGAATTATCTACCCTATCTCAGATAGCTCATGGGTAAGTCCGGTTCATTGTGTGCCAAAGAAAGGGGGAATGACAGTAGTTGCAAATGAGCATAATGAATTGATCCCGACTCGAACAGTTACGGGTCAAGGGTGTGTATGGATTATAGAAAGTTGAACAATGCCACTCGTAGAAGGACCATTTTCCTCTACCATTCATAGATCAAATGTTGGATGTGCTTTGCAGGGTATGAGTATTATTATCTTTTGGATGGATACTGTGTTATAACCAGATTGCCATTGCACCCGAGGATCAGGAGAAGATTTACATTCACATGCCCATATGGTACCTTTTGCTTTTCGCAGTAATGTCTTTTGATTATGTAATGCGCTACGACATTTCAACGGCAGTATGATGGCTATTTTCTCCGATATGGTCGAACAAAATCTCGAGGTATTTATGGATGATTTTTTAGTTTTTGGGGATTCATTTGATTATTGTTTGAAAATCTCACACTCGTGCTCAAAACGGTGTATGGAAACGAATTTGGTTTTAAACGGGAGAAATGTCATTTTATGGTGCAAGAGGGATAATCTTGGGTCATCGAAAGTGTCATCAAAAGGAATTGAAGTTGATAGAGCTAAGATCGAAACCATCGAGAGCCCGCCACCACCTATTTCAAAGAAAGGGTATTCAAGTTTTTTGGGACACGCCGGTTTCTATAGACGATGATAAAAGACTTCTCCAAAATCAATAAAAACCACTTTGCAATCTTTTGGAGAAGGATGTCCCATTCAACTTTGATCAAGCATGCCCGGAAGCTTTTGATGTGTTGAAGAAGAAACTTGTTACCGCACCGTAATCATAGCGCCGATTGGAGTATCCCATTCAATTAATGTGTGATGCTAGCGATTTTGCGATCAAGCAGCTTCTGGCCAACTAAAGGATAAAATTTTTCATGCTATATACTATGCTAGTAAGACATTAACGGATGCCCAACCGAATTATACCACTACCGAGAAGGAGCTATTAATAAATTGTTTATGCATTTGATAAATTCCGATCATATTTGATTGGGACAAAAGTGATCGTGTTTACAGATCATTTCGCAATTAAGTACTTAATAGCAAAGAAGGATGCGGTTTAGATTAATTAGATGGGTATTATTGCTACAAGAGTTTGACTTGGAGATCCGGACCGAAAAAGGAACAGTATAATCAAAGGTCGATCATTTATCACGATTAGAGAATGCAGAACTAAAAAAAGATGACACAATGTTGATCAATGAATTTTTTCCTGATGAACAACTGCTTACAGAAGGATGGATACTCCATGGTATGCAGATTATGTAAATTTCATTGTGAGTAAGGTGTTTCCGCCAGATTTAACAAGTCAACAAAAGAAGAAATTTCTCCATGATGTGAAACAGTATTTATGGGATGAGCCATTTTTATTTAAACAGTGTGGAGATCAAGTAATAAGAAGGTGTGTTCCAGAAGTTGAAATGGAAAATATTCTCTACCAATGTCATGCATCTGACTATGGTGGACATTTTGCGGGAGAAAGAACGGCAGCCAAGGTGCTTCAATGTGGATTCTTCTGGCCAACACTCTTTAAGGATGCCCGTGTGTTTTCATTGAAATGTGACAGATGCCAAAGAGTGGGTAATATATCAAAGCGACAAGAGATGCCACTAAACATGATCTTAGAAGTCGAATTGTTTGATGTTTGGGGCATCGACTTCATGGGACCATTTCCATCATCTTTTAGCAACTCCTATATACTTCTAGCGGTGGACTACGTTTCGAAGTGGGTAGAAGCTATAGCATCGCCCACCAATGATGCTAAAGTTGTGGTTAAGTTCATTCTAAGACTATTTTCTAGATTCGCACTCCTCTGCAATCATTAGTGATGAAGGCACGCACTTCTGTAATAAGCAGTTCTCAGCTATTCTCGCTAAGTACGGAGTCACTCATAAGATAGCTACTGCTTACCATCCACAAACAAGTGGTCAAGCCGAGGTATCTAACCGAGAAGTGAAGCGAATCCTCGAGAAGATAGTGAACCCTAGTCGGAAAGACTGGGCTAGTAAGTTGGATGATGCTTTATGGGCATATCATACAGCTTACAAAACTCCGATAGGGATGTCTCCGCATGTGTTAGATATGGGAAGGCATGCCATCTTCCAGCTTGAACTAGAACACAATGCTTATTGGGCAATTCGGAAGTTAAACTTTGATATGTCCGTCATGGAGAGAAGCGCTTCTTACAATTGAACCAAATGGATGAATTCAGATCCAATCATACGAGAACGCCGGGTTATATAAAGAAAAGGTTAAGAGGTGGCATGATGAGAAAATTTCGAAAGAAAGTTCAAAGTAGGGCAAACAAAGCATATTATACAATTCAAGGCTTAAACTGTTTCAGAAGTTGAAATCCCGCTGGTCGTGGCCATTTATCATTACAAAAGTTTATCCTCACGGAGTCTGTGGAGGTGGAAGACCCGGATGCTAAACGTAATTTCAAAGTCAACTACGAGATTGAAGCACTACTATGGGGGTTGTGTTGATCGTGAAAAGACATCGGCCAACCTTGCCGATTAGAATGCAGAAGAAAGTCAGTCAAGACTATAAAATAAGCTTAATCGGGAGGCAAACCTGTGAATTTTTTATTGTTATTTTTTTTTATTTTTATTTTATTTTAATTTGTTTATTGTTAGTTTATTTAGTGGTTAAACTTTTATAGTTTAGGATTTGTTACACCCCTTATATTCTCTAACACGATCTTCAATTGATTTTTCAGGATAGAAAACAAGATTTCATATTCAAGTGGTTCGACTAATGGCCACTACGACTACCCAGCTTGGGGTCTCGCTACCCAAGTGAAATGAAGCCATCGCCAAATCGCCTTCTGAGTCAAGCATGAGCTTAATAGATGAATGTCCATTATGAGTTAATAGATGAATGTCCATTTGTCAAATTCTTCATTTTTTATCATGTCCTTCATTTTTAGTGTTATTTAATTATTTAGTGGTGTAGGTATTTTTTATTTTTTTTTTTAGGCGTATATTTAATTTTAGTTAGTTTTTTTATTTTAGTATGTTAGTTTAATTAAATATACATTTTATCTTTTTTGAATAAGTCTTATTTAAGTTGAAGGAAACAAGTTGGGGTATTGCATACAAGAAGCAAAAACACCAAGTAAGAGACAACAAGACATGCCCAAGCCCCTAAGCGCCCAAGTCAGTACACAAATAAAGCGCCTAGCGCGCCCAAGTCAGAGATGCAGCCTCAACGCTAGCCCCCAAGCGCCTAAGCTACCCTACCTAAGCCAAACCAAGCGCCTAAGCGCTTATAAGCTCTCAACGATTTGCAGCCCAACCGCCTAAAGCGGTCAAACACTAGTGTAATCCCAAGCGCCTAGCCTAGCGCATCCTCCGCAACGAAAAAAAAGGGTTTTATAAGCCCTAATCGGGCACACCTTGTCCAAACCCAATTCAAACATTCTCTTGCTCTCCTACTCCAACACAAACTCACTCAAATGACTCTCCTCTAATCTAGCCCATGATAATCAAACCTCTTCGATATAAGGATAACCAAACACTCAATCTCCTACCCAGACTCCATCAAAGGCAACCTTAATCTCCATGGTCATCCTTCATCACCAATTCGGGCACCAACTCACATCTCAAGCCCATCTATCTCAAGTAAGTGCTCAAACCTCAAAAAAATTGCTCCTACAACTTTGATCGAACATCATATCCGCTATAACCAAGTAAGTGCACAAGATTTTATTGCAAATTATTTGGATTTGCTTGGATAGTAGCTAAGGTAGTAAGTTGAAGTTGGTTCTTTCATCAGGTTGGCTCAAGTGGATTTGGGTACTTTTCATTGTTGCTTGTATTGCATCGACGACTAGTGTGCTTAGTTATTGAAAAATTTGGTGAAAATTAAGTTTGGGGAGTGCCTACCAATAGTGTTCAAAATTTGTGCACACCAAGTGTTCGATATATTGTCACAAAGAGGATCGCCCATACTAAGCCTCCAACATCATCTATCGGGCAAGCAATTCACACACAAGACTCATGGCTACTAAAAGGCAAAGAGGCTTAGACTTCTAGCACTTCGACTAAGTATGACAAAAAGAGATTTATAAGTGCTAGTGCGTCCAAAGATATTACAATGTGTTTTCTAGTAAAACGCTAATTCCTCGAAGTGGATTATCGCCAGAGGCGTAAGATGGGGAGTTACTACAAATGATTGGAAGTAGAAGATGGGTGAACTTTACATCCCAACCGGATTCATCTGGCCATTAAAATTGTTAAGGAATTCTATGCCAATGCAAAAGATATTGTTGGTAACATAATTGGGTTCATAAAATCAGTGGAGGTCGGGCTTTTAGGACAATAAATGCTTACTACGGCTTGAACATAATACCCAACATCGGCTACATGCAATATTTAGAGCACGAAGCTAGACTACAAAGTGAGATCATTCAAGCTTTGTGTGTACCGAACAACATGGAAATTAACAGATCAACAAGAAGTTATTTTTGTCCCTCGTGATCCGCACTAAGCAAATTTACGGAAAGCATGGCATGCCTTTATTTGTGCCAAGTTGATGCCGCAGGTAGGTATATGAGTGATGTTATAAATCAACTGGGCAAACGTTGTTTTTCTCGCATTGCACAAGGAAAAACTATAGATGTGGGTCATGTTATACATGATTCAATTGACAAAGCAATTCGAGGAGGGACCTCAAGTGGATTACCTCACCCATCTTTGATCACCGGACTATGTCAACAAGTCGAGTCAAATGGGATGTCAAGAAGCTAGACAACCTCCCTTACCAATGATTGACCACTCGCTTATTAAGAAGTACAAGGTATGGGGTGGGGGTACACCACACCCGAGAGGGTTAGGGTTCATTATTGTGCCTCCCGAGTCTCGCAATGAGCCTAATCAACAATCACACGACAATCCTCCCGCAAACTGGAAGTTCCGGGGCCACCACCAAATTTTTTTGAAGATATTCACGAGAATTAAGAAATCAAACTAGAAGGATCGACATGGTGGCTACTAGAGTTCAACAGGTTTTGACCGTTGGAAAGAAATCAGATAGCCTAGCTCAAATGACAAACAGAGATGTATCGAATCAGAGCAAAGATTCCTAGAGATGTTCGATCAAGCATGAATCCAAACCGCCGCCTCCCTACCAATTTTCCCCCATTGTTCTGCAGACTTCCTATGATGATCTACCCCTCAAGATGAGGATGATGAAGAAGAAGACGAGGATACTAATGAGGAATAAGGCGTCTATCTTTCAGGGAAGTCCTCAGTGCCTAATTTCTTATGTTTTGTTTGTTATATACAATGAGGACATCAGATAGGTGAAGTTTGGGGGTGCATTCATCCAGCCCAATTGCATTCATGTAGTATTCATTTAGTAGTTTTTCATGTAGTTTTCATTCTAATTTCTTTAAAAAAATGAGGAAAAAAAAAATCAAGTATTTGCATGTTTCCAAATTATTAGATAGTTTAAGTCTGCTTTTGGCCAATGATGATATTGGAATTGAGTAGACAAGTATAGTATATTGTCTCGTTAAGACTTTGATGTGATTTCTTGTCATGATTTGAATCTTTACCTGTTTGAAACTGATATAATAAGGATAGCACATTAAAAACAACTATGTTGACTGATTGAGTCTAAATTGACACATAATGGACTTTCGAGGATAATACTAGTTTGAATGAATGAAAGACATGAATAAAGTGAGATGACCGAATTTAGACAAAAACTTAAGTTTGGGGGAAAAATTTGGGATATATAAGCTTCAAAAAAAAAAAATTGATGAAAAAGATACCGTGGCTAGTCTTGTTTCGGGGCCTTTGTTACTTGAGCAAGTACGCCCGAGGGAGTGTCTTTACACCTAGCGCCCTAAGGTCTTATATGGTCTGGGAGTCGTTGGTCGAAAGCTCGCTAATGGGTAGCACTGTTAGCCTAATGGAATGAGACATTGCACAGTCATGGTTAAAAAAAAGAGATAAACAATAAAACGGGAAAAGAGCAAAAAGCCCCCGTAATGATAAGTAAAGCATAAGTATCCCGGATTGGACTCTTGAATTTGGTGGATGTTTGACTTTAGTTGGATCTAGCTTGTTCGTGAATTTTGTGAGTTGACACTATATGACGCCTTTAAGGAGATCTATTATGTTTTGTATTTAGCATTATATTAGTTAGCATTGTTGTTCAGCACACACGCACTATATCAGTAATAACAGGGTAAGATTTGATGATTGACTAGGAAATTATTGATCTGTCTTGATATGATGTACTAGCATGTTTAATCTGATTTCTCTGAGGCTTGATGAATAGATTTTGTTCGCTTTGATCACCGAAATTTTAGGCACGTAGATAGTCGCATTGCATATTTAGTTATCAGATTGTGTTTTATTGCTTGGGGACAAGAAATTGGTTAAGTTTGGGGGTATTTGATGAGTAGGTTTTATACCTATGAAACTGATATTATTAAACTTAATTATTGCTATCTTTAATTGTTTTTAGTATCTTTTATCTGTTTTGTGTTTATTTCTTGTAGGTTGGAGCCGGAGGGACAAATTGGTCATTTTGAGGAGAAGAAAAGGTCAAAAAAATCATTAAAATTAGAGCCGAGTGGCATTTTGTAATTACGTGGTCTCGGTCAAGCGCCCAGCGCTGAAATGAGCCAGGTTGAGCGCCTAGCGCGCTGCAAAGTGCAAAAAAGGAGGATTTTCTACCGCCAAGTGGGTTTTTGAAGCCAAAAAAGAATCTGAATGAGGTGGGAGATTAATACAAATAGGAGGAGACTTTAGAAAAGACGTATCACGGAATTTTTCAAGAGATTTGCAGAGAGGACAACGAAGAAAAACACGAAGGAAAATTGCAAGGGCTGAAGATCAAAGAGAGAGTACTGGAGAAAATTCAGAGTTTCTTCTTCTCTTCTTTAGTTTTCTTTTGTAATTATCTGGGATGTTTGGATTATTAATCTGGATGATGTTTTTCTTTATTATTAGCATGAACTAAATTTTCATTAAGATTGCAACTAACTTGGTATGTAGTTTAAATTGAACCTTCCCATTGAATGAAAGTTGGTTTTTATGAATTATTTATTATATCTTTTGCTTATTGATTAATTGTTTCGCCAACAATTATTGTGATAATCTATATAAAATTGGAAGATGGAGTATAGATTGAGATCCGGATATGATAACATCCTGCTCATATAATCTAAATAGGTTAATATGATTAGCATGTAGGATAGGAATATACCTATGTGTCTTTTGTATCCTTTGAAAGAATTTTATGCGTAAAACCCTAATTAACTTGATTCACATAGGAATATAGTGAATTAATCGAGTAGGTGTGTTCCTTGTAATTTTGTGTCTTAAGGATCTGAGTTAGGAGGATTTGTTCACGTGTTTTGGAAAAAGTGTGAATTTTATAAATCATTCTTGGATAATGATTCATATTAATTAATTGCTTTAAATGGGAAGTGAATTGATTTAAATGAAATACCAAGGAAGTTGTAATCTTAACTCGTTAAATCTGCATTATTCTTGTGAAATTTTGATTTTAATCATTAGTTTTGTTAAGTTTAAATTTCAAATCACAAACAAAATTTCGTAGTTTAAAATAGGATTAATTGCATTAGAATTAGTAATTGATAAATATTAGTCTATTTTGAGGCCGGAGGATGTACCAAAGACAAAGATTCGTAACGCGATACGGTCACTTCGAATTTTTAGTAATGTCGTTTGGTCTAACGAATGCTCCTTCAGCATTTATGGGACTAATGAACGGTGTGTTCAAGCCGTTTTTGGACAAATTCGTGGTGGTATTTATAGACGATATTTTGGTATATTTGAAAACCAAAGAAGAACACGAAGAGCATTTGAGATTAACATTGGAAGTATTGAGAAGGGAAAAGTTGTATGCCAAGTTTTCAAAATGCGAATTTTGGATCGAACGAGTACAATTTCTTGGTCACGTGATCGATAAAAATGGAATTTCGGTAGATCCATCTAAAGTAGAAGCCGTGATTAACTGAGATCAGCCGAGAACGCCGTCAGAAGTAAGAAGTTTTCTTGGATTGGCACGATATTATAGAAGGTTCATTCAAGACTTTTCCAAGATCGCAACTCCGCTAACGAATTTAACTCAAAAAGCTGTGAAATTTGTTTGGACGGATAAGCGTGAGGAAAGTTTTCAAGAATTGAAGAAGAGGTTAAGTACGACACCTGTGTTATCTCTTCCGGATGATACAAGAAATTTTGTTATTTATAGTGATGCGTCGCATAAAGGACTTGGGCGTGTCTCGATGCAAAACGACAAAGTCATTCAAGTATGCATCACGACAGTTGAAGGATTACGAGAAGGGATATCCGACCCATGAGTTAGAGTTAGCTGCAGTTGTTCTTGCTTTGAAAATTTGGAGGCACTACCTCTACGGGGAGAAGTGTGAAATATATACGGACGATAAGAGTCTGAAATATATTTTCACGCAGAAGGATTTGAATATGCGTCAAAGAAGATGGTTGGAATTAATTAAGTATTACGACTGTGAGATTTTATACCATCCGGGTAAAGCAAATGTGGTTGCCGATGCCTTAAGTAGAAAGGGTCGTGAGAAATTGATGATGTTGACTGCTCAGGAGGAACTAATTGCAGAAATGGAGAAACTATAGTTGGAAGTGAAGTATCCTATGGAGATTGATGAGAAGCTATTTCAGATGCAATCTGGTACAACCCTACTAGATAAAGTTAAAGAGGCTCAACTTCAGGATGATGAATGCAAAAAGGTGACAAAGAATCTGAAGGAACCGAACCGAGATTTAAGATGGATAAGGAAGGAATACTAAGATTTGAGAGTAGAATTTGGGTACCGCCAGTACAAGAGATTAAGGAAGATATTTTAAGCGAGGCTCATAGTTCACGATATTCGATTCACCCTGGTAGTACCAAGATGTACCAAGATCTTAGACAACATTTCTGGTGGCCGAATTTGAAACGTGATGTTGCAAAATGTGTTGCCAAGTGTCTGACCTATCAGAAAGTGAAAGTGGAACATCAGAGACCGAGTGGATTGCTACAACCGTTAGAGATCCCAGAATAGAAATGGGAATATATTACATTGGACTTCGTGGTTGACCTTCCGACGACTCAGAAAGGCTACGACGCAGTATGGGTTATCGTTGACCGACTAACGAAATCCGCACACTTCCTTCCGATCAAAACCAGATTCAACTTAGATCAGTTGGCGAGGTTATTCGTAAAAGAGATTGTTTCAAGGCACGAAGTTCCGGTGTCAATTGTTTCTGATAGAGATCCGCGCTTCACATCAAATTTTTAGAAATGTCTTCAGGAATGTATCGGTATGCAATTGTAAATGAGTACAGCATACCACCCTCAAACAGATGGGCAGAGTGAGAGAACGATTCAAACATTAGAAGATATGCTAAGAGCCTGTGTGATGGATTTTAAAGGAAATTAGGATAATCACCTACCGTTAGTAGAGTTCGGCTACAACAACAGTTACCACGCTAGTATTGGTATGCCGCCTTATAAAGTGTTATACGGCAGAAAGTGCAGAACTCTGCTTTACTGGGATGAAGTTGGTGAGAGACAATTGCTAGGGCCAGAATTGGTACAACAGACAGCAGAATAGGCAGAAGAAATACGCTGATCCACATCGTAAAAATGTTGAGTTTGAATCGAGTAGTTATGTGTTCTTAAAGGTCTCTCCATGGAAGGGAAATATCAGGTTCAGAAAGAAAGGGAAATTAAGCCCAAGATTCGTTGGACCATTTGAAGTACTTCAAAGAATCGGAGAGGTTGCGTACGAGGTAGCCCTACCTCCAGCACTCGAGAATGTCCACAACATCTTACATGTTTCTGTGTTACGACCCTACAAAGCCGATTACAAGCATGTAATTGAATATGAACCCCTGCATTTTGAAAAAGACTTATCTTACGAAGAAATTCCTGTTCAAATTATCGATAGAAAAGAGCAAGTTCTCAGAAATAAAGTAATACCTTCTGTTAAGGTAATTTGGAGGAACCACAATGCTGAAAAAGCTACGTGGGAACTCGAAGAGAATATGATGAAAAATTACCCTCATTTATTTACTTAAATTATGTGTAAGCGATTCTGGGGACAGAATCTTTGCAAGGGGGGAGAATGTAACGGGCCAAATTTATTAAGTCGTGATTCTGGAGATAGAATCCTTTTAAAGGGGGAAAGATGTGACGAACGAGATTTTTGTAATTTAATTCTTAATATTTATTGAAGTAAATAAATATTTTCGATGATTTAATTATTAGATTTAATAATTAATTGATGCAATTGTGGTAGATTAATTTAATTATATGTGTAACATTTATTAAATTAATGTGGAGAATTATTATTATTCAAATATGTAATTATGTGAGCTTATTGAATTAAATGAAATATTTATTTAAGCATGATGTTATTTTAATTTATTTAATTATTAATTAGAGATTTAATAATTTGATATAATTAATTAATGAGAAAATTAATTATGTGACTATGTGAATTTATGAGAAATTATTATATGTTATTTAATTAAATTAAATAAGATAATTAAATTATTGTGTAAGGATGTGACATAATTTAAACTATATGATATAAGAGTTATTAAATTAAATGAGAATAAGCCTTTTAAGGCTAGCCAAACATGGCACTAGTAGAGGTTGAGGGCAGTTAACCCATGATGGTTAACTGACCACAACGTGCCAGTTTATTTATTACGACGTCTTCTTTTCTCTTATTATTTTACTAAGTCTAGAGAATACTCAGAGAGAGTTTGTCAGAGATAATTAAAGTATTGAGAAGGAAATTAAGAGTGGGTGATTGAAGAAACATCTGAGTTTTCTAATATACACTTTATACTCTGGGTAAATTCTTCAAACCAAATTCTATTTTACGTTGTTTGAGTTTTATGAAAATGGCTTTCATTCATCCTGTAAAGTCTCTGTAATTGAGAAATTATGTTGTTATATGGATATATGTAATAATACGAGTAACATAACATATTATATATATATATATATTGCATGATTCCATATCATAAGTTTCGTAATATGATGACTTGCTATTTCAAAAATTTACAGAGTTTGGGTTTTGGCCATATGCCCTTATATGTGGTATTTAATGCGTTGATCATATATTATCCCTAAATTTTACACTTGTATATATTTATGCATGTTGATATGAAGAGACCAAAGTTTAAATGAACAAATTCGGTGTTATAACGAATCCTTAGTGTCAATTTTCATGAATTATTTTCAAAACCTTCAAGAACATCAAAGTCAGTGAAATTCACATATTTTAGTTCTGTGATTATGTGTTTTAATGGGTTAAAACCATTCTATAAATGTTGGGTATTGATTATATATGAATTCTAACATGTGGGTTTGTTTAATTTGGAGAATTAATTATCATGTAGTGTTTAATTATTTGAACTCGTGTTCTTCATGAATGGGAATCAAATTTCGAGTGTCAGCATGCATGGCCAACTCGTAATCGATGTCCCATGGCCAGAAAGTGCCAAGTACCGTGTCGCAGCGCAAGAGACCAAAGAGACAAAAGTGGCTCATGCCGCCACTTACCAAAATGTCCAGAAAATGCATTTTTTCCAAAATTCAAGTATAAAAATGTGTTAGTAATCTAGTCTAATGAACATAAAAACTTGTTAGACATATAATGAGATATTAAAATGAGTTTTTACCAAGTCAAGAAGACAATTACATGTTCATTGAATCGTTGATTATGTAATTAACTTGTTGTTCGTGTAGTATAATATTATATGAAAACAAGTATGGTAATTTGACTAAGTATAGTCATGAATTCGAGTTAGACAAAGAGTAAACTTATGATGTTTAGTACGTTATTATTGACTGGTATTGTAAACGTAATTGATATATAGGATTTAAATCAAAGAACGAGTTTAGTTAAAGTGTAATCTATGCACGAGACAAGTTTCCTAACCCTACTTGTCATTATTGTTCAAGTTTATTATTTACCTCGAGTAAATTATCATTACTATTATTCAAGTTCAAATGTTATATTAAAGATTGATTATCTTTTCAAAGTATGATTCAGTTATACAATAATTGTCCTATTGTATACTTCTTGAGATTATTATTCAAATCGAATATCATTATTATTGAACCTATTAGACTAGTGAACTTTATTGATTAAACTAGTCCTTAGTTGATGAACGTTCTAAATTTCAGAACCCTTATTGAATTATCCAAACCAAACTTCTTTTGGTACGGACTCAAATATCAAACTGAGATGAATAACCCTGCAAAGGGATTTACTTATGCGTTAGCGTTAAGATATTGTGCATAGTATGGTACTAAGGGCTGATCCCCCTAAGTACGAGTGGAAAGGTCCATAGTCTTATGACTGTTAAAGGTTTCAAGTATAACCCTTGATAACCTAGGACATAGTTCAAGGTCTTATGACCCTCAGAAATCTTTTGATTTTTGCTATTCATTCTTGATTCAAAAGTTGAGCTTTTATTTTAGAAGTTATTATTTCTCTCGCATGTTATTATTCATTGTTATATTGTTATACTTGTGGGAAATCATGCTCACTCTTGCTTAATAATAACATTGCAGTTAAGAACGAAAGAACCGACGAACCTTCCATTAGTAAAGGCATGGGCAAGGTTAACAAGTGATGAAGACTTGTTATTTTTATTAGATGATGTATTTATGCTTAAGACTTGAGTTAATGATGTTGTTTAAGACTTATTTGTTTATGATTCCGCATAGATGTTTAAGGTTAGTTTAACCTGGGATTGTATTATTATTATTCGGATGTTGTAACCCTTAAGGGGAAGATTTTTATTCTATCTATTGCATGGCTTGCATTTATTATGGGTAGATAGATAGATGATATTTGTACAATAAACACCAAATCCCGTGGAATTGAAGTACCCGGATTTGGGGGTGTCACATAAACCCTAAGGGTTGTAGCAAAAGATCATGTTGCCATTAAAATAAATGCTAAATGACCTTAATGCCCTTCTTGTATGTTTTTATATATTGAGTGCAAATCTTGCCAAAACTAGAGTTGTTTACCAACTATATATCTCCCATGTGCCATATATCTATTGTATCAGCCAACATGTTAGATCATATACATTGTATCTTGGATTAATTGCATAAGAAGTCAAGAAAGTAACTCACTTTACTTTTCCAAATAACCAAGACCATTCTCTCTCTAAAAATTCAAAATATAGAGTGAGAGTGTGTAAAAAGTTAAACTAATATCATGTGTTAGATCTCCAAGAACAAACAACAAGAATCAGATTTGAGATCAAGCATTAGAAAGGTATAAAAACCCTAAAATTTTTAGATCTTCAAGTTTGTAGTTAATGTTGTTGTTTGTTGGTTAAATATGTGTTAGATGGTGTCACATAGTGATCTGGGTTGTTGGATCATGGATCCATATCATATAGATGTACAAAAATCAAGTTTTTAGAAACTGTTCTTGAACCTTCATGAGTCGTCTGACAAGCAAATGTCAGGGACTCTAGATTCTTTTGTGTTACTTAGTTATGGTGTTTGAAGTTATATATGTGTAGTATGTCATGTAGACTGTGATCTAGAATTGGAAACAGGGTCATAGCATGTCTAGATTGTAAGTTATGTGCGGTCAAAACCAGTTGACCGTTCACGAAAATCAAATTCTGGGCAGCCCAAATTTCCACGAACCTCTTGACAACATTTTTGTGGCCTTAGATCTGGTTGTATGTTAATGTTTAGGCCTATTGGTTGCTTGATCTTTGAAGACTGTCATGTTCACTACATATTAAAGTCACTAGATAACTTAGATCATAACCATAACGAAAGATAATCTTGGTCAAAATAGCGTTGACCATCACGCCGGATGAAGATTCTGGGTAACCCAGATCTTCATCAGCCGATTTTTATGGCAAGGTTTGACCAGCCTTCATTGTTCATTTGTGTTATTGTTAGACAGATTTAATGTTGTGTTGTTGTATGACATCGTTACTACAAGTGTGAACTCAGAAATCACATAAATCAACCTTAGAGCTCAAGATCTAAGGATCTAAGTATAGCACCTTGTGTTGTCTTCATTTTCTAGAAAACCCAGAAATGAAGAACAGCGTTGTCAGACTTTTGGATTGCTTATATCTCTCTGATCTGATGTTGTATGTCCATGGAACAAATTGGTGATTGTAGTATTACATTAGTACTACAGTTCTAACCAAATTAAAAGCCCATCAACATAATAAACAAGAAATTAGAACCGGTCAAACTAGTAACCTTGTAGTCTGACATGAAGTTCAGGAAAAAGCTCAAGAACACTCAAGAACACCTATAGTGAAGGGTCTGTGGCTATAGGGTCATTTTTGTAATTATTAATTTCCAAAAATTAATTATTTTAATTAATAAATTGAAATAAATAGTTTTTAATTACTAAAAATACAAAATAAATTCTTAAAAATTATTTTAAAGTCTAAAAATTAGTTTTAAATTATTTTGGGTATATTTCATAAATATTTAATATTTTGGAATATAATGGTATTTAATTTATTTAATTATAATATTAAATAAATTATTTTAAAATGATTTTAATACATGAAAAATTGGGAAAAGAAAATATTTTAAGTTATTTTAGTGACTTTTAATATTTTGTGAGGAATTTCATTAATTAATTAATATTAATGATAATTAGTTTATTTAATAAATGTATTAAATAAATTATGGAAAAATCGAATTAATGTTTTATAAATTATATAAAAATAATTTAAGTGTTAGAAAAATATTTTAAGTTATAATATATAACTTTTAATATTTTGTCATGAAAATATTAATATTTTAATATCAAACATAATTATCGGATAATAAATTTAATTGTTTAAAAATCATATAAATGAGATTTTAAGGTATTAAAAATACTTTGATTTATTATAATATTATGACATGTATTTCATTAATATTTAATATTAAATAAATATTAATGATAATAGAATTAAGTGGTATTTAATTCATATAAATACGTTATTGATGATTGAAAAATCATGATAAATGGTAATAATTATTTAAGAATTATTACGAGCTTATGAAAAATATTTTGACTGATAATATAATTATTTAAGGTAATTGTTAAGTGTTAGGCAGAGTCTAATTGAACTTCAACTCGACGATTCTCTGTCTAAACCGTCGGGATGTCAGAATTGTGCCGAACTCGACTCAGACTGTAAAAGTTTAACTTGATGTTAAGTCTTATGTGTATTATAGACTGATAGGGTTATGTGATAATGTGTTTAGGTTATTTTAAATACTGTGATGATATTATTCTAATGTGTAGATCGGTATTATTTATATTAGGTTTTCAGACAAAGCTTATTAAATTGCATAGCGGTAATCAACGGTACAGGCAAGTCTTTCTTTAACTCGACCTCGAGTTGTATTATTCAATTATATTTATGGTTAATCATTTCTGATTGCCATGTCTAAGAATTATTAAATTGCACCTTGTGCGTATGACATGTATTCTTTAGGTATGAAAGGCTGATCACCTGCATTACCATTCGGTCCATATATATTTGTTCATGTTAAATGCTTGTTCAGTCAAAAAATTTGTTCATGCTAATTCACAACTATATTGTTGAATTATAGCCAGCTTATTATTCAAATTCTTTCAACCATGATATATCCTTAAATTATTGAACTTAAACTTGCTGGGAAAACTTATGCTCACCCTTGCTATATCATGATTAACATTGGAGATTAAGATGAATACGTCGTTTACAAGGAAAGGTCAAAGACAGTTCCAACTTTAGTATACGTGTGCAGTTAGATTTGTAATAGTAGTGTATGATAATATCTTTGTATGTCAGATAGGATAATGAATTGTGTATAAGTTAAGGTTACTCGACCTTGGGGTTAATGTGTAAAGTTTAATGTATAAACAATTTATGTTTATATCTTCCGCAATAGTTATAGAATGATTGTACCGGATCCGCGGTTATTTGGGACCCAGATTCGGGGCTGTCACAGTTGGTATCAAAGCTGTAGGTTATGAACCTTAGGTAGGAATACCTGAGACTAATAACCGCAGTGAATAGGATAAGATCTAACTCACATAGAGTTAGTTGGTCGGTAAGGATTCAAAGACAAATCTCGGCGAGTTATAAAGATACATAGTTTCCTACCTCTGATTATAAAGTTGAACAGTAGTGGTGAATAAATTGAGCCTAAAAGACTAAAATTATAATGATAGAAGATCGAAAAGTAAAACGATCATAGTATAGAAATGAATCATAATATATACGATGAGATCACCCCATGATCGGATAAGGTTATAGTATGAAGAAGGATCAAGCGAATGATTGAACAGTTTACAGCAAGATTGTTGCATGTGTGTCTATGAATTGGTACAGATTCAGGAAATGATTATGAATATGGATTAAATGAAATTCGTATTGAGAAGGGAGTTAAGATTAGGTGGGGAATTCAATTGAGGACTCACGTCAGCAGCTAAGTTGTATGATTCTTCGTATGGGAGCTGAATTGTACTTGGTGTAACAACCACTTAGTTTCTGGCACTGATAATCATTGAAATGTTTGTGTCACGCTATTTGTTATATGCATGTTAAGAGGGTGATTCATTTCTCATGTATATATCAGATAGATAGGTTTTAAGTAGAGAATATTAGGTTAAGTACGAGTTCTTAAAACTCATACTCATGGTACGTTCGTGACTCATGATTATATGAAATGTTTATGAACCCCTCAGCGAATGAACGCCAAAGGTCTGACTAGGACAAGTTCTTAAACTTATATGATTGTGGAAAGTTCCTGAACTCATGAGTGTGGTTTGACAAACTGGGTAGAACTATGTGTAAATGGAATATTGAGGATTATAGGAGCAGATAGATTGATTAAGCAATTGATCATTAGTGGAGACATTAGGTTTTCCAAATCTCCTAGTTGTGTTAGATTTCAAATTTTTTGACATCAAGCTAAATACGCACTATGTGCCTTTTTGAAAATGAAATTTTATTTTATTTTATTTTATTCAGCTCTTGGTGACCATTGTGTATGCGTGGACTTCGGGCCACCGACACGATCGTTACCTGTTGAGATGATAAAACAAATTTGAAATGAATTTTTTTAAACGGTTTAAAGAATAGTCTACGCTACTTATTTTAGCTAGACGATAATGATTTGAAATACCAAAATATATTTTATCTATCACTTATGTACCATGTAACCTGGTGCAGAGATGATACAAAGTTGATGGAGTTATAAATGTAGGAATACTTAGTGTGAATTCGATCTAAAAATCATTGTTCCATTATTGTATGATGTGTTATGACAAAGTCACTAGATGACGGCATCCTCAAACGAGTTGTTAATACAGTTCGGCAGCATGGCGTCATTTTTAAACTATTTTAAAATTTTAATTTGCCAACGGCGTTTGGCTACACACATTCGTAATTCGATTGAAGTTGATTATTGATATGAGTCTAAGCTATTTTTATTCAGCTAAACCAACGTTTATGAAAATTCTAAGCGTTCTTTGAAATTTTCCCGAACCAAATTATTTTGGGGCGGAATTCGATTAGACTGAGGTAAAATTTTTGTGCCTATGGAAGTGACAAAAAATAGATTCCACCAGCCGTACTTAATAAGTACAGGGCATATCGGGCTAATTACCCACTATGTCCGTAAGTTATGACGGTTTGCGGATGAATTTTCCTATAACCTTTGCGAAAATGGCAGACAATAGTATGTATATCCCCTCAGCACAATTTCAAAATTTTAACTCTTATCATTACTACAAAACAGTAAATAGATAACGCGGAAAAAATATTGTGGTTTCAGTTAGAAAAACATCGTGGTTAAGGGTGTCATCTATTTGAAACCCTTACACAAAGTTTTTAAAACATTGTAGTTAAGCACAATACACAACGTTTTTTTAGGAAAAAAACATTGTAGATTTGTTTTCCAAAAATTAGCAGATGATTAAAAACGTTGTAGAAAGTATGATTCCACAACATTTTTTGGATAAAAATGTTGTTGTTTAGTATATCAGACAACGTTTAGGCACATTTACACAACGTTTATAATGTGTCATCTATTTAGACAAATTTATATAACGGTTTTAAAACGTTGTAGTGTGACTTAAAAATGTTGTAATACATGCATATAACATTTGTTTTTAAATATCGACCATAGAAAGCAACAACAGACAACATTTTTAACCAATTTAATCAACGTTTAGAAGGTGTCATTTATTTATACAAATATACAACATTTTTTAAATGTTGTAAATAAAAAAAAGAAAAAAAAGGTTGTGGTTCACCTATATTACCAATGCACCTGCAATATGCTAATGCCATGATATATAGCCAAAATGTATCAACCATTCAAAATATATCCCAATAATACCATTCGTTTACATTTCAAATTACTACATCCACAATATCAATCCAAGTATTTAACTGCTATGAAAGAATGGGTATTCAAATATTTCCAATGAAAAGTAAAGAGATGTTCAATTTCATAAATACCAAGGATAGGCTCTGCTACAGTTCATCCTTCATCTTCCTCACTTCTGAATGAGTCACTGTACCTGGTGAATTTTGAATAGCTTCCTGGTGAATTTTCTCGAGTTCTTTAGCAATACCAGAAATCCTTCTTTAGGTTTTCTCACTTTGTATGAGTTGGGAGTACACCTCGTGCTTTATATCACTCATGGTCCTTTTAAGTTCCATTGCTTCATCAAGTTGCTCAACATGCCTAGAATACTTGGCACCAGCCTCTGTTAAAGCCTCCTTAATTTTAAAAGTAGGTTCTCCATAATTGAGTTTATCCGCCAAATCCATTGCGGTTTCGATGATTATTAATGGCATTGACGTTGGCAGATGTAAAGCTCAAAGAAAAGGCTTACTATCCGAAAGAGAGGTGGAATGTTAGAGGAAAAACCCGAAAACAATTATAAGAAACTTAATACCTCATTATAATTAGAGTAATATATACGATATGTGAAACATAATTGGAAAAGTAATATTTATTTAAACCATAGAACCAAGAAAAAGCGAGATAAGCTATTGCGAGATCAAAAGAACAAGATGATATTCAAGCGGTGAAATTATCCACACAATAAAATGTTAGCACACACATACCGTGGATGACATTTCCTTGTGGCGATGTGCATGATTCTATTACCCTTGTTGTCATGTTCATTTAATATGGAATGATCATAAAACAATAACTACTCTATAATGTAAGTATCCCGACCTTTTACGGCTATATGAAGTGCGATCGACCTTTCTTATCTTTGATGGAAACAATTTTTGGATCTCCGTCTAGAAGTGCTTTCACCACACGTAAGGCGGCTATATCGCATAAACATTGTGCAATGCGCTTTTCCCATTCTTCTGTACTATCCTTATCGACCTCACATCTGCATCTAATATGGCATTCACTACCTCTAAATGGTCCTTTTCTACAGCTGAATACAGGGGGCTAGTGTTTGAGGAATCACATGATTTACAAAGCTCAGGCAACTGTTGCCTCTTTTTTTTAGTTCTAACAAAAAATCTCTAACTCATGCAAGCATACATGTGTCAACAAGTAATACAGAGCAAGTAAAGTATCGATCCCACAGGGAAAGTTGTTTAATTTAAATTACTATGCATCAATTAAATCACTATATTTATATGCTTAAACTAATGACTATAATTGGTTTGTTATTCTAATCGCAAATAACGATTAAAGCAATAATAAAGAGGTAATAAATCAAATATGAAAGTAATGAGATCCTAACTTCATTTAATATTTCATTTAATCACCACTATCATGCAAGACTTGTTCACATATCACAGGAAAGTAGCCAAGAGCACTAAAAGAGTCATATCTATTTTTCAATGTACTATGACCTACTTACACAGCATCCACAAGCGATAGACTCTATGTAATCATTGATATAACCAAAATCACTATATGTCTATGTGAAATTGCAATTATATTGAATTTAAGCACAAGCTCTTATTCTAACTCATACGGTGAAACAGTATATGTCTATCCGGTTCACTTAAATACATAAGCCATATAAAATAAATTTCTATGTCGTATGCTATCATGATTACAAACCATACTTGCATGTTTATTGTCAATTCCATACAAGTATTAAAAGCGAATGGTGATCAAGCATTTATACATACAAAATAATCATGATAGAAATCCCATATGCTATGTGAAACAATCCAGCATTCAAGCATGCAACCAAACTACATATTAAAATCCGTTAGAATCCCATAATGGAGTTTAGTTCATGACTGAACCAAAAGCCATTATGGGATCAAAGCTAAACATGGCTAATAAGCAAGCAATTGAAAGATGAAAGATAGAAACGATCAAACCAATTGCTGATTACAATCCACTATTAACGTTCAGATCCTCATATAAATCCAGCAATTGCTAATAAAAATCCACACTGATAGAGAATCCCAAGAAGAATAAGAAAAATAGAATTAGGCTTCGCTCTATGTTGGAATCTCTCTCCGAGTGTAAACCCTAGTTTTTAAAATGAATATACGTAAAACTGAATAATAATCCTTCTTCTGACACCAGTCAGAAATCGTTTAAAACCAATTACAACCCTTTTAATTAAAAATTAAAATAAAACAAATAAGCATTAAGGGTGTGTACTTGGCTCCCCGAAGGTACTACTTCTTGGCGGGCGTATTAACTTTGCAGTGTCATTTTGTCCATCCAGTACTGCAAGTGCACGCGTTCCCAAGTTTGTCCTTCCGCGCGGCTTCTACAATTTTGAGTTCGGTTACTTCTGCTTGAATCGACCGTGATCATTCGCTTATACGCCTTTGTCCATCCACGCTTAGTCTTCTGTTCCGCTTGATCCTTATGCCATGCATATCCCAGCTTGTGCGTCGCTTCATGCGTCCATTCGCCTCGTGCCTTCTAATTCCACCAAATTAAGTCATTTTCTTTACTTTTTCGCCAAAAGGAGTTTTAAGTAAATGCAATACAAAATAACATGAAATGCGACTAAAAATACACTAAAATGTACTTGAGATGGGTATAGTGCGCGTGAATTGGTATTCAATAAGTAGGTATAAAACCCACTAATCAAATAACCCCAAACTTGAACTGTTGTTTTCCTTCAAGCAATGCATACTAATGAACAATGAAAATGCAGCTAAAATTCTATGCAACTAAGCTATGATGCAAACTAGTTTCACATAGTTCCAGCTATCACAAAAATTCAGTCTAAAATGCCTCAGCGAATTTTTCCAAGTTCAAGAATATAGATTCAAACCAAACTGTAGACATAATGTCGTATACTCAGATAATTCATAAATGTTATAGATATGCTGTGTGTGTGTGGTATGTTCACCAAAACATGATTTAAACAAAGAATACACATACTAAATTGCTCAAAATAGAGAATTATAGTTTAAATCAAGAATCATGTATACATATGCAACGAAGACTATTCCAACATATCAAAACAAACTGAGGTTCAACATTGGGCTTAACTGCTTTATTTTTACTCACGAGGGCAATTTTCGCACTTTCCCGCGGTGTTTATTTCTATTTTTCCTTTTTTTTCTTTTTTTCACATGACTGTGCAATGTCTTACTCCATTAGGCAACTCTGCTACCCCTTAGTGAGCTTTCAACCAACGACTCCCAGACCATGAAAGACCTTAGGGCGCTAGGTGTAGAGACAATCCCCTCAAGCATTTTTACTCAAGTAGCTGTATTGAAAATAAGACTAGCCACGTTATTACTATATATATATATATATATATATATATATATATTTTATACATAGATACCCATGTTTTCCCCAAAGTTTGAATGACAACGTTTTCGCAAGTCTACATCCATGTTTCACATATTTCTCTTTTTGACACTACATTTTCTATTGAGCAAAACAACACATACTTCTTATACCTACAAGTGATTGTGAACACACTCGTGCAAATCGAAAGCATATAAACAGCAACATGAACTTAATCGTGTAAAACATTATAGCTAGGTTCATGTTATCCAACATACTCAAACAACTTTCAAAAATTTCACTATCATCATCGGCTAGACAAAAATTTCCATACGGCAAGAACTGTGAGACATGCAAACTAAAAATGAACATGCAAATAAACATGCAGCTATATGCAAAAATAAACTATATAATGCAAAAATTAAACTAATCATGCAAAAACAACTACATGCAACTATACTAATACCCCAATACCCTCAAACTTATAATATTCAATGCCCCATTGAATGAAGGTAAAGGGTAATGAAAACTCCCCTAATGATCAGTAGTACCACCCTCCTCGGGTGGTGAATCTGGTGGTGGATATGGCACTAATGTCCCGAACTGAGGCCACACTAGCGTCGTTCCTTGTTGCACAAAAGCTTCGGCCAAGGCCCTCGTGAGTCCCGTCGTAAATGTACCGAAATTATCGTACATGGCATCGACTTTGCGCTCCAACCTTCGGAGCTAGCGACCACCATGGGCAGCAGGTGCTTGCGTGGATGGGCCTGCCTCATCTGTCTGTGGGGGCTGTTGTGACGGCTCTGGGAAAGTAGGCTGAATGATAAAACCTAGTCACGCGGATGCGGTACACCTCCTGCCCAATCCTCAAATTTTGTAATTTGTGGCATAAGTTATATCCTGGCTTGGGTATTGCATTTGTTCGTTGCCCCAGTTGCATCCCTGATTAGCACATAGCATAACAACCACTGATGCGTGTGGAATGCTCCTAATGGTGCCTGCCCGCAGATATCGCAACATATTCTGATGGATGAGATGACCAATGTTAATGTATTTCCCGGTGATTATGCCCCACAGAATAATTGCCCTCTCCGCTATTATTTCGTGCTGATGAGAGGAGGGCACGAGCTTGGCACATACGAACAAATTCCACGCCTTTGCATATCGGTTCAGGGCGGCGGCTGGGATTATGAGAGGTTGATTTGTGCCGACTTTATTAGTCCATTTCGTGCCAGGCATGCACAATTCAACAATAACCAACTCCATGTCTTTCTCCAAATGTGCACCGGTGACCCAATTAGCAGCTCCCGTTGGCAGTGTATCGGCAAGTCGAAAAATGGCGCGGATGGCACGGGGTCTGTAATCTATCTCAAAACCGTGAACCGTGGATATACCGCTCATGGTGACCTTGGCGTTGGCATAAAACTCTCGGACTACGCTCATCAGAATGGGCGTGGGAGTGGCAGTCAGTCCACCGCAGCCTCTTTCATGAATCATGGCACACAACTGACCATCATGCCCCTCTGGTTTGAAACCGCGCACCTTGATAAACGTCTTCGCCATAATTCGGTAATACTCCTGCTGAGCTTCCAAGTTGAGAAACTTGGTGTAATCAACAATATCCTCCCCTTGAATGCCCGAGGAGGATGAAGAAGAAGATGAAATAGAGCATGCTCGTTTAGGCCCAATTTGCAGTTGATAAAGATTGCACAGATGATATGACTGAGAAAGAAGAAAAAAAAATGATGATATTACTGAAAGTAGTATACACACAAGCCAATCATGTTTGATGATAAAGCATATACTTTGTAACAATCTTATTTATTTATTAATAAAAAGTATTAATTTATTAAAGGCTTTTAATTATCTACATGATGATGTTTTATAATATGTGATAAACCCATAGTTTTAAGCAATGCTTTTAGAATAATGATGATGATCATTCTAATGAGATCTAAATTCTTAGAAAGCTTAAAACTAAAATAGTTCCCAATCGTTGGATTACTAAATTGGGGATTAGTGAATCCGGATAGATTGGTACATACGTTGTTTGCTCATTGGATGAGGATGATTGATCTCATGATCATTTGTGTGGAGACACTATAGCAAGTATGTAGGTGCTTATTAGAGACTAAGTTCACTGAACGTGGCTCGCTAAGGAATACCTAATGGAGTTTTACTTGCATGTCAATAGGAATTCCTATAGTGATAGTAGTACAAGTGATCCTTGGACTTGAGATCATCGTAGTATCTTGTGTAAGATGAATTATGCTTTGACTTATTCCTTAAGACCCTTAGGGTATATCAAAGGGTATGCTTGGGTATAATAAGTCATACATGGAGATAATGTATGATCAATAAAGAATCTACCACTTCTAGTAAAAGAAGAGAAATGTCTTATGTGATTCAATAAATGACAACCCAGTAGTCCTTGGCCAAGGCAGAATGAAATTAGAAAGGATTTTCTAATTTACATTATTTGGTGTTGTGCATTTAAGAGTCGAAATACATATAATTAAATAAAATAAGACTTGACAGTAATTCCACGTCTTATATTTAATTGGAACATTGTATGGTGGAAGGATTGAATTTTACGGTAACTATTTACTCAAAGGTTCTTTTATGATAAATGTTAAAATCTATATTATTTGGAAAGTCATTGATCGCTAGGGAGGCTTATCCTTATTGTAGAATAAATATTATTTATTTAAATAAATTAATATTTTAATTTATTTATTTAAATAAGATTAGAATTGTTCTAATTGATTTATTCACAACCGGTTTAATATGGAGAACCTAAAGGGTCACACCATAAAAGGAAGAATAATTATTTAAGAAGTTAATGGCATAATCGTAATAATAAGTTAAGTATATTTAATTTAATCTATGGTGATAGAATAAATTAAATAGCTTAATATTTATTATTTAATATTTTGGAAATATTAAATATAAATTAATAAAAGGAGTCTTATTATTATTGTGACGCCCCCAAAATTAGGTATACATCACCCATCTTGAGTCGCAAGATACATAGTATGTAATTCAAATACAACTTAATAATACAAGCTGCAGGTATACAATACGACAAAACATAAACTGTGAGTTTGAATACAAATATTGTCTACTAGAGAGTATACAAACTCAAAAGAAGTCCTCATTACAATTATTATCACACTATTTCACAGAATAGTGAGGACTACTAATGCACCATCTAGGACCATCACTCCGTTCCCCTACTCGTTCCAGCTATATTCTCATTTCCTGAAGAGAACAGTGAAAGAAAGGGTGAGCTCAACTAGCCAAAGAAGAAAAATTATGACTAAGATAATGCGAATAAATTATCATTAGCCTTAAGCGATGTTAAGGTTAAATCGACAATATAACAAACATCAAGTTTAACGGCTAATGAACAAGCAATCCATTAAAAGAGTCAAGTAGAGAATAAAATCTACTATCTTTTATGATTTAAAAGGTTTTTCATCACTTTTATCATTTGGGACTCATTTTAATAAATAATCCACATCATCGAATCACCTCGCACTACTACCAATGATATTCTTTAGTATCACGACCATAATTATCCATGCACTACGGGCCAAGAATATTTGTGTATTCATTAATGGTCATGATCATGCCAACAACTGTCCATCAATGCACTACGGGCCAATGAGGACTTTTAGAACATCATTTGTAACATTACGGTCATGATTACACCGAATAATCCCTGGTTATAATCATACCAAGTCCATCTTTGCACTACAGGCCACAGATGACTTTCAAAAAATATAAACATGAGGATGATGACAATGATATAAGAATTCAATAAAACAAGTTCAAGAATTAATTTATCCAGGAACTAATAATGTCCAAATTGTCAACATGATCTTCGCTTTGTAGAGTAAAATTCAAGAATGCTCGAGAAGAATATTTCCATGAAAAGATTTGGATGAAGCGCAAATATCAAGGATATTCCACTAATTTCATGGCGTATAGAAGTCAAAACTTTAACCAACCGAGTACAATAAAGAATGGAATAACAAAAGAAATCACCATACATGCGGTATTAGCAGACAAAGTTATTCCAACAGAATACTAAATAACGGAACGGTCAAAGTAAATTGCATTGCGCAAGCGAGGATGTTCCAATGTAATAATAAAGAATGGAATAACAATGAAATCACCATGCATGCAAAGATTTAGATAGACAAAAGTTATTCCAACAGAATACTAATAAGGACGGAATCAGGTCCGGCGTAAAATGCACAGACAGGATATTCCAACAGAATAATAAAGACAGACCGTCGGTCCAGGTAAAAAACGCACGCATGGATATTCCAAATGAATAGTAAAAGAGGCGGAATCAGTCCGGCCAGAAACGCATGATGCATGGATATTCCAAATGAATAGTAAAGACGAAATATTAGAAGAATATCACCAAGTATAGGGTAGTCCGCGTATACTGGTTATTCCAGCAGAATAATAAAGAATGGTATAACAGAAGTTCTCTTCATGAATACAAAAGAATAACACCCATTACGAGTACAACAAATAATATTCCCTACCTTAAGAAGAAGAGTACTAGATATATAAGTAGTGAAGTAATGTAATACTTTCTTCTTCTCTCTCTATAGTTTATCTCTAGAGTTTGGTGAATTGTAAGAAAATAATGAAGGAATGAGCTTTATTTATAGAAAAATGGGTACATAGTAACTAACTCATGAACGGCCCAGATTGATTTACTTTAATCTAACGGTCCATATTTAAAGCAAAATCTTTTAAATAAAATATAATATATTCTATTTATAATCTAATAAAACGAATAACTTTATAAAAGATTTTACTATGCAAACATTATGCAAGCACTATTCAAACACTATGCATAATAAAATATAATATATTCTAATTATTGTCTAATAAAACAGATAACTTTATAAAAGTATTTTGTTTTATATAAAAAGATTTTACTATGCAAAACACTATGCATACACTATGCAACACTATGCATAATAGAATATAATATATTCTATTTACGTAATAACTTTATAAAAGTATTCATTTTTTATATAAAGATTTTTACAGATTATTACAATAATAATACCAACAAAACTGAGTGACTTATCACGTAAGCATCAATAATTAATACCGTGTGCTACTATACAACCATGCGTATTACTGTAGTTTTAACACCGGGTGTTTCAATAATTAACGGTAAAACTTCCGCCGTTATTTTCATAAAGTATTTTTTTCGTTTTCTCAATCCGATAATAATTCCGTTGTAGGGTCCACCAATGATTGTCTTGTTGTATGAATATTCCTGTTAAAAACGAATATTCCCGACCAATCAAATATTATATAACAACTTGCGTACTTTGCAAAATTTATAAATATTACCCACAACTATAACATTATATCAATTTCACTCCATAATATTTAAAAATAATATTTATAGAAAATTCATCTTTATTCAAAAAGTTGGGGTTTTACAATCTCCCCTTCTTATGAAATTTTGCCCTCGAAATTAGGGTACGTACCTGGTATATTGAAGAGGTAAGGATACCTTGATTTCATTTTTGATTCTAACTCCCAAGTCATTTCCACAACATCGTGGTTTCTCCACAAAACTTTGACTTGAGGTATAACATTGGAGCGTAGAATATGTTCCTTCTTATCCAAGATTTGAACAGGAACCTCTTCATACGTCAAATCTTCCGCTATTTTGTCCGGTTCTAACTCAATAATGTAGTTCGGGTCTTCCACATATTTACGTAACATCGATATGTGAAAAACGTTATGAACACGAGACATACTTGGCGGTAAAGCGAGTCTATAAGCCACAGTTCCTACTCGATCGAGGATTAAAAATGGGCCAATGAATCGAGGATTGAGCTTTCCTCTCTTTCCAAATCTCGTAACTCCTTTCCACGGAGCAACTAACACATGATCTCCTATATCAAATTCCACGTCCTTTCGATGAAGATCAGCATAACTCTTTTGTCGATCTTGTGAGGTTTTTATACGTTGTCGGATCGTTTAAATCTTTTTCGTGAGTCATACGTATTCAACTCTGGTCCCAACAACGTTGCTTCACCCCACCTCATCCCAAAGATCTTCGAGAACGACACTTTCTTCCATACAACGCTTCGAATGGAGCCATGAAAATACTTGTTTGATAACTATTGTTGTAGGAAAACTCCACCAATGGTAAGAACTTATCCCAACTTCCCTTGAAGTCAAGGACACAGAGTCTTAATAGATCTTCAAGAGTTTGAATCGTCCTCTCCGACTGCCCGTCCGTCTAAGGATGATATGCCGAGATAAATCATAAATCCGTGCCCATAGCTTTTTGCAAACTAACCCAAAATCTTGAAGTGAATCTTGGGTCTCAATCAGAAACTATGGATACTGGCATACCATGCAATCTTACAACCTCGATTATGTACATACGAGCAAGACGTTCAAGTGTATAAGTTTCTCGTATCGGTAAGAAATGAGCAGACTTGGTCAATCTATCAACAATGACCCAAATCGGATCTATGCCTTGAGAAACTTTGGGAAGACCGATAACGAAATCCATGGTAATGTGCTCCCACTTCCATTCTGGAATTTCAAGTGGTTGCAATGGACCTTTTGGTACTTGATGCTCCGCCTTGACTCGTTGACACGTTAGACACATTGAGATAAACAGCGCTATCTCTCTCTTCATATTTCTCCACCAAAATGTATGACGAAGACCACAATACATTTTGGTACTCCCGGGATGGATTGCAAACGGTGTGTTGTGCGCCTCCATCATGATTTTATACTTTAACTCAGGATCGTTAGGAACACAAAGTCTGGAGTTGACTCGAAGTATTCCTTCATCATCGATTCTTGCTTCCGGCATCGCACCTTCTTGCACTTTCTTCCTCATACGCATCAGCTCCGGATCTGTAACTTGAGCAGCTTTAATTTTATCAATTAAAGTCGGTTCTACTCATATATTTGCCATCATCACGTGGGTCTCTGGAGTCTTTATCTCTATCTCCATCCTTTGCAAGTCATATAAAATGGGCCTTTGCATCGACAATATTCCACTCGTACCCGCACATGATCTTCTACTCAATGCGTCAGCTACTACGTTCGCTTTTCCAAGATGGTATTGGATGGTATGATCATAATATTTCAACAGTTCAAGCCAACGTCGTTGTCGCATGTTGAGTTCCTTTTGAGTGAAGAAATATTTGAGGCTTTTATGATCCGTAAAGATCTCCATTTTCTCCCCATACAAGTAATGCCTCCAAATCTTTAGTGTGAAGACAATAGCTGTCAACTCTAGATCATGAGTAGGATAATTCCTCTCATATTCTTTGAGTTGTCGTGAGGCATAGGCTATGACTTTCCCATGTTGCATGAGAACACATCCTAACCCTTTGCCCGAAGAATCACTGTAGATGACAAATCCCTCCGAACCAGATGGTATTGTCAGAACAGGTGCTGAAATGAGTCTCCTCTTGAGTTCTTGAAAACTCTTCTCACATTCCTCGCTCCAACCGAACTTTGTATCATTTTGAGTCAGCTGAGTTAGTGGAGTAGCGATTCGAGAAAACCCTTCTACGAATCTCCGATAATAACCAGCTAAGCCGAGAAAGCTACGACTTGATCCATCGATTTAGGTTGCTCCCAGCTTTGAATAGCTTCAATCTTTACTGGATCAATAGATATTCCATGACTTGATGCCACGTGCCCAAGGAATGCTACTTCCTCAATCCAGAACTCGTTTTCTTTAACTTGGCATAAAGCTTATATTCACAAACCTTTTGGAGTATCAGCCTCAAGTGTTGCTCATGATCTTTACGGCTTTTGGAATAAATAAGGATGTCATCAATAAAGGCGACCACAAAGTGATCTAAATATTCCTTGAATACTCGGTTCATCATATCCATGAAGGCAAAGTAGAGCATTAGTCAATCCAAAGGACATGACTAGGAATTCATAATGCCCGCATCTTAGGAGTTCGAAAGTCGTCTTTGGAATGTCATCGGTTCTAATCTTCAATTGGTGATATCCGTAAGCGAAGATCAATCTTTGAAAAGAATTTGGCTCCTTGCAATCGGGTCAAACAGGTCATCAATACGTGGCAATGGATACCTATTTTTGATGGTGACATGATTCAACTCCCAATAATCAATACAAAGTCGCATACTCCCATCTTTCTTCTTCACGAATAGAATAGGAGCACCCTAAGGAGACGTACTAGGACGAATGAAACCAATATCTAACGATTCTTGCAATTGGGTCTTTAACTCCTGAAGTTCAATAGGAGCCATTCAATATGGGGCTTTAGAAATGGCTTTTGTACCGAATTTCAAGGTCGATACAAAATTCAATTTCACGCTCTGGGGGTAGGCCAGGAAGTTCTTCAGGAAATACGTCAGGAAATTCATTAAAAATAGAAATATCATTCAAAACTGACGTATTTTTGTTTATATCTGTGATATGGGCTAAGAAAGCTTGACATCCATTTTTCAATAAACGAATAGCTTTATGGCTTGAGATGACCGTGATTGATTTTAATGGTTTGGTCGCTTGAATTCGCATAATAGGTTGATTAGGAATATGAAAGCTAACAACCTTACGAAAACAATCAATTTTAGCATGATGAGTAGTTAACCAATCAATCCCTAGAATCACATCAAATACAAGTATTTTCAATGAAATAAGATCAACAGGTAATGTGAGGGTACCGATTTGAACCAAACAAGACTTATAAGCGGTGGATGTAATGAAGGTTTCTCCCAACGGAGTTTCTACAGATAAGTCAAAGTCTAATTTCTCCGGAGTCAAATTTAATCGTTGAGCGCAAGTAGGAGAAATAAAAGAATGGGTAGAACCGGTAGCAAATAAGGTATAGACTTCGCTAGAGTTTATGATAAGCTTACTCGTGATGACCTCATTCAGGTTCCTTGCTTTCTGGGAGGTCACAACAAACGCTTTCCCTTGCACTACCGGCTTTGACTTTTCTGGGACGGCTTTTGGTGCCTCCATCCTGGCTGAACTTGTCTTCGGTGAATGACAAAATCGGGCTAAGTGACCTTCTCTTCCACAATTATAACATGCTTTGGACGGCATCGCGCAGTTTGGACTGATGTGTCCCTCCCCTCCGCATTTGAAGCATATGATAGGTGGTCGTTCTCCTTCCTTAACAACGGGTGCTGGTGCTGACGTCCTTCCATCATTGTTGAATCTCCTTTTCTTGAAATGTTCATTTTTACTGTCTTGGCCATGATTACCACCGAAGTGGTTACCATTTCTGGCATGTTGATTCCCTCCACGTTTGTTGTCACCGTTTCGATGACTGATACCACTGATATTTTCATGCTGCCGGCTGCTTTCTCTTGGTTGCATTGACTCGTTACCGCGCTCTAATAACTGAGCCCTATTTACAACATCTGAGTACAAACACAGTTTATGAGAAATAAGATATTGACGTATCTCCGGTTTCAAACCTCTTAAAAACATTCGCGTCATTCGCTCCTCATTATCGACCAAATGGGATGCAAACCAGGATAACTCCGCAAATTTAGCCTCGTATTGCGACACGGTCATATTGTTTTGTTCCAATTTGATAAACTCTACTTCTTTCATATATGAATAATACTCGGGAAAGTACTTGTCATTGAATAGCTCTTGGAACTTCTCCCAAGACATCTTGAGTGCGGCCAGTTTAATGCGTTTATAGATTTCCACCGATGAATCGCCTCTTCACGCAACATAAAGGTGGCAAAGGGAACGCTTTTTTGCTCTCGGAGCATCCCAAGACATCAAATATCTTGGTGATCTCGCTTTATCCATGCTTCCGCCTTAAGTGGTTTTGGCTCTCCAATAAACTCCGGTGGTCCCGGCTCCTTGAACTGTTTAGCGTTGGATTGGCCGTGAGAGAGTTTCCAGTGTTTCCACCTTTATTTTGGACAGGAGCCGCTCTCGCCTGATGTTGCATGAATTGCATAAAGCCTCTGAACAATCCATCATTCATCATTTGGTCCATGCTGTTGTTTGCATGAGGATTGTCGCCTTCCTGATGCACATTATCTTGATTATTGATATGTGGAGACTCAACGGTCTCTTGTGCTCCATTGTAATTCTCAACATTCTCGGATGTCATTTTCAGACACTGCCACAAAACAAAGGTTAATTAACATATAACATATTATCCCTATACTTTGACCGACCAATTAAATACCAAATAAACTTAGGTACGTCATACTAGCGAAGGAATTCCCCGTCTCTCCCCTCCTAGTTCTAGTCTTACATCTTAGCCAGGGATCATATCCCTAAGCTTTGATACCAACCTGTGGACGCCCCAAAATTAGGTATACATCACCTATCTTGAGTTGCGGATACATGGTGCGTAATTCAAATACAACTTAATAATACAACTAGCAGTGTACAATACGACAAAACATAAACTATGAGTTTGAATACAAATATTTTCTACTAGAGAGTATACAAACTCAAAAGGAGTCCTCATTACAATTATTATCACACTATTTCACGAATAGTGAGGACTACTAATGCACCATCTAGGACCATCACTCCGTTTCCCACTCGTTCCATCTATATTCTCATTTCCCGAAGAGAACCGTGAAAGAAAGGGTGAGCTCAACTAGCCCAAGAAGAAATATTATGACTAAGATAATGCAGAATAAATTATCATTAGCCTTAAACAGTGTTAAACTGATACAATATAACAAACATCAAGTTTAACTGCAGCGGAACAAGCAATCCATTAAAAGAGTCAAGTAAAGAATAAAATCTACTATCTTTTATGATTTAAAAGGTTTTTCATCACTTTTATCGCTGGGACTCAGCTTAATAAATAATCCACATCATCGAATCACCCCTACACTACGGCCAAGGATATTCTTTAGTATCACGACCACAATTATCCATGCACTACGGGACAAGAATATTTGTGTATTCATTAATGGTCATGATCATGCCAACAACTGTCCATCAATGCACTACGGGCCAATGAGGACTTTTACTACATCATTTGTAACATTACGGTCATGATTTACAAGAATAATCCTCGGTCATAATCATACCAAGTCCATCTATGCACTACAGGCCACAGATGACTTTCAAAAAATATAAACATGAGGACGATGACAATGATATAAGAATTCAATAAAACAAGTTCAAGAATTAATTTATCCAGGAACTAATAATGTCCAAATTGTCAACATGATACTGCTTTGTAGAGTAAAATTCAAGAATGCTCGGAAGAATATTTCCATGAAAAGATCTTTGGATGAAGCGCAAATATCAAGGATATTCCACTAATTTCATGGAGTATAGAAGTCAAAACTTTAACCAACTGAGTACAATAAAGAATGGAATAACAAAAGAAATCACCATGTATGTGGTAATTCGCATAGACAGGTTATTCCAATAGAATACTAAATAACGGAACGGTCGGTGAGAAATTAAATGCAAGAAGCGGGATGTTCCAATGAGAATAATAAAGAATGGAATAACAACGAAATCACCATGCATGCGGTACTTGCCGCATAGGCGAGTTATTCAACGAGAATACTAATAAGGATGGAATCAAGTCCGGCGTAAAACGCATGCATGTGATATTTCAACGAGAATAATAAAGATGAAATCGAATTAAGGCAAAACGCATGCAGACGGGATATTCCAATAGAATAGTAAAGGCGGAATCGGTCGGCCAGAAAACGCATGCACGAGAATATTCAAATGAATAGTAAAAGATGAGAATATTAGAAGAATATCACCAAGTATAGGGTAGTCCACGTATACTGGTTATTCCAGCAGAATAATAAAGAATGGAATAACAGAAGTTCTCTTCATGAATACAAAAGAATAACACCCCTTACAAGTACAACAAATAATATTCCCTACCTTAAGAAGAAGAGTACTAGATATATAAGTAGTGAAGTAGCAGAATACTTTCTTCTTTCTCTCTAGAGTTTCAGTGAATTCGTAAGAAAATAATGAAGGAATGATCTTCTATTTATAGAAAAATGGACTGCATAGTAACTAACTCATGAACGGTCCAGATTGATTTACTTTAATCTGATGGTCCATATTTAAAGTAAAATCTTTTAAATAAAATATAATATATTCTATTTATAATCTAATAAAACGAATAACTTTATAAAAGATTTTACTATGCAAACATTATGCAAGCACTATGCAAACACTATGCATAATAAAATATAATATATTCTAATTATTGTCTAATAAAGCGAGATAACTTTATAAAAGTATTCTATTTTATATAAAAAGTTTTTACTATGCAAAATACTATGCAGAACACTATGCAACACTATGCATAATAGAATATAATATATTCTATTTATAGAATAACTTTATAAAAGTATTACATTTTTTATATAAAAGATTTTACGTATTATTACATTAATAATACCAACAAAACTGAGTGACTTATCACGTAAGCATTAATAATTAATACAGTGTGTGCTCTTATGCAACCATGCGTAGACATCGTACTTTTAACACTTAGGGTGTTTCAACAATTAACGGTAAACCTCGCCATTATTTTCATAAAGTATTTTTGTCGCTTTCTCAATCCGACAATAATTCCGTTAAGGGTCCACCAATGATTGTCTTGGTTGTGCGAATATTCCTGTTAAAAGCGAATATTCCCGACCAATCGAATATTATATAACAACTTGCGTACTTTTGCAAAATTTATAAATATTACACACAACTATAACATTATATCAATTTTACTCCATAATATTTAAAAATAATATTTATAGAAAATTCATCTTTATTCAAAAAGTTGGGGTTTTACAATTATTATTACTATTATTATTATTATTTAATTCCTAAAGGAGTTTGGGAATTAATTAATAAAAGTACTCTCATATATCCTAATTAGATTAGGAGGCTAATTAATTAAAAGAGTTTAATTAATTATCTCTAATAAGATTAGGGAGCTTAATTAATTAAAGAAATTTAATTAATTAAAATAAAACACAATTCCTTAATTGTTAAGAAGGATTTCCTACATCTATAAATAAGAGGAGTCTTATTATGGGTGAAGGGGTTAGAGTTGTTGTTGGCTTTTTGACAACATACGTAATTCCAATAGTTGGGAGAGTACGCTCCTTTTCTATGAGAGATAGAAAATTAGGGTTTTGTCAAATACCCTTCTTCTTGAATACTTCTTCTTCCTTGGTGGATCACCTCTATAGGCAAAACACTTGAGTGGCTAACGTTGATCAAATGAAGGAACCCAACCCGGTGGATTCAAGTTGAACACGAAAAGATTTGGAGGTGAACTTGTACCTGAGGAAGCTCGGATCTTCAAGGGTATGATTCTCGTCGTTTATTTTTTGTTTAATTAATAATTGTGCGTAAAGGATGATCTGGGTATATGGTTTGTAAAATTTTAAAACTCTGATTTTACACGTTTTCGCTTTATTTATGCAATTTGATTGCGTTCATGAATATTACAAACCTAACAGTGGTATCAGAGCCAAACCTTTATGCGAATTATTAATTGTTCGGATTTGATATGTATATTGATATGTGTTTAGAACAATTTAATTGGGCATAATTTATTGTATAAAATTTAAAATAAAAAAAAAACAAAAAAAACCACATTATTCGCGCCTGTTGCTTCAGCCAATGTGAATGATATAATCATGCCATGCTATTGATTCAACATAAGACAACTCTTGGAGTTTGCCATGTTTAAGGATTATAATATTATATCATATATATATATATATATATATATATATATATATATTAATCTTAATTATTTTATAATTAAAATAAAAGTTTATTTTAATCTTAAAATAAAAGGTTTGTTTTAATATTAAAATAAAAGAGTTTATTTTAATTTTAAAATTGAATTTCATGCTAACTAATTAGAGTTGGAATTGGATTCCATGATAACTAATTGGAGTTGAAATTGGATTCTATGTTTCCTTAAATAAAGGAGTTTATTTAGATATGAAATAAGATTTCATATTATTCAAAATAAAGGAGTTTATTTGTGAATAGGAAAGAGAATCTGTGTTTCCTTTAATAAAGCAGTTTTTTTACTTGGAATTGGATTCCATAATTAATTAAAATAAAAGAGTTTTTTTTTTATTAAAGATTTTGATTAAAATAAAATAGTTTATTTTATTCAAAATTTGATAAATTAAAATAAAGAGGTTTATTTTGATTTAAATTTGAATTAAAATAAAGGAGTTTATTTTGATTCAAAATTAGATTTTATACTAACTAAATTTGCCCATTAAATGATATCAATATATATATATATTGAATATTTATTATTCATGAGATGAATATTATTTATTGATGCATATGGCGATGTGTATGATAATAAATGGGATTGATTATGGACTATTGACCAATGTGATTGGATTTTATTTTAGTTGGATGCATGAATGTATGGATTTTATTAAATGGGGTCTGCGTACCTCATCTTCTCTAATTTTTTTCTTAATATAAATTCTATCTCCCTCCTATGTACTTCCCCTTGACTGCTGATCAAGGTTTCTATTTATTTTAAATAGTTTTGTAATAGAAATAGTTAGAATTAATTTTGAAGAATTAGAAATCAAGGAACAAGGAGCACGTGAAGACCAGTTTGTAATCGAGCCCGGGTTTAAATGTAATAGTTATGTTTAAATATTAATTCTTTCACCCCTAGGGTTTGACCTTTTGGTTCACTTGGTGGCTCTAGTGAACCAAATTAGAATAATAGTCCATAATCAATCCGGGTAGAATATAGTATTCTATATGTGCATGCTTATACTATATATATTATATATTATGCAAACATACTTCGCATGTTCATTAATATGACGCATATTTTATATATATATATGTGCATGCGCGCTAAACAAGATGAGATAAATTAATAACAAAACCCCTCAAAAAAAATTTATATTAAGTCCTAAGCGTTCAAAGATATTTGGAATATCGAACGTCGCCTTCTAGCATGATAAAAATTAATAGAGTATTAAATATTTAATATGAGTTTGTTGTGTCACCACAAGGAAAGTATTAAGTATTTAAGATGTTAATACATTTGATGCTTATAAAGAAAATTGAACAATATTGATTTGTTGTGTCACCACAAAGACAATATTATTATTTTTGAATATATGGAGTGCTAGGTTGGACTTAACTTGGATAATTTTCATTCGGATGTGCCACCACTTGATCAAAATAATCGAAGAGGCAAAATAGAAGGAGTTGCATAGTTGATGTAATTGACAAGAGTTGTCTACCTATTTATTTATATATAGTTTGTTGTGTCACCACAATGCTATATACATTTGAAATGGGATCCTTATTCTCACTAGCAAATCTTTAATTAGATTTTGCCGAACTATATAAGTGAGGGTAATATAGTTTGAAGAAAATAGTGGGATATACCAATTTAAAACAAGACCTAATTTATTTTGGTAATTAATAAAAGAATGTATGCTAAAATGTTGTTAATTACAAATTCATTTACAGAATTTTACAATGTCTAAATTAATATCACTGCGAAACATATTAGATGGTATTTAACCGAAACGAATCAAATGGATTGGTTAAGGAATTTGAGAAAAGTTCTCACAGCTTAAAAGTTATCTTATGTCCTTAATACGCCTATCCCTGCAATGGTTGCAGACAATGCCTCTGAGGAATTAGAGATTGCTAATTTTTGAAAGTGGCAAGATGATGCACAGTTGGCTCAATGCATCATGCTCCCATCCATGAGTAACGAGCTTCAGCGTCAGCATGAAACTATGGATGCTCCTACTATATTCCTGCACATCAAGTAGTTGATGGTGAGGAAAGTAGGACTGATAGATATCAGAAGTTGAATGGACATCTGAGATGGCATCAAGCCGAACACAAAAGAGATATGGGCTGCTAGTAAGGGAGGACTGTGAAGCCTTCTGCAGTGGTAGCGACACTACCGATGTGTAAAGATCAACTCCTGCTTCTCTGTCTTCTTCAGATCTAGAATGACCGATGACACTACAGTACCGATAAAAGTCCTAATGATGATCAATTTGATTGAACAGTTAGGACAACAGGTTTTGTCATAGACGGGGAGTTGTGCCAAGATTTGATCTTGCACTCACTCCCGGACTCCTTTCACAATTGTTGTGAACTTTTCATATGAACAAGATAGATATCAGCGTCGCTGATTTGCTTAACATGTTGAAAAATGTTGAGAGTCACTTTCCAACCAAGAAAGACCATGTCTTACTGGTAGGGGCCAAAGGATCTTCTGAAAAGAAAAATGATTCTAAGAAGGTAAATAGAAAAGGCATAAACAAAGGATAATAAGAACAAAACTATTACAAATAGCAAAGGAGTTTACTGCAATAAGCCTGGACACTGGAAAGAAACTGCGAGAAGCATCTTGCAGAGGCTAACCAAAGAAGCTTAGTGAAGTTTCGGTTACAAATACAAATTTGTTCATGATTTAAAATAATTTTTTCTTTAAGTCAAGGTTCTACTTGGGTATTGGATACCAACTTTGGTTATCATAAATGTAGATTTATGAAGGGACCAAGCAGAAGTAGAAAGCTAAATAAGAGACAAGTAATCTTATGTGTGGAAATGAAGTAAAGGTTGTTGCATTAGCCATAGGAACTTATAGTTTATCACAGCCTACAGACAAAATCTATTAAGTCAATAAGTTGTTATTTTATTCCAGTTCGCGTTAGAAACATTATTTCCATTTTATTGTTGGACAATGAAATCTTTGGTATTATAATTAAGAACAATTGTTGTTCTATTTATAATAATAATGTTTTGTATAGAACTGAAATATTATTTAATAGATTTTTTGTACTTGACTTACGTGAAAAATATATTTTATAAATTGAACAAACTAGTATAAGAAAAGGAGATGATCATTCAAAGAGTTGAATGTGTGTATTTGCTGAAATACAAGTGTGAATTATTTGAAAGGTTCAAAGAATTCAGAAGTGAAACAAATTGGCAAAGTATTAAGATTCTTTGATTAGATCATAGAATAAATACTTGTGCAATAAGTTTCTTGATCATCTCAAATGGTTTTCTCATAATGGACACCTCTTAATACGCAATAACTGATTGGTGTATCTGAAAGGAAAAATCATACCTTGTTGGACATGGTACGGTCCATAATGATTTTACCGATATTCCAGTATCCTTCTAGGATAATGCCCTAGAAATGGCTGCATATCTGCGAAAAGGTAACCTCAAAATCCAGCCCCAAGACTCCATAAAAGTTATGGACAGGGAGGATTCCTAATCTTAAGTGTGTTAAGATAAAGGGTTGTCCAACTTATGTGAAAAGGTTTCAAAGGATAAGCTTGGGATAAAATTTGACAAGTACAGATTTGTGGGACGTCCTAAAGTAAGTTTAGGGTATATGTTCTATAATCCTATTTAGCAAAAGGTATTTATTGTGAAACACGCTACCTTCTAAGATAAAGGTGTTTATCATTGAAGGGGCTAGTGGGAGAATAATAAAATCTTAAAGAGTTTAAGAACCACAAAACACTATAAGTCAAATAAGAGGAACTTGTAGATAGACCTATTGTACCACAACCGAATCGTAAATCTGGAATAGTACTAAAGATACCTGGGAGGTATGGATTCATCATGGATGATGATGATGAGGTACGCATCATAGAAGATGATGATCTAGTTATATACGATGAGGGAAGAGTTGTGGACACTAAGAGAAATGGATTGAAACAAGTTTCTCAAATATGGAACATTCGTTTTGATGAGACAATCAAAAGAGTTTGATTTTATCAAAAACAAGAATGAGCCTAGTGTGTACAAAAGGGTCAGTGGGAGCGCCGTGACATTCCTGGTATTATATGTTGATATACTACGGATAAGGAATGACATACTAATGCTACAATCAGTAAAGATAAAGTTGTCTAAACATTCCTCCATGAATGATTTGGGAAGAGTATCTTAATTGGGGATACAAATCTATATAGATAGATTTAAAAGGATGCTCGACTTAACCCAAGAAAGGTATATTCATTTGATGCTAAAGTCGTTTAGCATAGTAAACTCCATGGGATGTCTCTTGTTGATGAGCTCTGGAGTGTATCTCTTTTAATAGTTCCCATAGACTCATAAAAGAGAGATCACATGAGTAACTATCATGTATACAATAAAATATACGAGACCTGATGTTGATCGGTCATATTCTGGAGAAGATCACTGTCAGACAATGAAAAACATCTTAAAGTACCTAATCGTCACTAAGGATGTGATCAGATTTATGGTGGGTCTGAATTAAAACTAGAAGGCTTAACAGACTCAAGTTTTTCAGACAGACCAAGACGACAAAAAATCCACGTTAAGGTAAAGCGTTACCTTGAACGGTGGTGCGGTGAAATTGGAAAGGTTTCAAACAGCAAAGAGTTGCTAGTTTAGTGATAAAGACAAAGTATATAGCTATAAATGAAGCTACAAGTTGATTGTTTGGATGAAAAATTCATTACAGAACTAGGAATAGTTCCTAAGTCTCATCTTGGATCTAAACATGTGTTGTGTCACTTTCATTTGATTATAAGAATCATTGAAAGATGGGAAATCACTATAGAGATAGTGAACTCTCAAGAACAACATTACATATCCATTAACTAAAGCTTATCCAACAGCAGGATAATCGTCACTTAGAGAAGAAAGGTATGAGATACCATGACGATTGCCTTTAGTGCAAGTGGGAGATTGAAAGTAGTATGCATACATGCCAATCATGTTTGATGATAAAGCATATACTTTGTAACAATCTTATTCATTTATTAATAAAAAGTATTAATTTATTAAAGGCTTTTAATTATTTACATGGTGTTGTTTTATAATATGTGATAAACTCATAGTTTTAAGCAATGCTTTTAGAATAATGATGATGATCATTCTAATGAGATCTAAATTCTTAGAAAGCTTAAAACTAAAATAGTTCCCAATCGTTGGATTACTAAATTGGGGATTAGTGAATCCGGATAGATTGGTACATACGTTGTTTGCTCATTGGATGAGGATGATTGATCTCATGATCATTTGTGTGGAGACACTATAGCAAGTATGTAGGTGCTTATTAGAGAATAAGTTCACTGAACGTGGCTCGCTAAGGAATACCTATTGGACTTTTACTTGCATGTCAATAGGAATTCCTGTAGTGATAGTAGTACAAGTGATCCTTGGACTTGAGATCATCATAGTATCTTATGTAAGATGAATTATGCTTTGACTTATTCCTTAAGACCCTTAGGGTATATCAAAGGGTATGCTTGGATATAATAAGTCGTGCATGGAGATAATGTATGATCAATAAAGAATCTACCACTTCTAGTAAAAGAAGAGAAATGTCTTATGTGATTCGATAAATGACAACTCAATAGTCCTTGGCCAAGGCAGAATGAAATTAGAAAGAATTTTCTAATTTGCATTATTTGGTGTTATGCATTTAAGAGTCGAAATACATATAATTAAATAAAATAAGACTTGACAGTAATTCCATGTCTTATATTTAATTGGGACATTGTATGGTGGAAGGATTGAATTGTATGGTAACTATTTACTCAAAGGTTCTTTTATGATTAATGTTGAAATCTATATTATCTGGAAAGTCGTTGATCGCTAGGGAGGCTTATCCCTATTGTAGAATAAATATTATTTATTTAAATAAATTAATATTTTAATTTATTTATTTAAATAAGATTAGAATTGTTCTAATTAATTTATTCACAACTGATTTAATATGGAGAACCTAAAGGGTCACACCATAAAAAGGAAGAATAATTATTTAAGAAGTTAATAGCATAATCGTAATAATAAGTTAAGTATATTTAATTTAATCTATGGTGATAGAATAAATTAAATAGCTTAATATTTATTATTTAATATTTTGGAAATATTAAATATAAATTAATAAGAGGAGTCTTATTATTATTATTACTATTATTATTATTTAATTCTAAAGGAGTTTGGAAATTAATTAATAAAAGTACTCTCATATATCCTAATTAGATTAGGAGGCTAATTAATTAAAAGAGTTTAATTAATTATCTCTAATAAGATTAGGGAGCTTAATTAATTAAAGGAATTTAATTAATTAAAATAAAACTCAATTCCTTAATTGTTAAGAAGGGTTTCCTACATCTATAAATAAGAGGAGTCTTATTATGGGTGAAAGGGTTAGAGTTGTTGTTGGCTTTTTGACAACATACGTAATTCCAATAGTTGGGAGAGTACGCTCCTTTTCTATGAGAGATAGAAAATTAGGGTTTTGTCAAATACCCTTCTTCTTGAATACTTCTTCTTCCTTGGTGGATCACCTCTAGAGGCCAAACACTTGGGTTGCTAACGTTGATCAAAGGAAGGAACCCAACCCGGTGGATTCAAGTTGAACACGAAAAGATTTGGAGGTGAACTTGTACATGAGGAAGCTCGGATCTTCAAGGGTATGATTCTCGTCCTTTATATTTTGTTTAATTAATAATTGTGCATAAAGGATGATCTGGGTATATGGTTTGTAAAATTTTAAAACTTTGATTTTACACGTTTCCGCTTTATTTATGCAATTTGATTGCGTTCATGAATATTACAAACCTAACAATTACCCCCCAAATTCGTTCTACCCAACCAAATAGAAGCCCTAGTTTTATACTGCAGTTGGATGAGAGCGTGGGTTTGAGCTTTGAACGTGGAGAGAATCATGGATATGTGATTGAGAGATGTACGGCTTCAATTTGTAACTGATAGATGGTAGAGACGTGAGTTATGGAGAGACAATGTGAATGCGCTTCTGTTTTGATTGCAAATGAGAGTCCAACTGATCTCCATCACGTTTTTAAACTTAAAAATTTTTCCACGTCTGATGTCGCCGCGCTTGCTTGGTATGTGCTGTGTATCTTCTGAAATTGAAATTGCTTGGCCAAGGCGTCCACGATACTGCACTGCTAGCTTTTATTTTTTTAGAATCTGCAAGACAGCAATGCATGTTCTCCAATACACCTGCAATAACATTAATGGACCTTATCAAAGCATGTTTTACTAAATAAAAATGAATGTCTATTCTGTCTCCCTAATTTCAATGCAATGCACACACGTGCTCTTCTGTGATTCGACTACGATGAATAAACAGATAAAGGTACTCATACTATCCTAACAAGTAATGAGAATAAGCTAAACCAAACAACTTGAACTGAATAAATACTAAGTAGAGATGGAAACAATGGGTTGCCTCCCATCAAGCGCTAAGTTATAGTCAATTAGCTTTTGTCTCTCGAGTCTCATGTCGAAGATAGAATCGAGGTGGCGTTTTTTTACATCCACCTCACCACCGTAACCACTCTTCAATATCGACCATTCACTTTAAGATGCTTGTCAGGAAACTTATCACATCCGCAATGGTTCCATCTTTGTGGAGGGGTATCCGGATATTGAACGAATTTATTTAATTCCTCATCCTCCACATTTGAATTTTCAGCAACGATACTTTTCAATGGTTCACAATCCACTATACTCTGTACTTCATCATTTAGACCCCGGTTCACCACATCAACCCGAAAGCATTCTTCTTCATCTGTTGGGAGCTTCATTGCCTTAAAGACGTTAAAGGCCACCTCTTGATCATGTACACGCATCGTGAGTTCCCCTTTTTGCACGTTTATTGAAGTCCTACCTGTGGCTAAGAATGGTCTCCCCAGTATAATTGGTATATTTTTATCTTCCTCGTAATCCAAAATGATGAAGTCAGTCAGAAAGATAAATCTATCCACCTTTACTAATACATCTTCAACAATTCCCCATGGATACGTGATGGATCTGTCAGCTAGCTGCAAAGAAATGTTTGTTGGCCTTGGATCCGGTAATCCCAATTGGTTGAACAATGACAAGGGCATCAAATTTATTCTTGCCCCAAGATCACATAAACACTTTTCAAAATTCATCTTCCTGATTGTGCACGGGATTGTGAAACTGCCCGGATCCCTCAGCTTGGGAGGCAACTTCTGCTGAAGAATTGCACTACATTCTTTTGTCAAGGCTACTGTCTCAAATTCATCTAATCTCCTCTTCCTTGACAGTATACCCTTCATGAACTTTGCATAACTTGGCATTTGTTTCAATTCCTCGGCGAAAGGTATATTAATTTGCAGCTTTTTAAATATCTCTAGAAACTTGCTGAATTGCTTATCTTCCCTTTGCTTATTTAATCTTTGCGGATACGGAACTTGAGGGTGAATTGGTGGCACTGAACTCTTAAGCTTCTCCTCTGAACTTGCTTTATCTTTCTCTTCCTGCTGAACCTCAGACTTTTCCAGATTGTCTTCTTTATCAGTCACCTGCTTTGCCTCGCGCGGCCTCCTCAGTACAATTGGGCGCGGGCGCGTGACTTGCAGTATCTGCAGTGTTTTTCCCAGACCTCAATGTGATAGCTTGACACTGTTCCTTCTCGTCTCTTCGTGGATTTGTTTCTGTATTACTTGGCAATGAACCCCGAGGCTTGTTTGTAAGCATGTTCGCTATCTGCCCTATCTGAGTTTCCAGATTCTTTATAGCCACTGCTTGGCTTTTGATCATAACTTCTGTATTTGCCATGTATTTCATCATCATCTCCTCCATTTCTGATTTCTTTTCTTGCTGAGGTGCAGCTGGAGTGTGATGTTGTTGTTGTTGAGAAAATCCCGGCGGAAAAGGTGGTCTAGGATTAAAGCGTGGGTATTGCTTATTTGGTTGTGATTGAAATCGATTATTTGTTTGAAAATCGATTCTCGCTGATTCCCTTGGTTATTTGACCAACTAAAGTTTGGATGATTTCGGTTGTTGGGGTGGTTTGTGTTCTAAAACTGACCTTGATCTTTTCTGTAATTGCTTAAATACTGTACCGACTCCGAACTGATAGCACATTGATCTGTCGAGTGTGACTCCGCACAAATCTCACATACGAAGGCAACCGTCTTTGTTTTACCTTCTGCTAATGTAACTATTTTCTTCATCATGGCTGCCATCTGTGCTGACAACTGCGTGATAGTATCTACTTCTAACACACCTGCAACCTTAGGCTGTGGCATTCGAGAGGTAGAATTCTAAAAATCGTTTGATGACATTGTCTCGATAAGGTCATAGGCTTCCTCATAGCTTTTTGCCCATAATGCCCCTCATGCAGCTGCATCTACAATCGGTCTCGACTGCCATCCCAATCCGTTATAAAATGTGTTGATCACCATCCAATCTAACATACCGTGATGTGGACACTTTCTCAGCATCTCTTTGTATCTCTCCCATGCTTCACATAAGGACTCGCCCTGTTGTTGCTCAAACTGAGAGATAGTTGTCCTCATCTTTGCAGTCTTAGCCATTGGGAAGAACTTGGCTAAGAATTTTTGTGCTAAGTCCTCCCATGTAGTTATAGATCCTGCTGGCAAAGAATGTAGCCAACTTCTTGCTTTATCCCTCAATGAGAATGGGAATAACCTAAGTCTGATAGCATCCTCCGTCACACCGTTGTATCTGAATGTATCACAAATTTCGATGAAACTCAACAGGTGTTCATTCGAATCATCTGTAGCGGCACCCCCAAACTGTACCCAATTTTGTACCATCTGAATAGTGCCCGTTTTTATCTCGAATGTATTGGCTGCTATCGCTGGTCTGACGATGCTAGACTGTAATCCATTAATATTGGCATGGAATATTCCTTCAGAGCCATATGCTCCTCTCTTTGCTCTTCTCCTTGTACCTCTGCTGCCATATTAGTTGTAGTGCTTTCTAACTGTGCTTGTAAATTTCTACGAACACTCGCTTTCCAACCTCTCCCGTTTATGTTGTCCTGGATAGGTGTTAAGTCGGGGTTGGATGACCGCGTGCGCATAAAAATTTATACAAGTTCCTGAAACAAAAATAAAAATGGAAATGAGATAAGAATGGATTTGTCTAAGTCATACAATATATCTTAAAACTATTGATAGTAATAATAATTTAAATGCCAATCCCCGGCAACGACGCCAAAAACTTGTTGCCTCTTTTTTTTAGTTCTAACAAAAGAGCTCTAACTCATGCAAGTATACATGTGTTAACAAGTAATACAAAGCAAGTAAAGTATCGATCCCGTATGGAAAGTTGTTTAATTTAAATTACTATGCAGCAATTAAATCACTATATTTATATGCTTAAACTAATGACTATAATTGGTTTGTTATTCTAATAGCAAATAACAATTAAAGCAATAATAAAGAGGTAATAAATCAAATCTGAAAGTAATGGGATCCTAACTTCATTTAATATTTCATTTAATCACCACTATCATGCAAGACTTGTTCACATATCACAGGAAAATAGCCAAGAGCATTAAAAGAGTCATAGCCATTTTTCAATGTACTATGACTTACTTACACAGCATCCACAAGCGATAGACTCTATGTAATTATCGATATAACCAAAGTCACTATATGTCTATGTGAAATTGCAATTATATTGAATTTAAGCACAAGCTCTTATTCTAACTCATACGATGAAAAAGTATATGTCTATCTGGTTCACAAAATACACAAGCCATATAAAACAACCCTATATACGTATGCTATCATGATTACAAACCATACTTGCATGTTCATTGTCAATTCCATACAATTATTAAAAGCGAATGGTGATCAAGCATTCATACATGCAAAACAATCATGATAAAAATCCCATATGCTATGTGAAACAATCCAGCATTCAAGCATGCAACCAAACTACATATTAAAATCTGTTAGAATCTCATAATGGAGTTTAGTTCATGACTGAACCAAAAGCCATTATAAGATCAAAGCTAAACATGGCTAATAAGCAAGCAATTGAAAGATGAAAGATAAAAACGATCAAACCAATTGCTGATTACAATCCACTATTAACGTTCAGATTCTCATATAAATCCAGCAACTGCTAATAAAAATCCACACTGATAGAGAATCCCAAGAGGAATTAGAAAAATAGAATTAGGCTTCGCTCTACGTTGGAATCTCTCTCCTAGTGTAAACCCTAGTTTTTAAAATGAATATACGTAAAACTAAATAATAATCCTCCTTCTGACACCAGTCAGAAATTGTTTAAAACCAATTACAACCCTTTTAATTAAAAATTAAAATAAAACAAATAAGCGCGCTACCCCCCAAAGGTTTTCTGCAGGCGGGCAACTTGGCAAAGTGTGTCATGTTGTCCATATGGGTACTTTCAGCTGCTGCCTTCAAGTTCCAAGCTTGTCCTGCCTCGTGGCAGCGTGGCTTCTGCAATTTTGAGTTCTGGTTCTGCTGCTGCAACTGATCTGTTCCGTTGCTTCTACCTTTGTCCATCTACGCTTAGTCTTTTGCTCCGCTTGATCCTCATGTCATGCATATCCCAGCTTGTGCCTCGCTTCATGCGTCCATTCGCCTCGTGCCTTCTAATTCCACCAAATTAGGCCGTTTCCTGCACTTTTTCACCAAAAAGAGTTTTAAGTAAATGCAATGCAAAATAACATGAAATGCGACTAAAAATACACTAAAATGTAATTGAGATGGACATAGTGCGCGTGAATTGGTATTCAATAAGTAGGTATAAAACCCACTCATCAGCAAGATGCCCAAAAGTTCCTTCAAAATCCCTATAAACAACAGTAGGAACTAAAAAATTAGACAAGCAGAACATAACCACTTGACGAAACGGTTGTCACATTCTCTCCACATTGATGGAACAGGATTATCAGTCATATAAATCCATCAACAAAACAAGCAGTAGTAATCACATAATAATTATAATAATGTAATTTCAATCTCAAGACTGTTGTAATAAATTTTCCAAATATAAGTTCAAAATGTATCTTCCTGTAGACAGAAAATCAAGCCTCTTCTCACTAGGTTCATACTTGCCTTTCCGAAGTTGGTAACTGTGAGTGACAGCTGAAATAGTATAAGTTTGGCCTTCAATTGTCACACTCTCTCCACATTGTAAGTTTTGCCATAGGACATACTTATAATAAGATTAGAACAACAATAACAATAGACATGCCACATTGTAAGTTTTGCCATAGGACATACTTATAATAAGATTAGAACAACAATAACAATAGACATGCCGAGTCAAGGCCTAGATATCAAAATGCAACAATGTTTGACAACATACAGATAAGGATTAATGTATTTTATGGCATAGATACATAGATACATACATAGATATAAGCAATAGAAGAGGATTTTTTAACCACCTGAAGGGAAAAAATAATTTTTTAAAACAAGAATCCCTCAAAGTGATTTAACTTTGGCAAGAAAGGTCCTCCTCATATCCAGGGATGCTTTAGTGCTTTCAGTAACCTCTGAAAAGCTCTTGGTCTAACATCTAAACAATAACAATCACTTATGCAAATTATTGATAGCTTTGTCACATATGCACCTTTCTCTCAGGTTTACAAGTTAATGTGCAATGAGAACTCTTCATTTCTTGTAGCTATGCTTCATGTCTAATGTTTATTAACGAGATCCAACAAAGAAAAAAAACCCATGCAAAGATAAAAGTTATTAAACAATATCTCAAAACCTGATATAAATGTTTAGTTCGTAGGCAGTAAATTAGATAGACTCCATATTCGCAACATTTAATGACCATGATATACCCAAAGTGCACCAAAAAACTCTAGCATTCCAATTTCTTTAAACATATGAACATGCATTGAGTCAATTATCTCTGCCTTGCATGCTGCTCATAATAATTAAAGTTGGTAAAGAAGCCCAAAAATCAATAACTAAACCCAAGTAAAGCAATTGACTCGATAAGAATGTTACATGCTTCCTCTAAAATTTCACTTGGGCACAATGTCTAAAGTTCATGCATCATAAATAAAAAAAACCTTCTAAGTCAGTAGTAGCAAGAGAAGCGGTAGAGGTGGGGGCAATGGGGAATCTGAGTGCTCTCATCTATAGTATCAAAAGCTGCTAACCCAAAGTAAGTCTTATCCACCCTCCTCTACCTAGAAATCAGTAAATAACACCCCACCAGACACATGATTCCAGATAAAAAAATGTTTAGGTCTTTACACAAATTAGTTATTCTATATAAGCACCATGCAGCATTAAAGTCCAAGACTTACCCCCAATCTGACCTTGTTAGTCTCTTTTTTTCTCCCTGTTCCTGGTGTGCCTCAAAACATTAATTATGTTCAGTAATAAATGCTAGCTGAAAAAGAATTGTCATGTAGAGATTGAACTTTCAACCCCTTCTTAAGAACCTGATGAGTCGACCATCTGTTCACCATCAACAAGCAATATAGGGACCTTCTTGTAGTCTGACCATTTAATTTCCTTCTTGCTGAGAGGATTGACCTCAACAATTTTGTAAGGAATGTCATAGTAATCCAGGAATGCTGATTAAGAAAGTAGAGAATACAATAGACTTCAAAAACAAGTATAGCATCATAAATTTATTGATGACAGAATAAACATAAATATGCAGTGAATCAAAGAACTCGATGGTCTTAACAGATTTTTAACAAACCACACATTAATCACGAGCACTACCCAGTTTTGAAAAGCTGACTTCCTCTGAAGAAGTAATATACTTTTTTACATAACAAAGTTTTAAAGCTTTCTCAGTTCGACTAGGCAATAAGTTTATAGTTTTACGCACTAGCCACTCAGCTACATGTATCCTTATTACCTGTCAATAATAAGCAGCATAGGTTTTACTCTATCAATCAAATAAAAACTTGCAAAGGACCAAAGCTCAATTTATTAATGTTTCAGTTATCAATTTTGAAGAAGACCAAGTTTGCTTACAGGGGGAAAACAGCGGACGCCAAGGTTCCTGGGTGGAGGTGTAATTTCGATAACTTTGAATGGGTGGTTTTGAACTCTGTCTCTCTCGCTCTTTCTGCAGAAAACTTGGGACACCTGTGACTGCTAAGAGAGGAAAGAAAACGAGAAGATGTAAATTCAGTGATTAAAGTTAGAAAGATAAAATTCAGAAGAGATCATAGCTCTCACCTTTCTAAATGTGGAAAATTTTGACACCATTGCCATTTTCCTTCTCTACCTCTCCCGTTTGACGAAGCCCAAGGAAAGCCAGAAAAACGTGTAAGAAATCTAATTTAATACCAAAATGGAGACGGCGTCGGGCTGGCGAGAGTTGTTTCTCATTAGAGCGTGGACAGAATTGACGAGATCGGGACGGATTGGGGCTTTAATGACATCCGGTAAAGGGAGGGAGCTGGTGGCGGCGGGGCCGTCGGTGGCCATGTGGGATTCAAGGGTTTGAATCGAAACTAGGGGGCGAGCAGCGACGGCGGCCATTTCTGATGGTTGTGGAAGTAGAGAGTGAGAGAGACGAGAGGCTAGGGTTTTGGGCTAGAAGAGAGTGACTGGCATTTTATTTTAATTTCAAATTCAGTTCCGTGTTTTTTTTGGCTCCGTGTTTTTACATAGATAACATTTTTTTAAAAAACGTATTTATTTAAAATCAAAAATTGCCCTTATAAATTTATAATGTTTTTAAATATGTATCTACAATGTTTTATTAAAAAACATTATAAAAAAAATACCACAACGGTTTTTATAAAAACGTCATCTTTTAATTGTTATCTTTTTATGGTTTTGTACTGGTGTGTGAAAAATGTATTGGGTAGCATGTGATGATGTATATGAATGGTGTGTGGTGTAAGATAAATTTCGGGGACGAAATTTTTAGAAGAAGGGGTGAAAGTGACAACCCAAGAATTTGAATATTTATAAAATTTTAAAATATTAAATTAAGGTTAAATAATAAACCTAGACAGATTATAAGTGAATGGATTTGAGATTTCCGAGAAGGAATTCTATGAATTTAAAATTTCGGTGATGAATTATTCAGGATTAAGGGTATACGTGAATATGTTCTCTATATATGGTATTATAGGTGTACATTATGTGGCTAAGTGTAATAACTTATATTTTTTTATAATTAAATCGTAAATTTTATGTATAATTTTTTTATTATTATTTTAAGAATGAGGATTTGTACAAGATAATGTGTGTATGTAATTATGTAATAAATAAAAATATATTTATTACATGAATGTTTACAAATAATTTTATTTTAGAATTATTGATTATTATAAAGTTTATTCTTTTAATAGTTAATTTTATAGTAGAAATATTTTTATTATTTATTTTCATGAAAATATAATTATATATTATTTAAATAATATATGAAATGATTATTAGAATTATTATAATAATTAATCTATTTTAATATATGAATTTATGCTAGTTTAATTAACTTAATTATTTTAACTTAATTAATAATGTTAAATATGAATAATAAATCAGATATGGAATCCAAACCTAATTTTGGATTTTATAAAGGGATGAGAATAATAATATAATATTAATTATATTTTGATTTTTCGATCTTTATAAATATATATTAGTATATACGTCATTGTCAATGGTTGTTCAATTATGGTGTTGTATTTGAAAACCCTAGTTTTACTGTACAAAACCCTAATTTGAGACCCAAATTAGAGTACAAAAATTGTTTTGTAATTGTGTATTGTGATTTATGACAATTATTGTAAATATTAACATTAATTAGGAAAAACCCCTAATTGTTGGAAACCCTAATTGTGAAATTAGAAACCCTAATTTCTTAAGTGAAAATCCTAAATTAATATTTTAAAATCCTAATTTCTATATTAGGTAACCCTAATTAGTAATTATAAAACCTAATTGCTAATTGTAAACCCTAATTGTTAATTTTAGCAAGCTTAACTATAATTAGTAAATATTTAAACTTAAAATTTTATTTTAAGTAATTAGTAACCCTAATTGGTGTGGTAACCTTAATTATAAAATAATTAATACCCTAATGTTCATGTATAGTGTAATTAAGAAACCTAATCTAATTAAGTAAACCTAATTTGTAATTTTTAGAAACTAATTTTTTTTTTTGCTTAATTAGAAATCCTACAAATTAATTGTGCAAAACCTTAGGGTTAAACCCTAAGGGTTTGAGACAAGTTAACACAATTGCCCTTAAAATTCCAAGCCAATTGACCAAAATACCCCTTGCATTATTAAAGCTAAAAACTTAGATTTTGACCTAGGGAGAGTTGTTGGCCAACCCTATACAAACCCATGTGACAAATCTCAGAAAAATCAACACATATCAGTCATTATATCATACAAGTTCATTGCATCCAACCTCTATATAAGATAAAGAGAGAGAAAGTGCTTGTATTTTGCTCATTAACCAACTAGCTCTCAAACAAGTCCCTCTCTCTCTCTCTCTCTAACCCACGAAATGTTGTAGTACATCAGTCCCATATTCAAGCCCCACGAATTCCTTAAACAAATCAGAAGCTCATAATCAAAATTGCTCAAAGTGAGGTATAAAGCGAACCCTAGAATCTGATCTCAGTTGCTATGTTAGATGTTAGGATTTTATGTTAAAACTTGTTGTTTGTAGTATATTTAAGTGATCCAGGTTGGTATCTTGCGGATCCATAACATCTAGATACTCGAAATAAGAGTTTTCAAAAAATGGGAATTTATTTTTTTGTGGTCTGACAACGAATGTCAGATCTTGTAAATCTCTACCTGTTTATTATTTTTGTTGCTGAAGTGTTTGATCTGGAAGTATGTTATGAGGTCTTTCCTCTAGAACTCGAATCAGGGTTAGAACCGGTTTATTTTGTAAGTTATTCAAGGTCAAAGTGCGTTGACCAACCATGACTAGACAAGTTCTGGGTAACCCAGAACGTGCCCAGAAATTTCTGACAGGATTTTCAAGAGCTTGGATCTGGCTGTAATTTGATGTTATGTTATAGTTCGTGCATCTAAGTTGTAGTACGTTTGTTAGACTTCATTCTTGTGCCTCAATATCACTTAAACATTAAACAGGTGAAGCGTAGTCGACGGTCAAACCAAGCCAGACGAGCATGAAAGCTGTTTTCTGGGTAACCCAGAAAACGTTTGAACATGTCGTCTGACAAGGGTTGACCGACATAGATCTGTTAACTCTGTTGTTGTTATGTTGTTTTTATGTAATGTATCTCTTCGTGTACATATGGGCTACACACTGAAATCTTTATATCACTAAATAATTACTAGAATCACAAGTTATGGAAGGCCAAAGTAAGGCAGTCGAACTGTTCTTCATTTCTGGGTAACCCAGAAATGAACAGCTCTGACAGTATACTGGATGGAAGGCTTCTAGCCTGCATTTTGTGCTTGTTATGGACTTACTTGTTGTTGGATCTTGTTGTGTTACATGAGGACTACAACATCTAGTCTTTATCGTGCCCAGAAACATCACAGATTATAATGTATTGATGGTCAAACATGGTCCCTCGTACATCAAGCTATGAATGTTCTTGAGGACTCAAGAACACCTAAAGGCGACGCTTTACACGCTAAAGGCTATAGCGAAAGATATTTTAATTTTATTTAATTTATTTTTGAAAAATCATTTAAAAATAGAAATTAATTATTAAAAATTCCAAAAATAGTTTTAAAAATTATTTGATGTTATAAAAATTAACTTTTAATAATTTGACATATTTTTCATTAATATTAATATTTATTTGGATATTATTGATATTTTATTTATTTAATAAATGCATTAAATAAATTAATTAAAAATGATTTTAATATATTAAAAATCATTTTAAATGATACAAAGGTATTTAATAATATTTTAAGTTATAAAATAGAACTTTTAATATTTTAAGACAAATTTAATTAATTATCTAATATTAATGATATTAGATTTATTTAACAATTATATTAAATAAATTAATTAAAAATGATATTAATATTATAAAAAATCATTTTAAATGAAAATAAATAGTTTAAAAATATTTTAAGTTATAAAATATAACTTTTAATATTTAAAGGTAAATTCCATTAATTAATTACTATTAATGATATTAGAAATTATTTAATAATCATATTAAATAAATTAGTTTAAAAATGATTTTAATATTATAAAATCATTTACAATGAAAATAAAGTGTTTAAAGATATTTCATGTTATAAAATATAACTTTTAATATTTAAAGGATAATTTTATTAATAATTTAATATTAATGATATTAAATTTATTTAATAATTATATTAAATAAATATTTTTAAAATGGTTTTATTACTTTAAAAATTATTTAAAAAGGATATAAATGAATTAAAAATATTTCAAGTTATAATTAATGACTTTTAAATAAATAATACATTAATACTTTAATATTAATGATAATTATTAAAAAATGATTTTAATTATTTTAAAAATCATTTAAGGGTAATATTAATACTTTAAGAATATTTTAAGTTATAATTAATGACTTTTAATATTTTGATAAATAAGACATTAATAATTAAATATTAATGGTAATTAGTTAAAAATGATTTTAATTGTTTTAAAAATCATTTAAGGATAATCTGAATACTTTAAAAATATTTTGAGTTATTATAAATAACTTTAAGATTTTTGCAATGGTTTCATTAATAGTTTAATATTATTTAAATATTAATGATAATAGAATTGTTTAATATTTAAATCATTTAATAATGATTAGATGTTTGAAAATTCATGATAAATTATAATAAATGTTTTAAAAATTATTATAAGTCATTTAAAAATAATATGAGTGATACTTACAGATGTGGAATTACATGATAGAGTCTTAGACTCGATAATTACTCGATAAAGCGATTCAGATGCAATACATGTTTTTTAAATTGATCTGGACTTAGATAATTTGATTAGATATGTGTTTATTTGTGATTCAATGGTTATTAAACATGTGTGACAATGTGATTAGGTTATGTGCTGACTGCAATAAGCAGTGCTATGTGTTATGGTATGTTCTTCTAATCGATCAAATGATCTTATTAATGATAGGTTTCGGTATAAAAGATAAAACTAAGTTGCATAACTATAAGCAGTTGACCAGGCAAGTATCTTACCTTTGCATTTCCTTTATGCAATGGACACGAGTAAGAAGTTTCAGAATTATATTATTATTGTACTAAATTATTAACCTTATTGTCATATATATTATATATATCCGATCATTGTTTATCAACATGATATTATATTATATAACTCATATATATATTCTGTTCGTTAATTTCAAAATATGGTTATACAAGTGTCCCCACTTGGATAGTCATTGTAGTTAAACACATGTTGATATATATATATATATATATATATATATATATATATATATATATATATATATATATGTCCAAGCTAATTGACCAGCTAGACACAAATTTTGAAATATCGTTGAATATGATAAAACTATTTTGTATCCAATAAAATTATTTTGGTTCGGATTCCAGACTAAGTATGAACATCCCGATCACGGGAAAACTTTTATGCGCCCAAGGCGGACATAGTGAATGATAATATCGTTCTTGTGATGTAGTATTGATTAATACAGGAACCCTAATGATTTACTTGAAACCCTAATTGATTTAGAAAACCCTAATTTCTGGATAAGAAACCCTAATTTATAATTAGGGAAAACCAAATTGTTAATTGAATAATTTTAATGTTAATTAGGAAACATTAATCCAAACTTTCAAGTTATGAGTAATTAGAAAATCCTAATCTAATTAGGGAACCTAATTTCTAAATTAGAAAGATTATTTTTCTATTCAAAACCCTAATTCCTGGGTTATAAACCCTAATGGATGATTATGACCCTAATTGCTTAATTAGCAATTTTAATTAGGAATAATAATCCTAATTAGCAAGCTTGATTTATGATTAGGATATTTTAATATAATTATAGAATCCTAATTATAATTTAGAAATATTAATTTTCTATTTTGGAAACCTATTTTGGAAATTCTAGAATTTATTTTTAAAACCTAAAGGGTTAAACCCAAAACCATAACGGTTAAAACCTAAACCCTAAGTGTTTTAGCAAAAGACCATGTTGCCATTAAAATAAATGCTAAATGACCTTAATGCCCTTCTTGTATTTGTTTTATATGTTGAGTGCAAATCTTGCCAAAACTAGAGTTGTTTACCAACTATATATCTCCCATATGCCATATATCTATTGTATCAGCCAATATTTAGATCATATACATTGTATCTCGGATTAATTGCATAAAAAGTCAAGAAAGTAACTCACTTTACTTTTCCAAATAACCAAGACCCTTCTCTCAAAAATTGAAATGTAGAGTGAGAGTGTGACACCCCAAAACATAATCACCCATCTTAATAAAAATATGGTATAAAATTCAAATAGACAATATCCACACTCAATGTAAAGTCGACAAAACATAATCTAAGAGTTTTAATAAGAATATTGTCATCTAGACAAAATCCACACTCAATGGAGTTCTCATTACATTTATTGTCACACTATTTAATGGAATCTTCGAGGGACTACTAATGCTATCATCCGGGACCAGTCAACCCGCTTCCCCGACTAGTCCCGGCCACGTTCTCATTTCTCAAGAGAATAGTGAAAGAAATGGTGAGCTCAACTAGCCCAAAGAAGAAATATTATGACTAAGATAATGCGTAATAAATTATCATTAGCCTTCAATAATGTTAAACCGATAGAATATAATAGACAACAAGTTTAATTACAATGAACAAGCAATCCATTAGAAGAGTCAAGTAGAGCATAAAATCTACTATCTTATATGATTTAAAAGTTTTTCATCAACTTTATCGCCGAGACTCAAACTTAATAAATAAAATCGAATCATCCTCGCATCACTACCAAGGATATTCATGTAATCATCAATGGTCATGATTATACCGAATTATCCCTGTTCATAATCATACCAACAACTGTCCATTAATGAACTACAGGCCCATGAGGGCTTTTATCACATAATTCGTCACATTATGGTCATGATTACACCGAATAATCCCTGGTCATAATCATATCAAGTCCATCTATACACGTAAGCCAAAGATGACTTTAATCACAATATAAGTATGAGGATGATGACAATGACATAATAATTCAATAAAACAAGTTCAAGGATAAATTTTAAAGATTTATAATTTTAATTTATCCAGAAATCAATAACGTCCAAATTGTCAACATGATACTTCTTTGTGGAGTAAAATTCAAGAATGCTTAGAAGAATATTTCCATGAAAAGATACTGGATGAAGCGCAAATATCAAGGAAATTCCACTAATTTCATGGAGTATAGAAGCCAAAACTTTAACCAACTGAGTATAATAGAATATATGAAACCACAAAGGATTTTTACTCACCATGCAGAATCCACGTAGATGCATCATTTCCACAATTTAATAAGGAATGAATACGAAGGATCATTCACCATGCATGCGGTAATCTCACATAGACAAAGTTATTCCAAATGTAATAATAAAGAATGGAATAAAGAAGAATTCACCAAAGCGCATGTAATCCGCATGCATGCATGTGTTATTCCAATGTAATAATAAAGAATGGAACCAAGTCATACATAACCCGCATGCATAGGATATTCCAAATGTAATAATAAAGAATGGAACAAAGTTATGCGAATCCATCCGCATGCACAAGATATTCCAATGTAATAATAAAGAATGGAATAACAACAAAATTCACTGTGCATGCGCGATAAAACCGCATGCATAAAAGTTATTCCAATAGAATAATAAAGAATGGAATAATGTAAGAATTTCACCATGTATGCGATACTTCAGATTGATAAAGTTATTCCAACATAATAATAAAGAATGGAATAACAACCCTTACGAGTATTGAAAGAAAATAACTCTCTTCATGAATACGAAAGAATAATACCCCTTACCTTAGAAGAAGACTGGATACTAGAATAGTGAGGTAGCAGACTTCTCTTCTTCTTTCTCTCTATAATTTCTCTCTATAATAATTGCTCTATAGCTTTAGTGAATTGGTGAGAAATGAAGGAAGAATGAGCTTCTATTTATAGGAAAATATAGTTTCGATAATTTCACGTTTTGGGGCTAAAAATATTACAGTATAATACCTTCCTCTTTTTCTTCATTTTTAATTTAGTCCTGCAAGTATTATCAAACTTGCACCACCTCCCCTAATAGTAAATAATGTGAATTAATAGTTCATTCATGTGACTTAATAGTATAATCATGTAAAAAAATTAATTATAGTAAAGTACCTTCAACTATACCTCCATTTTTAACTTAGTCATGCAAGTATTATTAATCTTGCACCACCTCCCCTAATAGTACAAGAATGTGAATCAATAGTACACACATGTGAACAAATAGTTATAATCATGTGAATTAATAGCAATTAATTGCTCATTTATCCAGTTAATTACTCGATTGGTCAACATAACTTCTAGACAGCAATTATTATCGAAATAAATGTCGATTTTTACTAACACTAATAATTCCAACACAATGGAACTATCCATTTCATCTTTAATCAACATTTAACTTATTCATCATTAATATTATAATTCACAATATTTAACAACCAAAGTTGTTCCTGTGAAAGAGGGGCTTTCCGATAAGGATTTCTCCTTATCGCCGCAATTAGGTGACCAAATCTCCTCGACATGTAACTTCTAGACATTGTCAATATTGCAAATAATAATATGAATAACTTTGTTGTCTCAATTATTGATTTAATAATAATAAATATTATGCAGATGATACTGTGACAATAATTGAATCAATAATATGAGAGATATTATGCATCAATTATCGTAGTAATAATTGAGTATAATCGAGTGACTTCTCACGTAAAGATCAATAATCAATATCGTGTGCTACTATGCAAACCACGCCAGACATCGTACTTTTACTACCGGGTAGTTTAACAGTTTTAACAGTAACACTTTCGCCGTTATTTTTATAAAAAGATAATTTCGTCATTTTCTAACTACTTATAATACTTCCGTTCAGGGGTCCACTAATGATTGTGCCGTCGCATTTAATATTTCTCGTTAAAACGAATATTCCCCAACCAATCGAATATTATATAACCACTTGCTTACTTTGCAAAATTTGTAAACATTACCCACAGCTATAACATTATATCAAATCCACACTATAATATTCAAAAATATATTTCGAGAAAATTATTCATTATTCATAAAAGTTAGGGTCTTACAACCTCCCCTTCTTATGAAATTTCACCCTCGAAATTAGGGTACGTACCTGGTATATCAAAGAGGTGAGGATATCTTGACTTCATCTAAGATTCTAAATCCCATGTCATTTCTTCCACATCGTGGTTTCTCCACAAAACTTTGACTTGAGGTATAACCTTAGAGCATAGAATATGATCCTTCTTATTCAAGATATTAACAGGTAACTCTTTATACATTAAATGTTCCTCTATCTCGTCTGGTTCTAATTCAATAATGTGGTTCGGGTCTTTCACATATTTACGTAACATAGATATGTGAAAAACGTTATGAACACGAGACATACTTGGCGGTAAGCGAGTCTATAAGCCACAGTTCCTACTCAATCGAGGATTAAAAATGGCCCATTGAACGAAGATTAAGCCTTTCCTCTCTTTCCAAATCTCGTAACTCCTTTCCATGGAGCAACACGTAACAACACATGATCTCCAATATCGAATTTCACGTCCTTTCGATGAAGATCAGCATAACTCTTTTGTCGATCTTGTGAAGTTTTTATATCGTTATCGGATCATTTGAATCTTTTCCAGAGTCATACGCACTCAACTCCGTCCCCAACAACGTTGTTTTACCCACCTCATCCAAACATACCGAGAACGACACTTTCTTCCATACAACGCCTCAAATGGAGCCATGCCAATACTTGCTTGATAATCGTTGTTCAGAGGAAAACTCCACCAATGGTAAGAACTTGTCCCAACTTCCTTGAAGTCAAGGACACAAAGTCTTAATAGATCTTCAAGAGTTTGAATAGACCTCTCCGATCGCCCGTCCGTCTCGAGGATGATATGCCGAAGCTAAAATCAAAACTGCGCCCATAGCTTTTTTGCAAACTAACCCAAAATCTTGATGTGAATCTTGGGTCTCGATCAAAACTATGGATACTAGCATACCATGCAATCTTACAATCGTTTATGTACATATACAAGCAAGACGTTCAAGTGTATAAGTTTCTCGATAGGTAGGAAATGAGCAGACTTGGTCAATCTATCAACAATGACCCAAATTGCATTATGCCTTGAGAAACCTTGGGAAGACCAAAGAACTAAATCCATGGTAATGTGCTCCCACTTCCATTCCGGAATTTCAAGTGGTTGCAATGGACCTTTTGGCACTTGATGTCTCGCCTTGACTCGTTGATAAGTTAGACACCTTGAGATAAACCCCCTATCTCTCTCTTCATATTGCTCCACCAAAATGTATGTCAAGATCATGATACATTTTGGTACTCCCTGTGATGGATTACAAAATGGTGTGTTGTGCGCTCCATCATGATTTTATACTTCAAGTCGTAATTATTAGGAACACAAAGTCCGGAGTTGACTCAAGTATTCCTTCTTCATCGATTCTTGCTTCAAATAGCACCTTCTTGCACTTTCTTCCTCATACGCGATCACCTGTGTCCGTAGCTTTGAGCAACTTTAACTTTATCGATTAAAGTCGGTTCCACTCGTATATTCGCCATCATCACATAGGTCCCTAGAGTCTTTAACTCTATTTCCATCTTTTTCAAGTCAAACAAAATGGGCCTTTGCGTTGACAATATTGCACTCGTGTCCGTATATGATCTTCTACTCAATGCGTCAGCTACTACGTTCGCTTTTCTAGGATGGTATTGGATGGTATGATTATAATCTTTCAATAACTCAAGTCATCGTCGTTGCCGCATGTTGAGTTCCTTTTGAGTGAAGAAATATTTGAGGCTTTTATGATCCCAGATAGATCTCCACCTTCTCTCCATACGTGTAATGCCTCCAAATCTTAAGCGTAAAAAAACGATCGCGCCAACTCTAGATCATGAGTAGGATAATTCCTCTCATATTCTTTGAGTTGTCGTGAGCATATAGGCTATGACTTTCCCATGTTGCATGAGAACACATCCTAACCCTTTGCTCAAGCATCATCAGAGATGACAAATCCCTCCGAGCCAGATGGTATTGTCGTAACAAAAAAAATAAATGAGTCTCTTGAGTTCTTGAAAACTCTTCTCACATTCCTCGCTCCAACCGAACTTTGTATCTTTTCAAGTCAGTAGAGTTAATGGAGTAACAATTCGAGAAAATCCTTCCACGAATCTCCGATAATAACCAGCTAAGTCGAGAAAGCTACGATTTCTTGATCATCGATTTTGGTTGTTCCAACTTTGAATTACTTCAATCTTCGCTGGTTCAACAGATATTCCATGATTTGATATCACGTGCCCAAGGAATGCAACTTCCTCAAGCCAGAACTCGCATTTCTTCAACTTGGCTTATAGCTTGTTTTCACGAAGCTTTTAGAGTATCAGCCTCAAGTGTTGCTCATGGTCTTCACAGGTTTTGAAGTATATGAGGATGCCATCAATAAAGACGACCACAAAGTGATCCAAATATTCCTTAAATACTCGGTTCATCATGTCCATGAAAGCAGCAGAAGCATTAGTCAATCCAAAAGACATGACTAGGAATTCCTAATGCCCGTACCGAGTTCTGAAAGCAGTCTTTGGAATGTCATCAGTTTTAATCTTCAACTAATGATATCTGGAGCGAAGATCAATCTTTGAAAAGAATTTGGCTCCTTGCAACTGGTCAAATAGGTCATCAATGCGAGGCAATGGGTACCTATTTTTTATGGTGACATGATTCAACTCCCGATAATCAATACAAAGTCGCATACTTCCATCTTTCTTTTTCATTTAATAGAACAGAGCACCCCAAGGAGACGATTAGGATGAATGAAACCGATGTTTAATAATTCTCGTAGTTGGGTTTTAACTCAAGTTCAATAGAGCCATTCGATATCGGGCTTTGGAAATGGGTTTTGTACCGGGTTCAAGGTCGATACCAAACTCGATTTCACGCTCCGGGGGTAGGCCAGGAAGTTCTTCGGGGAATACGTCAGGGAATTTATTAACAATAGAAATATCATTCAAATCTGACGTATTTATGTTTAAATCTGTGACATGAGCTAAGAAATCTTGACATCCATTTTTTAATAAACGAATAGCTTTATGGCTTGAGATGACCATGATTGATTTTAATGGTTTGGTCGCTTGAATTCGCATAATAGGTTGATTAGGAATATGAAAGCTAACAAATTTACGAAAACAATCAATTTTAGCATGATGAGTAGTTAACCAATCAATCCCTAGAATCACGTCAAATGCAAGTATTTTTAAGGAAATAAGATCGATAGGTAACATGCGGTTACCGATTTAAATCAAACAAGACTTATAAACAGTGGATGTAATGAAGGTTTCTCCCAATGGATTTTCAACCGATAAGTCAAAGTCTAATTTCTCCGGAGTCAAATTTAAACGTTGAGCGCAAGTAGGAGAAATGAAAGAATGGGTAGAACCGGTATCAAATAAAGTATAAGCTTTACTAGAGTTTATGATTAGCTTACCTGTGATCGCCTCGTTCGGATTCCTCGCTTTTTGGGACGTTACGACAAACGCTCTCCCTTGAACTACCGGTTTTGTCTTATTTGGAACACCCTTTGATGCCTCCATCCCAACTGGACTTGACTTTGGTACACGATAAAATCGGGCTAGGTGACCTTCTTTTCCATAATTGTAACATGCTTTGATCGCATCATCGCTAGCTTTGACCGATGTGTCCTTCCCCTCCACATTTGTAACATACGATAGGTGGTCGTTCTCCTTCCTTAACAATGGGTGTTGGTGCTGACGTCTTTCCATCATTGTTGAATCTCCTCTTCTTGAAATGTCCATTCTTATTGTCTTAACAATGATTACCATCAAGTGGTTACCATTTCGCATGTTGATTCCTCCACGCTTGTTGTCACCGCTTCTATGACGCCACCATCGGTATTATCATTTTGTTTACCGCTTTCTCTTGGTTGGTTGACTTCGTTATCGCGCTTCCAATAATCGAGCCCTATTTACAACATCTCAATACAAACATAGTTTATAAAAATTAGATATCGACGTATCTCGGGTTTCAAACCTCTTAGAAACATCCGCATCATTCTCTCCTCATTATCAACCAAGTGAGACGCAAACCGGGATAACTCAAAGCAAACTTAGCTTCATCGCGTGACACTGGCCATATTGTTCTCGCTCCAACTTGATGAACTCTACCTCTTTCATGTGACGAATACTTTCGGGAAAGTACTTGTCGTTGAATAGTTCTTCGAACTTCCCCAAGATATCTTCAAAGGCGGCAGTTGAGTACGCTTTACCAATTCCCACCAAGAGTCCGCCTCTCCTCGCAACATAAAGGTGGCAAAGGAACCTTTTGCTCCTGAGCATCCCAAGACATAAAATATCTTGGTGATCTGCTTTATCCACGTCTCCGCCTTAAGTGGTTTTGGCTCTCCAATAAACTCCGGTGGTCCTATCTCCTTGAACTGTTTAGCGGTGACCGTCTGAGAGTTTCCAATGTTTCCACCTACATTTTGGATATGGGCCGCTCTCGCTTGATGTTGCATGAATTGCATAAAGCCTCTGAACATTCCATCATTTATCATTTGATCAGTGTTGTTATTTTCCTGAGGATTATTGCCATCCTGATGGACATTATCTTGAGTATTGATCGTTGGTGACTCGACAGTCTCATATGCTTCATTGCTTATCTCAACATTTTCGGATGCCATTTTCAAATACTGCCACAAAACAAGGGTTAATTGACATGGTACATAATATCCTTATTCTCTGACCGACCAAATAAATACCAAATAAACTTAGGTAGGTCATACTAGCGAAGGAATTTCCCGTCTCTCCCCTCCTAGTTCTTGTCTCACATCTCATCCATGGATCATATCCCTAAGCTTTGATAACAACTGTGATGCCCCCAAAACAGGTATACATCACCCATCTTGAGTCGCCAAATACATGGTACAAAATTCAAATACAACTTAATTATACAACAATCGTATAAAATACGACAAAACATAATCTAAGAGTTTTAATAAGAATATTGTTATCTAGACAATATCCACACTCAATGGAGTCCTCATTACATTTATTGTCACACTATTTAATGTAATAGTGAGGACTACTAATGCTATTATCATCGACCATCAATCACGCTCTCCCGACTAGTCCCATTTACATTCTCATTTCCTGAAGAGAACAGTGAAAGAAAGGGTGAGCTCAACTAGCCCAGTAAGAAATATTATGACTAAGATAATGAAGAATAAATTATCATTAGCCTTCAATAATGTTAAACTGATAGAATATAATAGACAACAAGTTTAACTGCAGCGGAACAAGCAATCCATTAAAAGAGTCAAGTAGAGCATAAAATCTACTATCTTCTATGATTTAAAAAGTTTTTCATCAACTTTATCGCTGAGACTCAGCTTAATAAATAAAATCGAATCATCCCTGCATCATGGCCAAGGATATTCATGTAATCAGCAATGGTCATGGTTATACCGAATTATCCCTGGTCATAATCATACCAACAACTGTCCATCAATGAACTACAGGCCCATGAGGACTTTTACCACATCATTCGTCACATTATGGTCATGATTACACCGAATAATCCCTGGTCATAATCATATCAAGTCCATCTATGCACGTAAGCCAAAGATGACTTTAATCACAATATAAGTATGAGGATGATGACAATGACATAATAATTCAATAAAACAAGTTCAAGGATAAATTTTGAAGATTTATAATTTTAATTTATCCAGAAATCAATAACGTCCAAATTGTCAACATGATACTTCTTTGTGGAATAAAATTCAAGAATGCTTAGAAGAATATTTTCATGAAAAGATACTGGATGAAGCGCAAATATCAAGGATATTCCACTAATTTCATGGAGTATAGAAGCCAAAACTTTAATCAACTGAGTATAATAGAATATATGAAACCGCAAATGGATTTTTGCCCGCCATGGTAATTCACGAGATGCATCATTTTCATAATTTAATAAGGAATGAATACGAAGGATCATTCACCCTGCATGCGGTAATCCACATAGACATGTTATTCCAACAGAATAATAAAGAATGGAATAATAGAAGATCACCAGGCGTGCATAATCCGCATGTGATAAAGTTATTCCAATAAAATAATAAAGAATGGAACTGTGTCATGCAGAATCTCCGCATGTACATGATATTCCAACAGAATAATAAAGATTGGAATCAAAGTCATGCGAATCCGCATGCATGTGATATTCCAATGTATAATAAAGAATGGAATAACAACAGAATTCACTGTGCATGCGATAAACGCATGCAGATAAAAGTTATTCCAAATGTAATAATAAAGAATGGAATAATGTAAGAATTTCACCATGTATGCGGTACTTCGCATAGACAAATTATTCCAACATAATAATAAATAATAGAATAATAACCCTTACGAGTATTGAAAGAAAATAACTCTCTTCATGAATACGAAAGAATAATACTCCTTACCTTAGAAGAAGACTGGATACTGGAATAGTGAGGTAGCAGATTTCTCTTCTTCTTTCTCACTATAATTTCTCTCTATAATAATTGCTCTATAGCTTTAGTGAATTGGTGAGAAACGAAGGAAGAATGAGCTTCTATTTATAGGAAAATATAGTTTCGATAATCGTACGTTTTGGGGCTCAAAATATTACAGTATAATACCTTCCTCTTTTTCTTCATTTTTAATTTAGTCCTGCAAGTATTATCAAACTTGCACCACCTCCCCTAATAGTAAATAATGTGAATTAATAGTTCATTCATGTGACTTAATAGTATAATCATGTAAAAAAATTAATTACAGTAAAGTACCTTCAACTATACCTCCATTTTTAACTTAGTCATGCAAGTATTATCAATCTTGCACCACCTCCCCTAATAGTACAAGAATGTGAATCAATAGTACACATATGTGAACAAATAGTTATAATCATGTGAATTAATAGCAATTAATTGCTCATTTATCCGGTTAATTACTCGATTGGTCAACATAACCACTAGACATCAAATATTATCGAAATAAATGTCGATTTTCACTAACACTAATAATTTCAACACAATAAAACTATCCATTTCATCTTTAATCAACACGAACTTATTCATCATTTAATATTATAATTCATAATATTTAACAACCAGGTCGTCCCAGGAAAGAGGGGGCTTTCCGATAAGGATTTCTCCTTATTGGCGCGCAATTAGGTGACCAAACCTCTCTTTGACATAACTTTAGACATTGTCAATATTGCAAATAATAATATGAATAACTTTGCCGTCTCAATCATTTATTTAATAATAATAAATATTATGTAGATGATACTGTGACAATAATTGAATCAATAATATGAGAGATATTGCAATAACCCGATATTTTCTATAAAAATAAAACAGAAATTTTGCGTATAATTTTTTTTTTATTTTTAGGATGAGGATTTGTACAAGATAATGTGTATATATTTATGTGGTAAATAAAATATATTTATTACATGAATATTTACAAATAATTTTATTTTAGAATTAATGATCATTATAAATTATATTTTATAATAATTAATTTTATTGTAGAAATATTTTTATTATTTATTTTTTTCAAAGGAAATATGATATTATATTATTTAAATAATATAAGGAATGGTTATTGTAGCTATTATAGTTATTAATTATTTATATGAATTTTAGCTCGAATTATTAAGTTAAATATTTTAACTTATTAATAAAGCTGTTTATGCAAGGTAAATCAGATATGGAATCCAAACCCTAATTCTGGTTTTGGAATAAAGAATGATAATAATAATATAATATTAATTATATTTTAATTTTTAGTGCTATAAATATGTACTGTATATATACGGACTGACAATGGTTGGTCAATTATGATGTATCATGACAAACCCTAGTAACCCTAATTTAAAACTCAAATCGGAGTTTATGATTGGTAAGAAATTGTGTTATTTGATTAATGTTGAGTATTATAGAATTTAAGATTAATTAGGGAAACCCTAATTATTATTTAGGAACCCTAATTATTATTTAGGAACCCTAATTATTTTAAAACCCTAATTTTCTATTAAAACCCCTAATTTTAATTAGTGTGGTCTAATTAAAATTTTATTAAACTTTAAACTTAAATTGTTAAATCCTATAAATTATTTGGAAAACCTCAAGGTTTAAGATCTATTGATTTTAACCTAGATTCAAGCATCATGGACAAAAATACCCTTAAAATACTTTGTTAGTTTACTAAAATAGCCTTTTTGGTATTTATTTAATAAGCTAGATTGCAAGTCATCACTCTAAATTTATAGCACATGCCTAAAACTTCTCCAATCTTATCCTCTTTGACACCTTGCAAGTTAGATACATTGAATCTAAGAATTATAAATAGGTTAGGAGAGAGAAAATTGCACATATTTGCTCATTTGTGCTCATACACTTCTCCAAGACCATCTCTCTCTAAACCCACGAATTTCCAATGCTAGACCAGTCCCCAAATCAAGCCCCACGAATTCCATAACCAAATCAGTAGCCAAGAATCAAAGATTGCTCATAGAAGGTATAAACCCTAAAACGAAATCTGACTTTTGATCCTATGTTAGATGTTAGTTTTTTTATGTTAACTATGTTGTATGTAGTGTATAAAGATGATCTGGGTTACTAGATGTTAGATCCATAGCATCTAAAGGCTCGAATTTGAAGATTTACAAAATCTGGAAAAATAAAATTTTGTTGTCTGACAAGGAATGTCAGGCCTTGTAGATCTCCTTCTGTGTTTAGTTTTTTGTGTTTTTAAGCTTTGATCTTGTAGTATGCCATGAGATCTTTGATCTGAAACTGGAATCAGAGTCAGATCATAAGCTATTTGAAAGTTATTAGTGGTCAAACCACGTTGACCGACATCGACCAACGCTTCGGTAACCGTAACGCGAGCCCAAAAGTCCGGACAACATGTTCATGCGTTTAGATCTTGCTTGTTTTACGTGTTAGACTCTGTTATTGTGGTAATGTTGTTGTTTGAAGTGTAGGCTACATGACCATGCCTCTAGAATCTTTATATCCTTCTCTGAATCAAAGTAATCAGTGGTCAAAGTGGTGTGGACGAAACTGCCGGATGAAGTTTCTAGGTAACCCAGAAACCTTCATAAGCAGTTTTTGACCACTATACTTTGACCGGTCCATATTGATTTGATGTTTTGTTGTTATGTTGATTTTTTGTGATAGATCTATAGTACTACATGTGGTCTAGAACCTGAAAGCCTTAAATCACTTAAACGTCAACAGGATATCAAGTTATGGAAGCCCAAAAGTGGCAGTCGAACTGTTCTTCATTTCTGGGTAACCCAGAAATGAAGAACATATCTGACAGCTACTTTAGGCTCTTATATCTTCTATGTTATGCATGTTATGACTTTGGTTGTTGTTGGATCGTATAGTGTTGCACGTGTACTACAACCTCTAATCATTAGCTTGCCCAGAAACAATAGGATTAGTGTTTAATGCTTGGTCAAAGTAGGTCACCCGAAACTGTGCTATGAATGTTCTTGAGGGCTCAAGAACACCTAAGGCGACGCTTTCTGTCGCTAAAGGCTATAGCGACGGATTTAATAATTTTATTTAATTTATTTTCCAAAAATCATTTAAAAATAGAAAGTAATTATTAAAAATTCTAAAAATAATTTTAAAAATTATTTTAAGTTATAAAAATTAACTTTTAATAATTTGACATATTTTTCATACATATTAATAATTATTTGGATATTATTTATATTTTATTTATTTAATAAATGCATTAAATAAATTGATTAAAAATGATTTTTATTATGTTAAAAATCATTTTAAATGATAAAAGGTATTTAATAATATTTTAAGTTATAAAATATAAATTTTAATATTTTAAGACAAATTTTATTAATTATTTAAATATTAATGCTATTAGATTTAATTAGTAATTATATTAAATAAATTAATTAAAATGATTTTATAATTAGAAAAATCATTTTAAATGAAAATAAATATTTTAAAAATATTTGAAGTTATAAAATATAACTTTTAATATTTAAAGGATAATTTCATTAATAATTTAATATTAATGATTATTAATTTATTATTAATAATATTAAATTTATTTAATAATTATATTAAATAAATAGTTTAAAAATGGTTTTAATTTAAAATTATTTAAAAGGATATAAATGAATTAAAAATATTATTAAGTTATACTTAATGACTTTTAATATTTTGATAAACAATACATTAATACCTTAATATTAATGATAATTATTTAAAATGATTTTAAATATTTTAAAAATCATTTAAGGGTAATATTAATACTTTAAAATATTCTAAGTTATTATAAATAACTTTAATATTTTGGCAATGGTTTCATTAATAGTTTAATATTAATTAAATATTAATGATAATGAAATTACTTAATATTTAAATAATTTAATAATGATTCTGATGTTTGAAAATTCATGATAAATTATAATATATGTTTAAAAATTATTATAAGTCATTTAAAAATAATATGATTGATACTAAGTTACAGATTAGAGTCTTAGACTCGATAATTACCCGATAAAGTTATCAATACACCGACATATTTCAGAAATTGATCTGGACTTAGATAGGTTGACTTGATAAATGTTTATTTGTGATTTAATGGTTGTTAAACTTACATGACAATGTGATTAGGTTATGTATTTGATCGCAAATAGCGAGTATCAAAGATGATATCATATGTTATTATAATCAAGCGAATGATCTATTTAATGATAGGGCTTGATATAAAAGATAATCTAAGTTGTGTAAACAGCAGACAAGGCAAGTATCTAACCCTTTACATTTACTTTATGCAATGGACATGCGTAAGATAATATCTGAACTATTCTTTTTATTATCCAAATATTTCAACCTTTGTATATACTTATGCAATGATTTTGTATAAGTAAGTTATTAAATTATAATCTGTTGTATAAGTTCCTTAATTCTGTTATTGTAGATCAAGAAATATATTCTGTTCGTTAATTTCTAAACATTGTTATACAAGTGTCCTCACTTGGCTAATCATTATATTTTATCACATTTTGATACATACTTATCGGTGTCCAGTATGTACAAGTTGAATTAAAAGCCGTCTAAGCTATTTGATCTGGCTAGACACTAACTTAAAATTGTTGTTGAATAAGATAAGAACTTTATTGTTATCCAACTGAATTGTTTTGGTTCAGATTCAAGACTGGTATGAACATCCCAAATATGGGAAACCTTTATGCGCCTAAGGCGGAAATGCTGGACGAAAATATCGTCCTATAATGTAGTATTGATCAATACAGGGCATAACGGGCTGATCACCCCTCGTGCCCGTAAGTTATGATGGTTTACAGATGAAGTTCTGTTTAACCTTTTTGAAAATAGAAAAGAATATTCATAGTCTGTTAATGATCCTCATTTATAGTCAATACGTAGTTTCAAAATTTTGAAATCGAAATGATATGTTGTTTATTATTGGTTCAGCTTACTTCACAACTGTTGATTTGTTGTAGAAGTATCGTTCAAAGAAAACATTTAATTCATTCAACTAAATGTTATTGTTGCTATTACTTGCTGAGCACTCAAATGCTCATCCTTGTTTAATTTAAATGTTTTCAGCTAAGTATGAACAACCTGAAGGCTCTGCCAAGAACAAAGGGAAAGGGAAGGTCGATGAATGAATGATAATGCTATCTTTTGTAATAACTAGACTTTATTAGGATAATGATGATATATATTAATTATCATGTAATGTAACGAATGTTTAAAGGTTTCGTACTTGGGATTGAAAACTCTAATAATATGTAAATTAAATTTGATAATCTATATTATTGTTATTATTATTATTATTCCGCTCATAGAAATGGTATCGTGAAACACTGAGTTCGGGTTTCAAGTACTTGAATTTGGGGGCGTCACAGATATGATGCAGCAATTACTGTAGCAATAATTGAGTATAATCGAGTGACTTCTCACGTAAGCATCAATAATCAATACCGTGTGCTACTATATAAATGCGTATTATTGTACTTTTACTACTAAGGGTAGTTTAACGGTTTAACGGTAACACTTTCATTGTTATTTTTATAAAAGATAATTACGTAGTTTTCTAACTACGACAATACTTCATTGTGGGGTCCACTAATGATTGTGGTCGTCGCATTTAATATTCCCTATTAAAAGCGAATATTCCCCACCAATCGAATATTATATAACCACTTGCTTACTTTGCAAAATTTGTAAATATTACCCACAACTATAACATTATATCAAATCCACACCATAATATTCAAAAATATATTTCGAGAAAATTATTCTTTATTCATAAAAGTTGGGGTCTTACAACCTCCCCTTCTTATGAAATTTCATCCTCGAAATTAGGGTACGTACCTGGTATATCGAAGAGGTGAGGATATCTTGACTTCATCTCAGATTCTAACTCCCAGGTCATTTCTTTCACATCGTGGTTTCTCTACAAAACTTTGACTTGAGGTATAACCTTGGAGCATAGAATATGATCATTCTTATCCAAGATTTTAACAAGTAACTCTTCATACGTTAAATCTTCCTCTATCTCGTCTGGTTCTAATTCATGTCGACGTCGAGATTTTTAGATATCCCTTTCCATTACTTGTTCTTTGGTGTTCTCATTTTAGGTGAGATTTGTTTTAAAAAATAAGTGAAAAAGGTCCGACATGTATAATGTTGACGATGGACTGTTAAGAGTCGCCAGTTGGTTTTTTAAATGGCTATACCAACACAACCGAGAAAAGGTTTGCACATTGACCCAGTAATGTGACACTGCTAAACGGGTCGGTGAACCGAGTTTTATTAGGGTCCGGGGACTTGGTTATGCGGGGGGAAGGTGTTAGGCACCCCCTGACATCCGTGTTACCATGGTGACCACCTCTTTTCAAGAAACTATTATCTAAATGTGTGTGTGTGTGGGTCAATGTGCTGTTATTTGGAAGTAGTGCGAGGCCTCGTTATTTTATATATATTGTGGTTTGAATTTATATAAAATTCGGTTTTAGCAAGATATAGCAATGATGTTTTATAAAAGGTTTTTCAAACCACGATGCTCAATAGTAATTGAGACCTTTTACACTCCCATTTTATTAAGTGTTTGGCTTGATTAATTTTATTTTACAGATGCGAGGCATCCGAACGAAAATAATGTACAAAATAATGCCAACTTCCTCATGGGTATGGAAACCATCCGAGGAAATTGAGAACACATGCAGAATAATTTACAAAGTCGCCATAAAATTGAAACGTCCATCACGGAATCGAATCTAGATCCAATGGGTTGAATCTGTGATCACATGGTTCCTGGCGTAACAAGATACCGTAATTTATATGAAAGCGATGGCAGATATATATATATATATATATATATATATATATATATATATATATATATATATATATATATATATAAAAGCTATAAATATATATATACAGACATGATCACCAACCACGAAGCACCTCCATGGGGGATCAAAAATATAAATAAAGCAGTAAAAGCTATCAATCGCCACAGAGGAAACTCCAGGCGGGACGAAACGTAAATAAACTGTACATACGGTCAACCACCATGAAGGGAACTCCGGGCAGGACAAAATGTAAATAAAGCTGTACAAAGCAATCAATTGCCACGAAGTAAAGTCCAAGCAGTGACGAAATGTAAAGAAAGTCAGTAAAAGCGATCAACCACCACGAAGTGAACTCTGTGTAGACGCGATATATATATATATATATATATATATATATATATATATATATATATATATATATATATATATATATATATATGCTGTTTAATCGAACTTTGTTGATGAGCACAGATGTTACATCCAGGTGCATTTATTTATATATATATATATATATATATATATATATATATATATATATATATATATATATATAAGTTTGAGTAAACGCATATAGGATGTAACATCTGTGCTCATCGTAAGCAATCATTACCCATTAATATATAGAAGTATATATATATATATATATATATATATATATATATATATATATATATATATATTAAAGCAATAAACGCTCTGCATCAAGTCTAGGCTCATCGAATAAAGTTCGACACACAGTTCATATATATAAATATATATATATAAGCAAATAAACGCTCCAGACTGAAGTCTAGGCTCCATCGAGGCATAACTCGATAATTTTAGTCAATATATATAAATATATATATATATATATATATATAATATATGTATATACAATATGAAATAAAACCACACACCAAAGTCCGGGCAAACGCACGCATCACGACTCTCAACGTGAAGAAGGGTGTGTGCAAAGATGAAGAGAAAGGCTTTAAAGTGTGTGAGAAGGCTTATAGTTGACTGTCACAGAAGACTTCTATATCTTTAAAGTGGGTAAACACTGACTTTTGTAGGTACAAAAATAGCTATATATGAGCTCACAGGTGTTTAAAATGAGAAAGTACACTATATGGGGTGAGTGCAGAGCAAATTGGGCAGGGCTTCCTCGCCGTTTTCTCTTGCAAAATGGCCACCCCAAGCCCTCTATTTATAGAGGATGGAACCGCAGATATACCTATGGCTGAGCCGCAGGTGCACCAGAGGAAACCCGGGTGGGATCGGGTTTCTCAGGTTGTCTCGTAGTACGTGCACTCGGGCACTGTAATGTCCACTCGAACTTTCAGAAGTGCAATCCGGGCATCCGATTGAGGTATACAGGACCTATTCGGACCGCCGTTGTCGAGAGTTGCACAATGACTCAGGATTGATTATCCTTGATTCTTGTGGGACATCGTTGCGTAGAGATGTGTATAAAATGTTGAGACGACGTGGCGTGGCATCGTGTTGGCGAGATGACGATGTTACCCTCACCAAATAAGTATCACGGTTTAATGATAAAGTAGAGCGTTGCTCGATTGCTTCATTTGAGATTAGACTACTGCAAGTGTTGAAGGTCCTCAATGTCATCTTTTAGGTGTGCCTGTCCTCCCGGTGTTATCTCTGGGTTGGTACAGAGTATTTCGTTGTGAGCGCCGAGATTGAAGCTGGTCACATTTGAAATGAGCATTTTGTGGTTATCGCCAAATCGCATTCCTTGGGGTTATCACCAAGGTTGGTGGCTATTCCCATAGTTGGGACTAAGACTGGATACCTCGAGATTAATCGGTCTTCTCCGGTGTGTGTTTCGGTATTGGATCTGCACGCCTTGGGGTTATATCCGAGGTTGGAATTGTTACTCCCAGAGTGTGTTCCGGGGTTAATGCTGAACTTCTGGTAGTATCCGGTATGGATATGGATTGTCTTTCAAGGTTCCCTCTTAAAAGATGAATCTGTCCTCCTGCAATGTTAGTGATGATGAGTACGAGAAAATTTCAAGTGTCTACAGATGCCCCTCTTTATCATACTCATGCATGGCGATGCATGGGTAGGATAAAGAATCCTAGACACTTGAAGCACGACAAGACAAACATGGTACTATATGTAGCAACATGATGCAAATGTATGATGCATTTGTACGGGGTTGTTGCCCAACACGCTGGGGATGATTGCTAGATCCTTGTTGCTTCAACTGGGGATTGGCAATGATGACCTGATTTGATGTGTAATCTGAATCTGTTAAGATGTTGATGTTGGAGTTATCACCAAATTCCCGTGTTCTTGGTAACGACTTGATCCTGAAGATGTACCTCTTATGTGTAAGAGATCTGTGGGGATAAAGCTTGGTCTGTTTGAGGATGTGTATAACATATTCCATCATCTATCCTCTTTGATAACGTTGACCTTTCCTGGTTGGTATCGCTAGGACATGGCAAGATTCTGTTGGATTTACTTCCAACAGCAAATGCTGTCAAGGATGCTTGACCTTCGTTGACGTGTACTTCATCGACATGTGAATCAACAACTGAAAAATCCTGTGGGATATCTTGTCAAGGTTGCTTGACCTTCGCTGACGTGTGAATCAATGGTTGTACTCTGTGGGTAAATTATCAAGGTTGATTGACCTTCGTTGATGTGTGATTCAACGGAACATTGAGTTGTGACCCCCGCTGGGGATCCGCTGGGGAATATGAGTAATCAAGCATGAAATCATCGAATAGCTCTACAGCTCTGATAGGTTTAATCGCTATCGGCTGAAATAACGTCAAGGCTACTTGACCTTCGTTGATATGTGTGTTAACGACTTGAATGTATGTTGTAACCCCCGTCGGGGACTCACGTTGTAACCCCCGTTGGGGACTCACGTTGTAACCCCCGTCGGGACTCACATCATTTGTAACCCCATCGGGCTCACGTTGTAACTCCGCTTGGGACTCATCATAACGACCAAATCCTATTTATCTTCACACCCGAATTCTCAGACGTCACGGTACATCATTCATCCAACATACATCATTATATACTGAAATATAATAACATACATTCTGAATTCCCAGGTTCTAAAACCTTATAGCTTTTCTCATTACAAATAATGATAATTACATTATTCTTTACATCTTGCACGAGTGACTTTTATCCGCCACCAAGGATACATAATCGTTCATTAAACTATTTTATAGTTTAATTCTCATCTTTCTACATTACAAGTCTTCACTTGCTCTTCCCACACATTCATATACTGAATGGCACTTCGTCTGGATACCGATCAGCTTGATCTTTATGGGATCCTTAAGTTCTTTCTAACATCGCTCGCTGAAAATGTTTTTCATTTAAATCAAGTGTGAACATTCAATTGCCCATCAAGTCATAACAGTTGAACAACAATTCAAGAGTTTAAACATTTTTCAGAACTTCGATAACCGAACAAAGGTTATGAAGCAACTTGAATAATAGGAATTGTCTCGATTCCTATCATCTTAAAACATCGTTCACATGCACTTTGAAATACTTTCATTCTTCTATCTTTTTCATACACATTCTGTCTGGCTAGAATCATTAGCACAAACTTAACAATAACGGTTCATGTATAAACAGAACATACTCGTATTGAACAGTTCAATCACAGAACAGTTCATCTCAAGGAAACATCGAAGTGTTCAAATTGTGGCACAAGGTCTCATACATACTACCACCTTGTACATACATCGCACATATGCACATAGATAAGACAAGACTTCTCAAGTTCAACATCTGAGAAGTTTAACAAACTAGCATTCATATAGTATGAATGAAGTTAGGAAACTTACCTTACGCACAGCTACAGCTTACGCTGAACTGCTCATTCCAATCCCTATAACACATAAGGAAATAACAAATACACCAATTAGTCATATACTTGACTTACGCATTGGTTTACTTAACTTTACTTCTTAAGGTTCGCATTCTTACAATATAATTTTACGCGACTAACTTTCATTACCGGTTTACGGTTTCATGACATACGGAGATGTCTTACTCAAAATGTTCATCATCTTTGATGATTTATATTCTTATCTTCTTCTTATACTTCTCTAGGACTCAAAGACACATCGCTTCTCCGCTAGTAGTCCATATGGTACTGAAAGTGGTTTCCCACAAACAACCAACAAACAAGTTCCCGTCTCATCTACACTGCCCACACAGTGAGTTAGATCGGTTGCCAGTTTTGTATATACCTTCGCTTTCTGAAGGAATTGTTTAGCCCAGCTCCCATATGTCAACCATCAAAGGTTACGATTGTACCACAACCTAACTTTCTCTTAATTTATATGAACTATTAAATTATAATGTTCGTTAAATTAATTTCTTATTCCTTATGGATTTCTGGCAAGTAAATGCCATACCTCAGGATTCATTCTTATCCAAATCACATTCGGTTTTCATTAATCTTATTACCGTTCGTTACGGCTTTCTCAAAAATTCATATTTTATGTACTACCTTCGTCAACGTCTATGTCATACAACCATGGTATAATTAGAACGTTCGTCCGCCGTGAATACGATTTACGAGGATCGTTTACGTATTCAACGTTCACGTTGCTCGTCTCTTAACCTCTCATTCAACCTTACTCAAGGTTTTAATTACTTTCAATTATTATCCATCCCATGAACCCCATGTTCTTTGTTCTTTCTTAATGTCGAAGCCATACAAATCATTGTATGCTAAGACCGATCGTTCTTCGCAACAACGTTGCGTTCACAGCGTCTATACGCTTTACATTCATCTTACATTACCATAACATAACATCAAAATGTTATTCATTACCCTCGTTACTCAACGTCTAAGGAATCACATTCATAGCAATCCCTCACGTTCGTTTATCGCGACTACGGTCCCCGAACATCGGTTATGTAACTCGCGTTCACCTTCTTTTAATCCCGTTTAATCTTTCTGTTCAACCTTCACTAAAGGCTTAACACACTTACTTAAGTGTTACATTACTTGAACTAAATGTTCATACTTCTTTCTTGCACATCCTCCAGTACTTGAGAAATAAAAATCTCATTTCTGGACATTGTCTCGCACATGCCGTGACTGGTGCGTACCCTTTCCTCTCTCTCGCTGGCATGGCATGACCTACTTCTCTTTCCTTTATTCACGGGTCAAGGGCTATGACGCCAAGTCCTTTGTTATCTCTCTCACCTTGCGCGGCGCCAATTAATGCTAAAATGAGGTCCGAGATTGCATTGACTGCGGTGCCACTTTTCAAAGCTCATTTGGTGGCTGCTGGCATACGAGCCTAAACCTTAGAAAAATTTCTAAGTTTTTCATTAAGTTTGAGACACGTATATTACGATCTCATAACTTTTTCGTTATAACTCAGAACGAGGTCGTTCCAAAGCCATTCTCTTCCTTATCTTACGTACTTTAAAATGCCTCTGACAGAACTTCGTTCTGAATCCGTTAACATGCCATTCAATTGGCTTAATCTTAACCCTTCATTCATTTATACGCTTTTAACGTTCGTCGCTCGTTCGTTCGTAATTCGGTTATCTAAACTCAGAATTCGTTCGTTCTTTAGTCCACGACTCATGTTTTATACGTTCTTTTACATTCTTATGAAACCCTACATGTTCGGGTTCATTTACTAACTTTCAAATTTTCGTTCTTCTTTTACAAAATTTTTGCCATAACTTCGTTATAGCTTAGTTTTAATCCGTTCTTTATGAACGTTTCTATCGTTCCTAACCAAGCACTAAGCAACTAACTTATACGCGATGATTTTAAACTTTTCCATCAACAACAATTATTCTACGATGGTTTTAAATTTGTCCATCAACAACGTTCTTCGTGTTCTTCGTGTGTTCTTCGTGTTCTTCGTTCGTTCTTCATTTTTAATCGATATTTTGGATTACGATTTCACTTTTTCTTGGAATTTAATGATATAGAACACCATTCCTTACTTATTTGACCTACTTATTCATAAAATTCATTCGGATCGCTCAAAATCCTTACGAATCTTATACTTCCTTAAGAAATTCATAAACTAAATTTCTTATTTCTTATTTCTTATTTTCTCATGATTTCAACCATATGAAATCATTCTCAATATCTTTTACTCCTTATTCTCATTAAACTATGTTTTAACATAGAAAAATAAAGAAAATAATCTAGAAGTTAGGTTTTTGGATTACCTTTCTTCTTTAATCTCCTTCCGTCGGACAAAGTTTGCTCCCGAGCAACCTTTTCCTCTTCTCCTTCATCCGAAATCTCTCTCTCTCTCTCTCTCTCTCTCAAATGTTTGACAACTTTCCAATTTCCAAACAAATGAAATAAGCTTCCTATTTATAGATTTTTAAGGCTAGGGGCAAAATAGTCATTTTGCCCCTAAAATTACTATTCCCACGTCCTCCACATCTTAGCCACCAAGTTAACTTGGCCACCACCCTTACTTGGTGGCCAAGTGGCCGGCCCACATTGTGAATTCCTAGATTTTATGAATAAAGATTTAAATTTCTCGAAATATTTTTTTTGAATATTATGGTGTGGATTTGATATAATGTTATAGTTGTGGGTAGTATTTATAAATTTTTCAAAGTATGCAAGTTGTTATAAAATATTCGATTGGTCGGGGAATATTAAAGACGACGACACAATCATTGGTGGACCCCTAGCGGAAGTATTGTCGTAGTTAGAAAACGGCGTAATTATCTTTTATAAAAATAACTGGCGGAAGTGTTATCGTTAAACCGTTGAACTACTCGGTAGTAAAAAAATGCGATGTCTGCTGTGGTTGCATAGTAGCACACCGGTATTGATTATTGATGCTTACGTGAGAAGTCACTCGGTTATACTCAATTATTGCTTTCTGAGAATTGTTGCATCATATCTCTCATATTATTGATTCAATTATTGTCAAGATCATCTGCATAATATGTTATATTATTAAATCAATAATTGAGATGACAAAGTTATTCATATTATTATTTGTAATATTGACAATGTCTAGAAGTTCTGTCAAGGAGAGGTTTGGTCACCTAATTGCGCGCCAATAAGGAGAAATCCTTATCAGAAAGCCCCCTCTTTCCTAGGAAAGACTTGGTTGTTAAATATTGTGAGTTATAATATTAATGATGAATAAGTTGTCTTGATTAAAGATGAAATTGATTGTTCCATTGTGTTGGGATTATTAGTGTTAGTGAAAATTGACATTTATTTCGATGATAATTGATGTCTAGAGGTTATATTGTTCACTCGGGTATTCGGAGCACTTTTCGTGTCGGAGTACTATTCATGAGTTACTATTCACGAGTTACTATTGATTCACATGATTTACTATTAGGGGAGTTGGTGCAAGATTGATAATACTTGCAGGACTAAATTAAAAATGAAGAAAAAGAGGAAGGTATTATACTGTAATATTTCGAGCCCCAAAATGTGCAATTATCGAAACTATATTTTCTTATAAATAGAAGCTCATTCTTCCTTCATTTCTCACCAATTCACAAAAGCATGAGAGCAATTATTATAGAGAGAAATTATAGAGAGAAAGAAGAAAAGTATTCTGCTACTTCACCACTTCTATATCCAGTTTCTTCTAAGGTAGGGAGTATTATTTCTTTCTTATCCATGAAGAGAACTTCTATTATTCCATTCTTTGTTATTATGTTGGAATAACCTGTCTATACGAAGTACCGCATACTTGGTGAAATTCTTTTGTTATTCCATTCTTTATTATTCTGTTGGAATATCCTGTCTGTGCGTTTAACGCCGAACCTGATTTCGTCTTTATTATTCTATTGGAATATCTTGTCTGTGCGTTCTACGTCGGACCTAGTTCCGTCTTTATTATTACATTTGGAATATCATGTATGCATGCTTTTTCTGTGGGACACAATTACGTCTTTATTATTACTGTTGGAGTATCCTGCATGCATTTTACGTGGGACTGGTTCCGTTATTTATTATTACATTGGAATAACCGTGTTCATGCGGTCTATCGCATGCACGGTGATTTCTTTTGTTATTCCATTCTTTATTATACTCAGTTGGTTAAAGTTTTGACTTCTATACTCCATGAAATTAGTGGAATATCCTAGATATTTGCGCTTCATCCAGTATTTTTTCATGGAAATATTCTTCTGACCATTCTTGAATTTTACTCTACAAAGAAGTATCATATTGACAATTTGGACGTTATTGGTTCCTGAATAAATTAATTCTTGAACTTGTTTTATTGAATTATTATGTCATTGTCATCATCCTCATGTTTATATTATGTTGAAAGTCATCTATGGCCTGTAGTGCATAGATGGACTTGGTATTATTATGACCAGGGATTATTCGGTATAATCATGACCGTAATGTTACAAATGATGTGGAAAAAGTCCTCATTGGCCCGTAGTGCATTGATGGACAGTTTTTGGTATGATTATGGCTATGAATTCTCTTCGGCCAAGGGTGCAAAGATGAATTGTTTTATGGCATGATCAGGACCGTTAATGAAAACACGATTATCTTTGGCCCATAATGCATGGATAATTCGTGGTCGTGATACTAAAAAAGAATATCCTCGGCACGTGAAGTGCGGGGATGATTTAATGATGTGGATTATTTATTAAGCTGAGTCTCAGCGATAAAAGTGATGAAAAACCTTTTAAATCATAAAAGATAGTAGATTTTATTCTCTACTTGACTCTTTTAATGGATTGCTTGTTCTCAACTGCTAGATTAAACTTGATGGTTGTTATATTATATCGGTTTAACTTTGTTGATGGCTAACGATAATATATTCGCATTATCTTAGTCATAATATTTCCCTCTTGGGCTAGTTGAGCTCACCTTTTACTTTCATTGTTCTCTTGTGAAATGAGAACGTAGTAGGGACTAGTCGGGGAATGGAGTGACGAACCAGATGATAGCATTAGTAGTCCTCACTATTCAGTGAAATAGTGTGACAATAAATGTATTGAGGACTCCATTGAGTTTGTATATTGTCTAGATGACAATATTCTTATTAAAAACTCTTAGATTATATTTTGTCGTATTTTACACGACTGTTGTATAATTAGTTTGTATTTGAATTTTGTACCATATATCTGGTGACCCAAGATGGGTGATGTATACCTGTTTTGGGGGCGTCGCAGTTGCTATCAAAGCTTAGGGATATGATCCCTGGCTGAGATGTGAGATAAGAACTAGGAGGGGAGAGGCGGGGAATTCCTTCGCTAGTATGACCTACCTAAGTTTATTTGATATTTAATTGGTCGGTTAGAGTATAGGGATAATATGTGATGTGTTAATTAACCCTTGTTTTATGGAAGTATTTGAAAATGACATCCGAGAATGTTGAGAATAGCAATGGAGCACAGGAGACCGCTGAGTCTCCTCAGATCAATAATCAGGACAATGTGCAGCAGGATGGCGATAATCCTCCTGTAAATAACAACACTGACCAAATGATGAACGACGGTACGTTTAGGAGCTTTTTATAATTCATGCAACACCAGACGAGAGAGACTCCTATTCATAATACAGGAGGAAACAATGGCAACCCACGGTTGGTCACCGCTAAGCAGTTCAAGGAGCTGGGACCATCGAAGTTTTTGGGAAAGCCAGAACCACTTAAGGCGGAGACATGGTTAAAGTAGATCACCAAGATATTTGATGTCTTGAGATGCTCAGAGGAGCAAAAGGTTCCCTTTTCCACCTTTATGTTACGTGAAGAAGGATTCATTGGTGGGAATCAGTAAAAGCGCACCTGCATCGACGACTCAAGATGTCTTGGGAGAAGTTCCAAGAGCTGTTCAACGATAAGTACTTTCCCGAAAGTATTCGTCACATGAAGGAGGTGGAGTTCATCAAGCAGGAGTAAAACAATATGACCGTGTCGCAATACGAGGCTAAGTTTGCCGAGTTGTCTCGGTTTGCATCCCATTTGGTTGATAATGAGGAGCGAATGACGCGAGTGTTTTTAAGAGGTTTGAAACCCAATATACGCCAATACCTCATTTCTCACAAACTTTGTTTATATTCAGATTTTATGAATAGGGCTTAGTTATTGGAAAGCGATAACGAGTCAGCACAACCAAAAGGCAACGACCAACAACATGATAGTAATCGTACTGGTGGCAACGACCATCGGAACAATGACAACCAACGTGGGGGAAATTATCATGCCATGAATGGTAACCATTTTGGTGGTAATCATGGCTAAAACAATAAGAATGTACATTTCAAGAAGAGAAGGTTCAACAATGACGTGAAGACGTCGGCACCAGCACCCGTTTCAAAGGAAGAAGAATGAACATCGGTCGTATGTTTTAAATGCGGACAGGAGGGACACATCTGTCCAAACTGTACGCAGCAATCCAAAGCGTGTTTTAATTGCGGAATAGAAGGTCACCTAGCTCAATTTTATCGTATGGTGAAGTCAAGTCCAGCTGGGATAGTGATGCCAAAGGATGTCCTAGACAAGCCAAAGCCGGTAGTTTAAGAGAGAGCGTTTTTTTTGTGATGAGGAACCTGAATAAAATTATCACGGGTATGTTAGTCATAAACTCTTGCAAAGTCTATACCATGTTAGATACCGGTTCTACTCACTCTTTTATTTCACCTAGTTGTGCTCAATGTTTGAAGTTAACTCCGGAGAAGTTAGACTTTGATATATCTGTTTAAACTCAGTTGGGAGAAACCTTCGTTACCTCCACTATTTATAAATCTTGTTCAAATCAACACTTTCACGTTACCTGTCAATCGTATCTCTTTGAAAATACTTACCTTTGATGTGATTTTAGGAATTGATTGGTTAACTACTCATCATGCTTTTTGTAAGGTTGTTAGCTTTCATACTCCTAACCAACCTGTTGTGCGAATTCAAGCAACCAAACCACTAAAGTCAATCACTGTCATATCAAGCCATAAGTAAAGAGCCTCGGTCCTTTCGTTGTTGACTTCCTTGTGTGGAATGCACCAAAGCCAGACTTTCTGTAGGCGACATCGTGAATGAAGATGGCAAGTTGATAGGTATCAACGTGACGTGTTATCGAAGTCTTGGATGAGGCTCACAGTTTTGAATGATATTTCTATCGTTAATAAATTTCTTGACGTATTCCTGAAGACTTCTTAGCCTACCCTAGAGCATGAAATCGAATTTTGTATTGACCCCAGTACAAAACCCATTTCTAAAACCCTCAAATATTTTTTCAACTAAAGCGAACGTAACATGCGCCAAAGACGTTGGCTCGAACTGTTAAAGATTACGATCGTACCATTCAATACCATCGTGGGAAAGCGAACGTGGTAGCTGACGCGTTGAGTAGAAGATCGTAAGCGTTTATGAGTGCTTTGTTGTTAACACAAAGACCCATTTTGTACGACTTACAAATGATGAAGATAGAGTTAAAGACTCTAGGAACCCACGTGAAGATAACGAATATACGATTAGAATTGACTTTAATCGATAAAGTTAAATCCGCTCAAGCTACACACCCGGAGCTGGATGAATGAAGAAGGTTCAAGAGGCGTTATTCTAGAAGCAAGAATCGATGAAGAGAGGAAATCTCAACCCTCGATTTAATTGGCCCATTTGAAATCCTCGATCGAGTAGGAATTGTGGCCTATAGACTCGTTTTACCGCCAAGTATGTCACGTGTTCATAACGTTTTTCACGTATCGATGTTACGTAAATATGTGGACGACCTGAACCATATTATTAAATTAGAACTAGACGATATAGCAGAAGATTTAACGTATGAGGAGATACATGTTAAAATCTTGGATAAGAAGGATCGTATTCAACACTCAAAGGTTATACCTCAAGAGTTAGAATCTGAAATGAAGTCAAGGTATCCTCACCTCTTTGGCATATCAAGTGCGTACATAAATTTTGAGGGCGAAATTTCATAATGAGGGGAGATTGTGAAACCCCAGATTTTATGAATAAAGATTTAAATTTCTCGAAATATTTTTTTTGAATATTATGGTGTGGATTTGATATAATGTTATAGTTGTGGGTAGTATTTATAAAATTTTCAAAGTATGCAAGTTGTTATAAAATATTCGATTGGTCGGGGAATATTCTTTTTGTCGGGGAATATTCGTACGACGACACAATCATTGGTGAACCCCACAACGGAAGTATTGTTGTAGTTAGAAAATGACAGAATTATCTTTTTATAAAAATAACGGCGGAAGTGTTACCGTTAAAACTGTTGAACTACTCGGTAGTAAAAGTACAGTAATACGCGTGGTTGCATAGTAGCACACGATATTGATTATTGATGCTTATGTGAGAAGTCACTCAGTTATACTCAATTATTGCTCACGATGAATTCTTTGCATCATATCTCTCATATTATTGATTCAATTATTGTCACGGTATCATCATCGTGATAATATGTTATATTATTAAATCAATAATTGAGGCGACAAAGTTATTCATATTATTATTTGCAATATTGACAATGTCTAGAAGTTCATCAAGGAGAGGTTTGGTCACCTAATTGCGCCAATAAGGAGAAATCCTTATCGGAAAGCCCCCTCTTTCCTGGGAACGACCTGGTTGTTAAATATTGTGAGTTATAATATTAATGATGAATAAGTTGTGTTGATTAAAGATGAAATTGATTGTTCCATTGTGTTGGAATTATTAGTGTTAGTGGAAATTGACATTTATTTCGATGATAATTGATGTCTGGAGGTTATATTGTTCACTCAGGTATTCGGAGCACTTTTCGTGTCAGAGTACTATTCATAATTTACTATTCACGAGTTACTATTCACGAGTTACTATTGATTCACATGATTTACTATTAGGGGAGTTGGTGCAAGATTGATAATACTTGCAGGACTAAATTAAAAATGAAGAAAAAGAAGAAGGTATTATACTGTAATATTTCGAGCCCCAAAACGTGCAATTATCGAAACTATATTTTCCTATAAATAGAAGCTCATTCTTCCTTCATTTCTCACCAATTCACAAAAGCTTTAGAGCAATTATTATAGAGAGAAATTATTGAGAGAAAGAAGAAAAGTATTCTGCTACTTCACCACTTCTATATACAGTTTCTTCTAAGGTAGGGAGTATTATTTCTTTCTTATCCATGAAGAGAACTTCTGTTATTCCATTCTTTGTTATTATGTTGGAATAACCTGTCTATGCGAAGTACCGCATACTTGGTGAAATTCTTCTGTTATTCCATTCTTTATTATTCTATTGGAATATCATGTCTGTGCGTTTAACGCCGAACCTGATTTTGTCTTTATTATTCTGTTTGAATATCATGTCTGTGAGTTCTACGCCGGACCTGGTTCCGTCTTTATTATTCTGTTGGAATATCACATCGCAATGCTTTTACGTGGGACACGTTACGTCTTTATTATTCTCGTTGGAGTATCACATGCATGCATTTTACGTAGGACTGGTTCCGTTATTTATTATTACGTTAGAATAACCTATCTGCAAGGTCTATCACATGCCCGGTGATTTCTTTTGTTACTCCATTCTTTATTATACTCGGTTGGTTAAAGTTTTGACTTCTATACTCCATGAAATTAGTGGAATATCCTAGATATTTGCGCTTCATCCAAAGATCTTTTCATGGAAATATTCTTCTAAGCATTCTTGAATTTTACTCTACAAAGAAGTATCATGTTGACAATTTGGACGTTATTGGTTCCTGGATAAATTAATTCTTGAACTTGTTTTATTGAATTATTATGTCATTGTCATCATCCTCATGTTTATATTATGTTGAAAGTCATATGTGGCATGTAGTGCATAGATGGACTTGGTATGATTATGACCAGGGATTATTCGGTATAATCATGACCGTAATGTTACAAATGATGTGGAAAAAGTCCTCATTGGCCCGTAGTGCATTGATGGACAGTTTTTGGTATGATTATGGCTATGGATTCTCTTCGGCCAAGGGTGCAAAGATGAATTGTTTTATGGCATGATTAGGACCGTTGATGAAAACACGATTATCTTTGGCCCATAGTGCATGGATAATTCGTGGTCGTGATACTAAAAGAATATCCTTAGCCTGTAGTGCAGTGATGATTTAATGATGTTGATTATTTATTAAGCTACGTCTCAGCGATAAAAGTGATGAAAAACCTTTTTAAATCATAAAAGATAGTAGATTTTATTCTCTACTTGACTCTTTTAATGGATTGCTTGTTCTGCTGCAGTTAAACTTGATGGTTGTTATATTATATAAGTTTAACACTCTTGAAGGCTAACGATAATATATTATGCATTATCTTAGTCATAATATTTCCTACTGGGCTAGTTGAGCTCACCCTTTTACTTTAATTGTTCTCTTCAGGAAATGAGAACGTAGCAGGGACTAGTCGGGGAACGGAATGACAGACCAGATGATAGCATTAGTAGTCCTCACTATTCAGTGAAATAGTGTGACAATAAATGTAATGAGGACTCCATTGAGTTTGTATATTGTCTAGATGACAATATTCTTATTAAAAACTCTTAGATTATATTTTGTCGTATTTTACATGACTGTTGTATAATTAGTTTGTATTTGAATTTTGTACCATGTATCTGGCGACCCAAGATGGGTGATGTATACCTATTTTGGGGGCATCACACATATGCCCATGGGTCACCCCATGGGTTTCCCCAATGGTTCTTACCCATCCGTTTACCCATCTGTTCTTTCCGCGGTTTCTTTTCTTGGTTTGGGCCTTAACCCTAATTCTTATTGGGCCTAACTTGGGCTTGATTTCACAAATCATTGGGCTTGACATAATTCAAGTCCAATTGGATTCTATAAAGTCCATGAACATAAAGTCCATTAAGACTAATCGTATTCTACGCATTCTTTTCTCGTATTCTCGTAATCTCTTTGTATTTAACTCGTACGATATTCGTATTATACGTCATACTATTCTTCTTTCTATACTCGTATAATAACTCGTATCATACTCGTATTTCTCACGCATAACAACCCTAGTTATTATACGTACTCATTACATTCGCGGAACTCACTTTTGCTAACCCTTAGGTTTTGAGTCCGCAGGCGAAAACTTCGTTTTTGCCATAACTGAAATATTATTGGATATTCCATCACGTCTCAACATTTTACGTAATCAATAACTTCTCGGAATTTCAAAATAAATCTCCGAGCAGAAATGGGTGAATAGTGCGTATTTCATCTTTTTCCCCGAAATTATTTTTGTTCCCGAAAAATATTTATTTTCGTCTTGAAAATTCTTACTCGTTCAATCTAGCTCGTAGCCAGAATCCTCCCGATTAATAATCATTCTAGGTTATAAAATAATTAATAAACACATAACACATAATAGTATTAAAAAAAATGCATTTTATTAATAACTAATTCTTTAAATCTTAATTTCTGGACAATCCGGATTTTCGAGTTGTCACACTCACGTTGTAACCCCCGTCGGGGACTCACATTGATCTTTAAGAGTAATGACCCGGAGTTGGCGGCATTGGACCTGTACAAGGTATTGCCGGATGTGATTTGTGACAAATGAGATCATTGACAGGGTATACCTCGTGTTCAGGTGACTACCAATGAGCGATGTATAGACTCAAAGTTTCATCTGAAAAGACCAGGATTGTATGCTGTTTTGCTCAATCGGGTGGCGTTTTTATTCCCGATTTGACCTTTCTAGTCTGCAAGAACTCCTTTGCAACTCGAACTGGACCGAGCCGGAGGGGTGGGGCCCACATAGGGATGCCGCAGGTATACTTGCTTTAGCCACATATGAGCCTGCGGCCGACCGTGGATGATATATTCCAGCAGGTTGGCAACACAAGTCACTTTCAACTTCTTTCGCAAAGAGAAATCCGAGAGCCTCCTTCAGATCTGCTGAGTTCGGGCTATTTTCTGCAAATTCTCACCGTACAAGTGTTCTACACTATCCTGGTAACGTATGCATGTATTTTTTCCAGTTTTTATCCGTTGGATTTGGAGTTATAGCATGAAATGCATCTAAACACATAGCAGTGATTATGTATGCACAAATGACTTGCTAAAAAATATTCAACATAGTAAATGTTAGTATTAAACCATGCTGAACATAATGACGTGAAAAAATTTGACTTTTGAGACAGTCAAATTTGCACCTTTTCTGCTATTTTTTGTCTTATTTGAGGTCAAATGAGCAAAAGGTAGAAAGGCAAAGTACTCCTGGTATTGAGGTTAACCTTATGCATGGATGATTTTGATTTTTAATGCATATATTATGTATATGACTTTGGGGCAGGTGTGCTACTGAATGACCACCTAGACATGCCTATGTGCATGTCGATAGTCCTATTTTTAATGGGGACTATGACAAAAAATTTCAAAATATAGGCATTGGGTAGTCATGCATTTTAACTCTATTGTATGTTAAAGTAAATGCATGCATGCATATAGTCATAAAATGCATTCTAGAAAGCTCCAGGTAAGGTTATACCACACCCTTTCTGAGGTGATTTGGAGACTTGTTGTCCAGATATCATGGATCCGGATCAGTCGAGTAGTTCCCGCAGGACCACTTCTGGTATACGGAGGAGGGCTTCTGAAGTGCCTCGACCTCGTTCTGTCAGACAGCCTCGTCGATTAGTGGAGGTCGTGATTCGTCCAGTCCGGGCAGTCGTGCCATACGTTGAGGAAGAGGAGGAGGATATTCCGATTGAGGATCCCGCTCCTGCTGCACATGTTTCCCGTAGGGAGCTACCTTGTATTCAGGTGGCAAACCCAGAGCTTCTGGGTTATTTGACCAGACATCCATCGATGTACTTGTATGCTAACGAGGTATGGCGTTAGACTTTGATCTTCCTTCTTTCCTATTGATGAGGATTAAAGGGTTCTGATGTTGATCTGTATTTCATGCAGGTTCCCGACTTCACACAGCCTCAAGGGAATTGGTTTAGTATACACTCCATGTATCAGGCTCTTCATCCTGATTATAGAGCTGTAGTGCATGATTGGGGATTCGGGGCATTCTTCTCCATCCTTCCCCGTCGTTGTCCCTGGGGTTATCTCAGGGCATTGTCTGAGCGCTGGTTTCATCAGACTCAGTCACTCCATCTGCTGGATTGCGAGGTGATGATGATGATCATATGTACGGAGTTTGGAGGGAAGCCAGTGCCTTGCATGGCAAATATTACCCCTACTACCGTCAGATCCTTGTTAGGAGTTCCGGCGGAGGCGCTCAAAGGCAGGACTGTTCGTTCAGGTCCTTTGAGCGTAGATGCTATGAGCGGGATTTTGAGTGAGCCCATGCCTGATGACGTCAGAATCAGGGATCACATTCTTCGGCGATTGTTCCTGATGATCATTAGAGGCTGCTTCATAGCAAATAACTCTTTTACGGTGTCTTTCGCTTTGATCAGCGCCACGCGTCATGTGGACCGTATTGGAGAATATGATTGGAGTTCTACACCTTTGCCTATTTCTCTCGGGGCATGCGATGCGCTCGCTGTGGTTTGACCGAGGCTTGGCTGGCTTTCACCCATTTCTCTTTGGTGAGTATTTTTCTTGTCATTTCCCATTTATAGGTTAAGAGTGTTTACTGATAGCAGATGTTTTGCCATTGTATTAGCAATTTTGGGCCTATGAGAGACTCACATGCTTACGTCCTGTGAGTGTGTTAGGTTTAGATACCTATCCACGAGGACGACGATGGCATCATTCCATTTTGTCGGAGGTCCCTGTAGCTGAGGGTTTCACTCATTGCCGTATGCAGCTGGAGTTGTTGACAGCTGATACCATCACATGGATTCCCTATTCAAGGGAACACTTGACCATCGGCTTTGAGGATGGATACCCGAGTAGAGTCGAGTACGTGATTTCCACCAGGAGAGTTCCTCTCTTCATAGATGGAGGCTGGGAGCTCTATTTAGGAGAGCGTGCTATTAGGAGCACCACAGGGGAGATTCGTATGTCGATCTTGCCTCCTGCCAGGCGTCATTGGCCTATATCACAGTCACCCGTCACTGATATCCCATTGTTGGGGTTCGACGGCTTTACATTATCAGAGGGTCCTTGCACTCAGGAGACGTTCCAGAGTTGGTGGTTCCCTCGTACTATCGGAGCCCAGTCCCGCACCACACAGTTTATGGGGGATATGGTTCCAGGATCCGTGATGATGATGGATTGAATAGGTTGTGTCCGAGATCCGAGTCATATGACTGATTGATAGTCGTAATCTTGTAGTTGGACCAGCACATATATTTATCCCAATTTGGGCGGGGGATCCCAGAGAGGCGGCTTCATTTGATCCTTCATTTCAAAGTATGGCCCTTAGATGACCCATTTGGTTTTTCAGGTGCAGATCATCCTTTATATAGGGCTGATATCCCTGTTGATAGAGATCCAGTGACTCAGGAGGAGTTACATCAGGTGGACAGGATTGATGATGTGGACATCGACACCATTATCTTCTTCTGATGTGTATTCTCGTTATATCTTTTGATAGGACTCTGTTAGATATTGGGTGGCTGTACCCCATTCTCGCTATAACTTTTGATAGGCCTCTATTAGTAGTATGGCGTCTGTGCCCCATTTCCTTGTATTTGCAGCTGTATAGAGATGATGTATTAGATGATGATATACTTAGGAATGTATGCACAGTTTTTTATTCCCTATATCATATTTCCATCTATTATCTGCTATGCATGTATCATGTTATGCATATGTATGTATATCCAGAGATATTCGGCATTGACCCCTGGATGGTCTTATGATGACACGCCCACACGATGTCTTTTTCGGACGATTAGCCATATAGATCATACCCCACCATCATTGGTGGCATTGTGTATGCGATCGTGGTATGATAGCATGTCACCACCGAATGGGGTGATGTAGATCATTTGTTGCAAAGATACCATGACCTTATTGACGTTCTGAGTTCCCATGAGGGTTTTGTGGACGGGATGATAGAGCATTGGGTACCGGATAGGTAGGTCTTCCGATTCGAGACCCATGAGTTGACTCCTACTCTGTAGGAGTATGCACGATTGACGATGCTGCCATTAGACAGACCTTGCGTGCATATGACTTTGGGAGACATGAGTAGACGGTTCATGACTCTCACTGGATTGCGGCGCAGAGTGGTACAGGATGAGCTGATGTTTGGCCACATGATATCCCTGCATTTTCTGTATGACAGGTTTGGCTATGAGGATAGCTATTCACGACATTCTAGGGATTTCACCGCACTGGAGGATCATTGGCGTTTGGCCAGGGTTGATGTACTGCTGTTATGCGTACTGTCATATGTCTATATGTCACGATACATGGATGAGATAGACATTGGTGTCATTATGGCCGTGAGAGCTCTTAGGAAGGGTCGCACCATTATACCTATGATTGTAGCAGAGACCCTGCGGTCAACATCCTACTGCTGCACTTATCCGATAGGAGTATTCACGAGTAGTTCGGTCATGTTGTATGTGTGGTTTATGTCACACTTGAGACCGATTGGCACTCTTAGACGACATGGGTATTGGTTCTCCCATGATGTAGCCATGTCATACTCCTTTTAGCCATCGGAGTGTGTAGGTGCTCTGTCTTGGTCCACATTTTTGGCAGATATCAGAGATCAATTCAGCATATTGCCGTGTTCGGGGCTTATCTTACCATACAACATCATTACTCATGCTCCTGGCATGGACTACCTCCCTCTGGCTGGTTTGAGGGGAGTGACTACTTACCACCCACTGGCCGTGATGTCGCAGTTTGACCAGTTTTAGGATTTTCATCCTTTCGAGGGGGCGATAGGTCAGCGTTCCGCTTCTCGATATCTCTCAGCAAAGGACCGATCCCGTGTGTATGCTTGTTGGGATTAGCGGGACATAGCTGCTTTTTCTATGAGCCATCCGGGTTGTTCTGCCGAGTATTCCGCATGGATGGAGACAGAGATTTTATCGGCTGCAGCAGTATCCATAGTACCGGATAGTGAGTCAGATGATGTAGAGCCCATTGAGGACATTGATTCCTACATCGAGGAGGAGCCCGCTTTGGGTTGCCAAAGATTTCTCTGGATTCTCCCAAGATTAAGATCTTGTTGTGATTCAAAGACTCAAATGCGATTACTTTGAGCGAGTCTTCATCTGATGACCTTTGAGAGAGATCAGGCTCGATCTATGATGTTGACTGCCCTTGATGGGAGGGACGCAGCTCTATTAGAGAGAGACGAGGCATTAGTTTGCAGTGATGTCGTTGTTGTTGAGCGGGATGAGGCTAGATCAGCCAGAGACGCAATGATAGTTGAGCGGGATAGTGCCATATCTACCCGGGATGTAGCCATCACAGATAGTACTGTCGTGAGGTCCCTTACCACTGGCAAGATTACAGAGCTGAGCGCATATATTGATGATCATATGGTCACCATGCAGATGGCTACAGATCTGTTGGGTCATGTGGATATTCTCGTACAGGAAACTACAGCTTCGCCTTCTTCTTATGAGAGGGACGCCATCTTAGGCTTGTTAGCTCGCATATACCCTGACTTGTAGATGAGCTTGTATTTACCTGCACAGACTAGCTTAGCCATTTTGTCATGTACAGTTTACATTGTATATATCAAACAACATTATATATATGACATGGAAATATATTTTTGGATCACTTCCATTTTAGATATGCTTTCCTACTTGCTTGATATTTTGCCTGCTGCTTCAGGGCTTGTGATCCTGATGTATTCTGAATTCCTCCTGGGTGGATGTACATTAAGTTATCTCTGGATAGTTCAGAATGGATCATCGATCTGTATGTATCCCTACCATCTTTGGTGTCTTGGGACTGGTTTCTATATGAAAATGTGGAGAGGCGTATGGCTTTCCTCTTTGAGATTGATCGCACCACAGATGGTCGCCAGTACTTCTATTTAGGAGAAGCCTAGTTAATTCCATCTCTTATGGATTGGTGTTGTTCTTCAAGGTATGACCGCAGCTTAGATGGTCGCCGAATCTCCTATTTGGGAGGAGTTCAGGTAATTCCATCACTTTGGCCTGAAGCCGAATGAAATGTAGTGGATTGAAGGATTATCCCAGTACCAGTTGACAAGGGTTTGTGCTTTGGTAGGGAGTGAGACCGAACCATGAATGGCTGCCTACATACTCCTATTGAAGAGGAGATCAGGTCTGCGTAGTTCGAACCTGGTATAAGAGGTTCAATGCTGTATATGGTAGATATGGTGTAGGAATGTTTTTGATTGTTTTTGTTTTTGTAAGGGTAGAAATGTTTTTGTTGTTTTTGTTTTATTGTGACCGGGCCATATGAAATGGTTGCCTACGTACTCCTATTGAAGAGGAGATCAGGTCGACGTAGTTCGCCCATTAAGGCGAGTGGAAAAGCGTGATCCCATGTGTAGGTCAGAGTGCGGGGAGGAGAAAGTTAATCCTAGGTTGAGGATAACTGTAGGTAGGAGAAGTTTGATCCCAGGTATGGGTTGTGACGCCCCCAAATTCAGACACTCATATCTCGAATTTGGTTCGCCACGTGATAATTCTAACATCACACCAAAATCATCAACAACGGAATAATAGAATAATTTACATTGATATAATATAAATATTCGCATCCCAAGGTTCCGTAACCATTACTACAACAATCCAGTGATTAAACTTAAACATAATTAATCATCCTTAATACATCATAATACGCATAGAAATAATAATACTAATACTCTTAAAGAACTAAGCTACTCCGTAGCCTTGCCCTTCCCCTTGTCCTTTCCCGAGGTACTGCATTGCTCTGCCTTAACTGTAATGTTTTTAGGGAAGCAAGAATGAGCAACAAGTTTGCCCAGCAAGTAATATAGCAAAGAGAATGAACAGTTATAGCATTTGAATCTTCAAGGGTATAATAGTAAATGGTAGTTCAAGGATATCAAGAAATATCAAAAGTGTTTGATAAATGTCACTAAAGATTGAAGGATATCAATAATATTTCAAGGTTTAATTATTTCGAGGTTCAATAAGAATGAACACTTAGCAGTCGTTAAGGACTATGAACTCTTACTAGAATTAACAATATTATACTGCAATCCAAGATAAACGAGTACAACAGGTGATCAGCCTAAGGTACCCTACGTTATACATAACATTTAATCATACTTGTGTGCGCACGTCGGTTCCCCGATAATATCGGATTTCCCCTTTTTAAGAGGGTTGTTCATCTCATTAGATTTTCAAGAGTCCGCACCAAGTCAATTGGTTTGGATAGATTTCTAACATATGATAACAATCTAACCGAATCAAAGGTTTAGACAACTTTTATAATGCACTTTAAGAACAAGAAGTCTAATGCTCGCAATAATGTCAAAGTAATTAATTTTCGAATAGTAATAGTCATTTGCTCAATATAAGTATGTCAATAATTCGGATTCATACAATATACAATGTAGGAATTTAGATAACTTGTATTCGATATGTGAATCAATAGAAGTTAGAGAACTCGGACAAAATCCAAAGTTGTGAGAGTTAGGAGACTTGCCTTTAACGTTGATTACCACTTAAAGCGTAATATCACTTCAATGAACTACGTTATCCTATATATGTATGTATATGTATTCATTAGTCATATATACTTGATATGCATTTTCACATACTTCCATCACACATATCTAAATTCATGTAGGCTACACACATTCAAACTCATAGATGCGTAACTCACATTGATTTTACCTTTAAAGTCTTTTGTACCATATGCTCATACTTTGTATTTTCAAAATACCTCTTACTTTACGTATTTTTAAGTTGTTTCATATATTAAAGAACCTTTAAGCTAGTTTTGACCCTTTATTAAAGTTACTCATACATTTCCCTCTTTCAAAGTTAAAAGAGTTCATTACATCAATCAACTAGCCATAGTATTCATTATACCACATAATATTGCCAAACAACTTCTTTCTACACATGCTTGCATAATTTATAACAATGTTTAACTAGATGCGTGAACATGTCGAATATCTCTAGAGGCATATGCATCATATTCTAATTGTTCCTAAGTTCACAATATAATTCATAGAGTTTGTCATCTCAATTGGTTTTCAATCACTAAGATGTCATGACTATCAATCTATACATGCAAGGTATGTTGAGTTCATATTTCATATGTATTTACGAGACTAACCAAGCTATAAACATATGCTCAATGGGTTAGATTCAAAAAGGCGTAAGGTTTTATAAACATGTTTTTCGTCTTTTAACTTTTCATTTAAAAAGGTTAGGATTCAATTCCAAACCTACTAAACACCTTGTAATATACATTGATATATGTTTAGGGAGTATGTATGTTCTTGAAATTAACTGGAGTGTAAGACTTCTTGCATCAAATAAGCAAATAAAATCCTTTTTTTCGTTATAAAGACATTTTCACGTATGGCATTTGTACTATCTGAGAACCCCGGCCACGGGTAAGGTGTCCCTCGCTAAAACACGGCGCAGTATCCCCTATTCAGCCTGCTCGGATTTTTATGAAATTTTCCCCCCCAATTCTCATCCAAGCAACAAGGTAATGATGTATAATTGCTATAAACTTGCTACTTAACACTCCTAGCATTCTTCTAACATTCCTACACATACAAACAATTAATTTCAAGGATCAATTCAAGGTTTTTACCATTTTTCAAAGTTTAACACATGTAGCAATTTTCTTTCTTACGAATTCGTTACTTGTTCATTTTACTTCGTTTAACTTTCATTGAATTCGTTTTTGACCATATTAACAATATCTAGCATCAATTGATACATTCTAGCTAGTTTCAACTATAACATTTCAACTCCAAACAAGTATTTTTGTACTTTTTCTAAGAACTTTGCAAGGCTTGAGTGTATGAACATTTAGAGGAGATTACTGTAAGACCCCAACTTGTTATTAATGAAATTTAATTTTCTCTATTTATTATTTTGAAATAGTAAGGGTTGATTTGATTAATGTGGATAGTTATGGGTAAAATACGTAAATATTTCAAAAAAAGCAAGTGGTTATAAAATATTCATTGTTGTTTGGGGAATATTATGTATGGTCGTGGAATATTCGTCTTTGTTTGGGAATATTAAATGACGATGGCGTAGCCATGTATGGGCCCCATAATGTAAAAGCGATTGGATGAAGAAAAGCGACAAATATAAGTTGTTTAAAAATAATGGCGTAGTTATTCACAATTAATCTTTGTTAAAATACTCGGTGGTTAACACAAAATATAGATGCAGTATTGCACCAATTATTGATTCTTACGTAAGAAGGCACTACTCAATAATGGTTACGATGAATTATCTTATTAGATTATTTTATTTTATTGATTTAATAATTGTTGCGTTGATATTTTATATTGTTGTTATTTCAATAATTGTCATTACACAGTATTTTTCATTATTGAAGCAATAATTCATATTATCCGAATAATATTATTAGATAACATTATTGGCAATGTCTAGAAAGTTACATCTAAGGAGAGATTTGGTCACCTAATTCGCGTCAAGAAGGAGAAATTCTTATTGAAAGCCCCTCTTTCCAGGAACCGCACTGGTTGTCAATATTATGATTCTGTAATATTATTTGTGAATAATTGATTATTGATTCATATGATGAGAAAAATATTGATTTTATGTGGATATAGATGGAGAAAATTTTTAATGTGACAATTGTTGAAAATTGAAATTTTATCTTTTTCTGATAAAATAATTCATTTAAATATATTATTATATTTTAATAATATAATAATGATGAGATTTTTACGATGAATGTGGGATATATGAGTATATGTGGAGGAGGAGTATTTTTGTTACCAAAAATATTTAAAGCATATTTTATGTGTCGGTGGACCCCATTTCTTGACTGAAATTTGATTATAGCCTGTAAAATTGCCCGTTTGTGGATTTCGGTCAATTTTTGTTTGAAGTTTGGAAAAACTTCAAACTGTAAAGTTGTAGAGAATTGAATTTCCTATAAAAAGTCTCGAGTTTCGAATTTTCTAACAAAATGGCTATTTATTGTGAATTATTGAAGTTTCGAAGCTCCGAAATAATTGATTTTTGGAAGTTTAAATTATTTTAAATTAGAAAAACGTTTTTTCTTACTCTTTCTAGAAGGTGGCATGTGCTTATTGAGCTGAAATCAGATTTTAAGAGTGGTGTAGGAATTTTGATATATATTTATATTTTATTAAATTTTCTACTTTGGTGTTCTAAGCATTTTCCTATAAATAGGGTGCTTAGGTTAGAATTGAAAATTACACCGTAAAATCAAGTTTTCTCTCTATATTATCGAAAGGCGTATTCTTGTGAGTATTTTGAGTATATTTTGAGTATTGCTATATGATGCAAGTTTAAGTCATAGCCTATATCCGGTGTTTCAGCTAGAAGTACTGATCTTTCGAGGTAAGGGATATTATTTTTTTTCGTAATGATATTATTTCTTCAATATCATTATGCTGAAATATTGATATGAAGTTTTTATCAAATTTGGAACTTTTGGTGTCGGAGTTACTATTCACGATATACGACCTTTATTCACGTATCGACACTATTCATGAATACAAGATTATTCATCGAAAATGAAAATTTTCCTTTTCGTCTAAAATATCTATTGTGGATACTAGCTTTGATTGTATCCATGTTTTGATCATTCTTGAATTTTACACCACTATGATTATTTTTGAGGTATTTTTGGACATGGATAAAACAAAGTACGAATCCTTAATCCTTAATCCTTGTCATTTTGTTTCTTTGGATTCGTTTCTTTAAAAATATTTTCATCATCCTCGGTCTTAAATGATGATATTATTGAATATCTTTGGCTGTAAAAAAAGATGAATGATTTCGATAAATATCTTTGGCCCGTAGTGCAAAGATGAACAGGTGTTTAGATGAACATGACCAACTGATGAATATCTTTGGCCTGTAGTGCAAAGATGAATATTTGATTCCAGATATATATTGATTGATGTTACAGGGATAAAAGATAGATGATGAACTTTTAAATTCATACATAGAAGATAGTAGTTTGCATTCTCTACTTAACTCTTCTAATGAATTATTATTTCCGCTGCGAATATTGATTTAAAACTTTATGTCTATTGTATTCTATTAGATTTTTCCCTGTTGAAGACTAACGATAATTTGTTGTATATTATCTTAGTCATAATATTCTTTACTGGACTAGTTGAGCTCACCCTTTTACTTTTTGTTCCATTTTTCTTCTCAGGAGGCGAGAATATCGCGAGTACGAGTCGGGGTATGGAATGAAGGTTCTAAAGAGAGTTGTTTAGTAGTCCTCACCATTTTTGTAAAATAATGTATCAATAAATGTGATGAGGATTTATTTGAGTATAGATATTGTCTAGAAGATAATATTTGTATTCAAGCTCACAGTTTTACTGTTGTAATAATAAAGTTGTAGTTGTTTCTGTACCATGTATTAACAACTCAGAATGGGTGATGTATACCTATTTTGAGGGCGTCACAATTACCTTTTCTGAAGTTGTATTTCTTCTTATAGCTTCAATTTGAAAATAATGTAAGCTCACAATGTTCACACTCCTACTAGAAATCTTAGAGAAATTAGCAACATGCTTATGAATGAGAAGGGCTTTATTTATAGGCAAGCTTATGACCAATTTGGTTTTGTGCAATGAATCAAACCATTGGAATGGAGAAGAAGCTAATGGTTATGAAGGATTTAGTAGAAGAGTACTAATTAGCCCACTCCCTTCTCCATGATTTGCTAGCTATGGGGTTGGTATTGAGGGACTAGGCCAATGGCCTATAACGTGAAGAAAAGATAGAGTGACTCTCATTTTGGGACACCAGCAAATTCTCAGCACTTTAGTAGCACACTTAGGTCCATTTTGCCCTTTGTTCACACTTGAGCATACATATATACCCACTCATATACTACACATAAAATCATATAATCCATGTACATTGATTTATTTCAAATAATATTTATCCTAGACTAGGATATAATTTAATTGGATACCAATGTTACTTATTATTAATTTATTTAATCAAAGTCAATGTTACTTATTATTAATTTATTTAATCAAAGTTACTTTCTCTCATAGGTTTAAAATACCCATTTAATTATTCCCACAGACATCAAAATGTCAGATAAGACTTTTCCACACAACTTGGTCAATTACCTAAGTCAAGCTTACTTTTATCACATAGCTTTATATAATAATTATTTTCATTTCAATGTCACACCTCACTTTATATCAAATGAAAAACCTTATTATATATGATTTCTCTTCACACACTATTATTCATGATAATTAACGAATAACAAATAAATCAACCTCATTATGAAATTATTTACTTATTAGTAATACTAATTAATTTCATCATTAGTTAAATTAGTATTTTCTCAATTCATCATCTTGCCACACTAGGCATAACTCCACAAGTTTAAACTAAGCTTCTCATTACTTTTGCTTCATTGTTTAATTATCACTTAGCTTAATCAATTAAACCACTTATCACAATATAAGTCGATACCATATATATTTATATTCAATTAAATATGCAAACAAATCCTTATTTTCAATATTATAATTTATTAAAAATTCGCGGGTATTACATCCTCCCCCCTTATAAAAATTCCGTCCTCGGAATTGTACAAAGTTACTCAAATAAATGGGGATAATCCCTACGCATCTTATCCTCTAATTCCCACGTAGCTTCTTCGGTATCGTGGTTTCGCCAAACCACCTTTACAGAAGATATAATTTTATTCCTCAACGTTTGCTCCTTTCTATCTAGTATTTGAATAGGAGTTTCTCACGTTAAATTTTCTCTACTTGAATAGGCTCATAGGAGATCACGTGTCTGTAGTCGGGCTTGTAAGGACGTAACACCGAAATGTGAAATACGTTGTGGATGTGTTCTAATTCAGGTGGTAATGCAACTTTGTATGCCACTTCGCCCACTCGTTTCAAAATTTCGAACGGTCCTATGAATCTCGGACTCAATTTCCCTTTCTTCCCGAATCTGATCTTTCCTTTCCAGGGAGAGACCTTCAAAAACACAAAACTTCCGACTTCAAAATCTCGGCTCTGACGATGCAAATCGACGTATTTCTTTTGGCGATCTTGAGCTGCCACCAATCTGGCCCTTATTGTTGCTACCACATTAGCCGTTTGTTGAACTAATTTCGGTTCCAAAAGTCGTCGTTCTCCGACTTCGTCCCAATATAATGGTGTTCTACACTTTCTCCCGTAAAGAGCTTCATATGGCGGCATACCAATACTCGCATGATAGCTATTATTGTAAGCGAATTCTACTAATGGTAAATGGTCATCCCAATTCCCTTTGAAGTCCATCACGCAAGCTCTAAGCATGTCCTCCAACGTTTATATGGTTCGTTCACTTTGTCCGTCGGTTTGAGGGTGATAAGCAGTACTTAATCTCAACTGAGTTCCCATTCGCTCTTGCAAACTTTTCCAAAATTTTGATGTAAAACGCGGATCTCAATCAGAGACAATCGATACTGGCACTCCATGTCGTGACACGATTTCCTTTACATATAAATTTGCTAATTGGTTCAAACTGAATCGAATCTTGATAGGTAGAAAATGAGCTGTCTTTGTTAGTCGGTCCACGATAACCCAAATGGCATCATAACCCTTCTGTGTTATCGAAAGTCCAACCACGAAGTCCATGGTAATATGCTCCCATTTCCATTCTGGTATTTCTAGCGGTTGAAGTAGTCCACTAGGCCTTTGATGTTCTGCTTTGACCCTTTGACAAGTAAGACATCTACTAACACATTCTGCAACTTCTCTTTTCAAATTAGGCCACCAAAAGTGATGTTGAAGATCCCGGTACATCTTTGTGCCTCCTGGATGAACAGACTACGTAGTATTATGTGATTCGTGCAAAATTTCCTCTCTTAGTTCGGTTATAGCTGGCACCCATACTCGACCCTCAAATCTTAATATACCATCTTTATCTATTTTGAACTTTTCTTCCTCACTTTCTACTATTCTCCTCCTTATCTTCTCACATTCTTCATCTTTCTCTTGTGCTTCTTTTACTCTATCCAGTAACGCCGGGTGAGCTTCCATCACAAATAATTTTCCTCCTACTTCTTTTAGTTCTTCCACCTCTATTTCCAACTTCTCCATTTCTCTTATTAATTCTTCTTGAGTTGTCAGATTGAATAACTTCTCCCTTCCTTTTCTACTTAAAGCGTCGGCTACTACGTTTGCTTTTCCCGGGTGATAAAGAATTTCGCAGTCATAATCCTTGATTAATTCCAACCACCTTCTTTGTCGCATATTAAACTCCCTCTATGTGAAGATATATTTCAAACTCTTGTGGTCTGTGTATATCTCACATTTTTCTCCATACAAATAATGCCTCCAAATCTTTAAAGCAAATACTGTCGCTGCTAACTCCAAGTCATGGGTAGGGTATCACTTTTCAAAATCCTTCAACTGTCGTGACGCATACGTAATGACCTTGCCATGTTGCATTAGCACACAACCAAGTCCTCTATGCGACGCATCACAATACACTACAAATCCTCTTGTATCATCCGGTAATGATAATACAGGCGCTTCACTCAACCTCCTCTTCAATTCTTGAAAACTCTCCTCGCATTTGTCCGTCCACACGAACTTCACCGTCTTCCTTATTAGATTGGTCAGTGGGGTTGCTATCTTAGAAAAATCCTGGATAAATCTTCGATAGTACCCAACTAAACCTAAGAAACTTCTTACTTCTATTGGCATCCTTGGTTGTTCCCAGTTACTTACCGTCTCCACTTTTGCAGGATCCACAGAAATTCCATTTTGATCTATTACGTGTCTTAAAAACTGAACCTTCTCCATCCAAAATTCACATTTAGAAAATTTAGCGTACATCTTTTCCCGTTGTAAGGCTTCCAATACCATCTCCAGGTGTTCGGCGTGTTCTTCCCTAGTTTTTGAATAAATCAAAATGTCGTCAATAAACACTACTACAAACTTATGTAAGTATGGCTTGAAAACTCGGTTCATCAAGTCCATGAATGCTACCGGAGCATTGGTTAACCCAGATGACATCATTAGAAATTCGTAATGTCGGTAACGTGTTCGAAACGCCGTCTTTGGTATGTCTTCCTCTCGTACTTTCAACTAATGATAACCTGTTCGTAAGTCTATCTTGGAAAAACACTTCGCTCCCTTCAATTGATCGAAAAGGTCATATATCCTTGGCAATGGATATCTATTCTTAATCGTCACTCGGTTTAACTCCCGATAGTCGATACAGAGCCTCAGCGATCCATCCTTTTTCTTTACAAATAACACCGGTGCTCCCCAAGAAGACACACTTGGCCGAATGTAACCCTTATCTAGCAATTCTTGCAGTTGTATCATCAATTCCTTCATTTCCACTGGTGCCATACGATATGGGGCTTTTGAAATCGGTGTCGTTCTTGGTGCTAAGTCTATTATGAATTTAATTTCTCTGTCTGGCGGAAGACCAGGCAGATCGTCTGGAAACACGTCTTGAAAATCATTGACTATCGATATATTCTTCATTTCTACTCCCTTTTTCTGAGTATCTACTATATAGGCCAAATAACCTACACATCCTTTCTTTAACAATTTCTTGGCCTGCATCATCGTAAGGCAACACGATTGCTTGAGCGATGAGCTACCATAAAACACTACCTTAGACTGATTTGAAGCCTGAAGGTTCACACTCTTCTCTTGACAATTGATTATCGCAGCGTGGCTGGATAACCAATCCATTCCTAATATTACATCAAACTCTCCCAGTCTAATCGGAATTAAGTCTACCTATAGTTCGCGCCCTCTAATGTTCGCACAACAGTTTCGGTAAACAAACTCTATGGGGATTATTTCCTTATTTGCAACCTCTATGTTCAACGAATTTTCTAAGCGTTCATGGGTTATGTTTAGTTGCCTAGAAAATTCTTCAGACAGAAAGGAATAGGTAGCGCCCGAATTAAATAATACATATGCATTTATATTATTGATTGGGAGAATACCTGACACTACATCCCTTGCGATCCTTTGCGTCACATACGAGTCATGTTAAAGGTTGAGGCGATCGATCGGTTTGGATGCGTTGGTCCGCCGATCATCGACTTCTTTGCCCCCTCCTGTTGGCCGCTTCATCCATTTGCTCCGCCTTCTTTGGGCAATCCTTGATTTGATGCTCGGTTGAGCCACACACTTGAAACATCCCTTGATCTTTTTCGATTTTGGGCAGTTAGGTGAGATGTGCCCTTCCTGGCCGCAGTTGTAGTAGACGTTGCGTCCCTTCTAGCACTCCCCTTGATGATTCCTCCCACATTTCGAACAAGCTTCAGTTCTTTTCTTAAACCCTCCTTGATAACCCTCTGACTGACTGATGGTTCGATTGTTGGTATTGTTGTTGTTATTGTTGTTGTTGTTGTTGTTACGGTTATCCCATTTCCTCTTTCCCAGATGGCTTCCACCACTACTACTCCCTCCACGAGTTTCTCCCACTACATTCTTGTTTTTCTTCTCCTTGTTGTATTGGCTCAATGCCTCGCTACCTCCCTCAGCAATTATCGCCTTCTCTAACAATGTGACGAACGAGTCAATTTGAAGGACCGACACCTTGTTGAACAACCAAGGTTTTAGTCCTAGTTCGAAGCGTCGAGCTTTCCTCTCTTCGGTGTCGACTTGATGTGTTGCAAATTGTTCTAGTTCATTGAATTTGGCCGCGTACTGCGCCACCGTCATATCTCCTTGTTTCAGTTCTAGAAATTTTACCTCCATCCTATTCTTCATGCTCTTCGGGAAGTAATTCTTGAAGAACAACGTCTTAAACCTTTCCCAGGGTAAAATTCCTTCTCCCGCCCTCTGTTGATTTGCTTCCCACCAGTAGTTTGCTTCACCCCTCAGCATATATGTAGCGAACACGGTTTTCTGGTCTTCACCCACACGAGCAATGGCAAAGGCCTTCTCTGTTTCCTTGATCCACGTTTGTGCTACGATAGGATCGGTAGTACCCACGAATTCCGGAGGTCCTACGCTCTTAAAGTCCTTGAAGTTTGCAACCGGAGCTACTGGGGGATTAGGTGGTACTGGTTCGTTTCTTCCCCTTAGAGCTTCTCCTAACAAGTCAACAACAAGCCTCATATCGGGTCCTTTGGTCTCTCTCGTCATTAACCGATTCTTACAGTGCGATTACTTCTCTACGTCTGGGCGGCATGTTTCTGCATCATAAAATTTTTCCATTTTATCATTTAGTTATATTACTTGGACATTTCCTAATTTAAAAAAATTTATAACACGTTTTGGAATTAAGATCATTTATATTCATATGCCAACTCATTACATCATATGGTTATCTCTAGCATACTTCTATAAATAACAACACTTATCCCCTAATATCACAAAAGACGGGGACGACACTAGCTTACTACCCCTCTAACATTTTTTTCAAAAGTTGGGGTTACCATCATTTTACGTCTTACACAAAGACTAAGCTTACAACAACATATTAACAACACATAAATAAACTACTATACTACTGAGATTTTCACTCTAGACTCAATCTACCATCCCACGCTCCACTGCGCTCTGATACTCCTTCTGTGTGATGTGCGCCACCATATCCCGACTTATGGTATGTCGGGTCTGTCCTTGCTCAGTTGGGTAGTGATTTACCCCATCGATCAACCTCTCCATAGCCGTGCGTAAAGCATAGCCCATCTTGTTTATCTTCCTCCTCTTGCACCACACCTCATCCTTTAGATCATCTACCCTGTCATTGGAATCCTCCCACTTCTCCTCGAAGTGAATTCTATCCATCACCTCCATCTCTAACTGAGTACGGAGAGCTTCTTTCTCAGTCTTCTCACTAAGTTCCCTCTGCTCAGACTCTTCTAGTTTCCTGCCCGGCTCCACATTCCTAGCCACCCACCTATGAAACAAGGTTCAAGCTGGATCCCTACCTCCTGCGTTGAGCAATTTCCACCTCCATCTCTTGTATCTAACTTCCTCTGACGGTCCTCGTCCCTCAATTTTTGGAACTCAGACTCCCTCTCCCTAGCCTCCGTCTCTAGCTCTTCCACTCTACATCCTAACTCCAGAATCTGCTCCTCATATTCTCCCAACATCCGATCCTCGAAAGTAGTATCGTCGGAGTCCTCCATAGGCTCATCCCCCATAGGTTCCTCCTCCATAGGCTCCTCCTCCGGATCAGACTCCTCGGGTAGAGACTCCATCGTATCCTCCTCGTCATCATCATCGATAGGGGCCACTGCTGATACAGGCTCTGCTATCAATGGTGACTCAAATACCACGTGTATATCACGCGGCTCCTCTTCTATTACTCGACTAGGTCCTCCCATGTTAGTCATCCTACAATCACCAACATAAGACAAAACAAACAACAACTCCATTAGAATGTTAAATAACATAAGTTCATTGTATATAATGAAGTTATATTCTAAAACATACTAAGTTATTCTCTATAAAAACTCTATGTGAATCTCATCCCTCTCTATCTTCCAAGTTCTCCTAAGTTGTAATCTAAGGACTCTCGCTCCTAAGGTTTATACCTATGGCTTTGATACCAACCTATGACGCCCCCAAATTAAGACACTCGTATCTCGAATTTGGTTCGCCACGTGCTAATTCTAACATCACACCAAAATCATCAACAACAGAATAATAGAATAATTTACATTGATATAATATAAATATTCGCGTCCCAAGGTTCCGTAACCATTACTACAACAATCCAGTGATTAAACTTAAACATAATTAATCATCCTTAATACATCATAATACGCATAGAAATAATAATACTAATACTCTTAAAGAACTAAGCTACTCCGTAGCCTTGCCCTTCCCCTTGTCCTTTCCCGAGGTACCGCCTTGCTCTGCCTTAACTATAATGTTTTTAGGGAAGCAAGAATGAGCAACAAGTTTGCCCAGCAAGTAATATAGCAAAGAGAATGAACAGTTATAGCATTTGAATCTTCAAGGGTATAACAATAAATGGTAGTTCAAGGATATCAAGAAATATCAAAAGTGTTTGATAAATGTCACTAAAGATTGAAGGATATCAATAATATTTCAAGGTTTAATTATTTGAGGTTCAATAAGAATGAACAACGAAGCGATCGTTAAAGACTATGAACTCTTACTAGAATTAACAATATTATACTGCAATCCAAGATAAACGAGTACAACAGGTGATCAGCCTAAGGTACCCTACATTATGCATAACATTTAATCATACTTTGTGTGCATGCGTCGGTTCCCTCGACAATATAAATTTCCCTTTTTAAGAGGGTTGTTCATCTCAGTAGATTTTCAAGAGTCCGCACCAAGTCAATTGGTTTGGATAGCTTTCTAACATATGATAACATTCTAACCGAATCAAAGGTTTAGACAACTTTTATAATGCACTTTAAGAACAATAAGTCTAATGCTCGCAATAATGTCAAAGTAATTGATTTTTGAATAGTAATAGTCATTTGCTCAATATAAGTATGTCAATAATTCGGATTCATACAATATACAATGTAGGAATTTAGATAACTTGTATTCGATATGTGAATCAATGGAAGTTAGAGAACTCGCACAAAACCAAAGTTGTGAGAGTTAGGAGACTTGCCTTTAGCGTTGATTACCACTTAAAGTGTAATATCACTTCAATGAACTACGTTATCCTATATATGTATGTATATGTATTCATTAGTCATATATACTTGATATGCATTTTCACATACTTCCATCACACATATCTAAATTCATGTAGGCTACACACATTCAAACTCATAGATGCGTAACTCACATTGATTTTACCTTTAAAGTCTTTTTTGTACCTATATGCTCATCTTTGTATTTTCAAAATACCTCTTACTTTATGTATTTTTAAGTTGTTTCACATATTAAAGAACCTTTAAGCTAGTTTTGACCCTTTATTAAAGTTACTCATACATTTCCCTCTTTCAAAGTTAAAAGAGTTCATTACATCAATCAACTAGCCATAGTATTCATTATACCACATAATATTGCCAAACAACTTCTTTCTACACATGCTTGCATAATTTATAACAATGTTTAACTAGATGCGTGAACATGTCGAATATCTCTAGAGCATATGCATCTATTCTAATTGTTCCTAAGTTCACAATATAATTCATAGAGTTTGTCATCTCAATTGGTTTTCAATCACTAAGATGTCATGACTATCAATCTATACATGCAAGGTATGTTGAGTTCATATTTCATATGTATTTACGAGACTAACCAAGCTATAAACATATGCTCAATGGGTTAGATTCAAAAAGGCGTAAGGTTTTATAAACATGTTTTTCGTCTTTTAACTTTTCATTTAAAAAGGTTAGGATTCAATTCCAAACCTACTAAACACCTTGTAAAATACATTGATATATGTTTAGGGAGTATGTATGTTCTTGAAATTAAGTGGAGTGTAAGACTTCTTGCATCAAATAAGCAAATAAAAATCCTTTTCTTTATTCTGACACCACGGGTGTGGCATTTATCTTCTGAGAAACCCCGTAAGGTGGCAGGGTCCCCCTATTTAAAACACGAAAGCGGTATCCCTATTCGCCCTGTTCGGATTTTTATGAAATTTTCCCCCCAATTCTCATCCAAGAAACAAGGTAATGATGTATAATTGCTATAAACTTGCTACTTAACACTCCTAGCATTCTTCTAACATTCCTACACATACAAACAATTAATTTCAAGGATCAATTCAAGGTTTTTACCATTTTTTCAAAGTTTAACACATATAGCAATTTTCTTTCTTACGAATTCGTTACTTGTTCATTTTACTTCGTTTAACTTTCATTGAATTCGTTTTTGACCATATTAACAATATCTAGCATCAATTGATACATTCTAGCAAGTTTCAACTATAACATTTCAACTCCAAACAAGTGTTTTTGTACTTTTTCTAAGAACTTTGCAAGGCTTGAGTGTATGAACATTTAGAGGATTACCTTTTTACGAAGTTGTATTGCTTCTTCTAGCTTCAATTTGAAAATAATGTAAGCTCACAATGTTCACACTCCTACTAGAAATCTCAGAGAAATTAGCAACATGCTTATGAATGAGAAGGGCTTTATTTATAGGCAAGCTTGTGACCAATTTGGTTTTGTGCAATGAATCAAACCATTGGAATGGAGAAGAAGCTAATGGTTATGAAGGATTTGGTAGAAGATTACTAATTAGCCCACTCCCTTCTCCATGATTTGCTAGCTACGGGGTTGGTATTGGACTAGGCCAATGGCCTATAACATGAAGAAAAGATGGAGTTACTCTCATTTTGGGACACCAGCAAATTCTCAGCACTTTAGTAGCACACTTAGGTCCATTTTGCCCTTTGTTCACACTTGAGCATGCATATACACCCACTCATATACTACACATAAAATCATATAATCCATGTACATTGATTTATTTCAAATAATATTTATCCTAGACTAGGATATAATTTAATTGGATACCAATGTTACTTATTATTAATTTATTTAATCAAAGTTACTTTCTCTCATAGGTTTAAAATACCCATTTAATTATTTCACACACATCAAAATGTCACATAAGACTTTTCCATACAACAATTGGTCAATTACCTAAGTCAAGCTTACTTTTATCACATAGCTTTATATAATAATTATTTTCATTTCAATGTCACACCTCACTTTATATTAAATGAAAAACCTTATTATATATGATTTCTCTTCACACACTATTATTCATGATAATTAACGAATAACAAATAAATCAACCTCATTATGAAATTATTTACTTATTAGTAATACTAATTAATTCCATCATTAGTTAAATTAGTATTTTCAATTCATCATTCATCATAATCTTGCCATTACATTCATTGTTTAGGCATAACTCCACTTACACAATATAAGATTTAATACTAAGCTTATTTTCTCATTACTTTTGCTTCATTGTTTAATTATCACGGCTTGAAAGGTATGTTTATTTGAGGGCTTGGAAGAATCAATTAAAGAACCGAGAAAAACCATCGTAGGTGTTTGATTGATGGCAACTTCGACATATAGTATCGTTTATACGAGTTGATAAGTTGTGAAAATATATATATATTTATATTCAAATAAATATGCAAACAAATCTTTATTAGCTCAATATTATAATTTATTAAACCCAAAGCGTGAGGGGGTTGCCCCAGTGGAAGTACATATTGAGGTTCTGTAGGCTAACAGAGTAAGAGGCAATAGGTCAGGCCAATCTTTGTGGTTGGCGGATATTTTTTGCATAATCTTCTTGATGTTCTTGTTAGCCGCTTCAACAGCACCATTCATCTTTGGACGGTAGATGACAGAGTTAAGATGTTTGATGTGGAATTTACTGCATAATTCTTCCATCATTTTGTTGTTGAGGTTCTTAGCATTGTCTGACACAATCACCTCTAGTTGTCCATATCGACAAACGACATTGTTTCTGATGAAAGCAATGATGACTTCTTTAGTAACCCGGGGGAAGGAGGCTGCCTCTACCCACTTGGTGAAGTAGTCGATTATGGTGAAGATAAATCGATGTCCATTACTGGCTTTAGGCTTAATGGGCCCGATAACGTCCATTCCCCACATTGAGAAGGGCCAAGGTGAACTCATATTGTGGAGTTCCCGTGGAGGGGCGTGATGTAACACCCCTTCCCGAAAAAGAAAGGGAGGTCACGTGCGAAGCACAACAAACCTCAAAATAAGTAAACAGAGCACAAACTTCAAAATATTAATAGTGATATCCATCAATGAAGTACTAAATACAATTCTCTAACTAGAGTCAAAATAATCAAAACTAAAAAAAAGTTGAATCAACCTAGATGGTTAAGGCAACATTCTCATCACACTAGCCCTTAATCATCCCTGCAAACCTGCCGGAAAAAAAACACAACATGAGCCAATTGCCCAGTACGGATACAGATATACAAACGATATACAACTGATATACGAAAATAATTGAGACAAAATACTGAACAAAGTCTCAAGTGTAAATACGTACGAAAATATAATCTCCAAAGATCTGAATGGAATATATCTAAATAAACAAAATTGACGAAACCAATAGAAGAATAAAGAAATAACGAACTGAAGTAACTAACTCAATGAATTGAACTAAACGAAACAAACAAAACTAATACAATGAAATAATAGGCTGAATCAAATGGTTGAGTTTTATTTCATGCCGAGTGAGCTTAGAAATATAAATTGCCACACAGGCCAGTTAAAATAATGTCACACAGGCAATTGTCAAAATAATGCCACACAGACAAGTCAAATGATGCCACATAGGAAAATCACACATTGGACCGCGAATCCAAATGTATGCAAATCGGATATGTGTGTTTGGCACAACATCACAAATCCATGTAATGAAAACTAGGTTAACCCATACGCCTCCCACAACAAAACACCAAATGGCCCACTTCCTCTGGAGCCTAAAACGGAGACGCAGTGGACTAATCACACCGCCACGGAAAGTGTCATGCCTCTTGTGCCAAGACGACATGCCTGTGGTACCCCCACAGGTGGTTATAGCTCAGGTATACCCTATGGTATATTATAACAAAATACTATGTCACAACACATGCGACATAATACCAACAAAAAGGTTCTATATGTACATGTTGAACCAAATCAAATTATAGTCACAAGGTCTCAAAAAGAAGGTAGCAACATGTACCGCTCCACAATTATCAAAAATAAATACTAAACATGATATCCTAATTTAAAGAGTACAAATACGAGTTATGTGTATCAACTCCAAAAAGGAAACTAATATATTTATTTCACATGAAACAATTATGTGAAATCATAACATAATTCAAAATAAGGAAACAAACGAACAAATCAAATTTAACAAGAGTATCGCTGAAAGAGTACGGAATCCGTACCTGATACTTCTAAACCATTTATAGCACAATCCACAAAATCTTACCCTCAAATGCCAACGATATCAAATACGAAACGTTATTCATCATCTAAACATATTCACCTCAAATTAAATATAATCCAATTCAATAATTCCAAAATAATTCATAATCTATTTAATATGCCTTTAATCATCGCCTTATATCAATTATTAATACTCCAAAATTTATATTCCAAATATAACTCTTTAAGTTCATTCCGTCCGATCTAATTACACAAATTAATAATACTAAATGTAAGTACATTTATATAAATATGAACACTTCTATTTGGTACGACTATAAAATATAATTACTTATAATATTAAGATTTAATTCATTCCATATAATCTTACATATTTATTTGTATAACATCTCTTGCAAATTATGAAAGTTTTCGTAAACTTTAATTGTGACGCCCCCAAAATAGGTATACAACACCCATTCTGAGTCGCCAAAATACATGGTATAGAAAGCAAATTACAACTTTGACAATACAGATGTCGTGTAGAATACGACAATACAACTGTGAGTTTGAATACAAATATTGTCTTCTAGACAATATACACACCCAAATAAGTCCTCATTAATTATTCATACACTATTTTACGTAAATAGTGAGGGGCATACTAAACATCTTCCTAGAACCATCACTCCATACCCGACTCGATCCTGCTATATGTTCTCACCTCCACGAGAAGAAAAATGGAACAAAAAAGAAAAGGGTGAGCTCAACTAGCCCGGTAAAGAATATTATGACTAAGATAATATACAACAAATTATCGTTAGTCTTCACAGGAAAAATCTAATAGAATACAATAGACAACAAGTTTTAGATCAACAAATGCAATGTGAAATAAAGAATCCATTAGAAGAGTCACGCGAGAGAAAGAATTCTCACCGTCTTCTAAGGTTTAAAAGTCCATCATCAATAGTTTATCCTGTAATAACAATCAATATACATCTTTAATCATCTTTGCACTCTGTGCCAAAGATATTCATTTGTATCACCAGTTAGTCATGTTCATCTCAAACACTGTTCATCTTTGCACTACTGAAGCCAAAGATATTCATTTATATCACCATTTAGGACCGAGGATGATGAAAACATTTTTAAAAAGCGAATCCGGTGAAACAAAATGACAAGGATTAAGGATTAAGGATTCGTACTTTGTTTTACCCATGTCCAAAAATACTTGAAAATAATCGTAGTGGTGTAAAATTCAAGAATGATCAAAACATGGATACAATCAAAGCTAGTATCCAGAATAGATATTTTGGACAAAAAGAAAAAATTTTATTTTTTGATGAATAGTCAGGTCAGATTCGTGAATAGTGTCGTATACGTGAATAGTGCCGTATACGTGAATAGTAACCCCGATACAACAAGTTCCAAATTTGATAAAAACGTTCACCAATACTTCGGCATAATGATATTGAAGACAAAATATCATTTAAGAAGAAAATAATACCCCTTACCTCAAAATAACCGTATTTCATTTGAATTTGATTGTAGTCTTGATGTAAACTCGCACCAGTATAGCAACACTCTCAAAAGTATACTCACAAGAATATTTCGATAATATAGAGAGAGAAAGAGAGAAAACTTAGTTTACGTGTGATTTTCAATTCTAACTTAGCCCTCTATTTATAGGAAAATGTTAGAGCATAAAGGAGAGACTAAAATAATAAATTAATATTATTAATTTTTAAAATTCATACGCATGCTTTAGACCATGACCAGCCACCACCTTGGAAAAAAAAATCCCAAAGCAACCCATGTGTTTGAAAAAACAAAAGTGGGTCCCACCCATAATTTAATAAAAATCATTTTATTCTCCAAACTTCAATAATTCACAATAAATAGCCCTTTTATCAAAAAATTGAATCTCATGACTTTTTATAGGAATTTCAATTCTCTACAACTTTACAGAAGAAAGTTTTTCCAAATTCCAAACAGAAATTGACCAAAATCCATAAGCAGACGATTTTACGATACTATAATCAATTTTTTGGTCAAGAATTGTGTCCACCAAACACACAAAACATATGTTAAACATTTAATGCCACAAAATACTCTACCTCCTCATATACTCATATATCCCACAATCATTATAAAAATATCACAGTTAATATATTATTAAAATAATATATTTAAATGTATTATTTTATCGTAAAAAGATAAAATATTAATTTTCAACAATTGTCACATTAAAAATTTTCTCCATCTATATCCACATAAAATAAATATTTTCTTTATCATAATAATCAATAATTAATTATTCAAAATAATATTCTGAGAATCACAAGATCGACAACCGGTAGCTCCTCAGAAAAGGGGCTTTCAATAAGGATTTCTCCTTCATTGCGCCGCAATTAGGTGACCAAACCTCTCCTTAGAGAACTTTCTAGACATTGCCAATAATGTTATCGATAATATTATTCAAATAATATGAATTATTGATTTGATAATGGAAAATCTTGTGTAATGACAATTATTGAAACAATAATAATATAAATATCAACGCAAAGAATTATTGAATTAATAAAATATAATATTGATTGAAAGAATCATCGTAATAATTATTATTGAGTAGTGTCTTCTTACGTAAGGATCAATAATTCAATAATACTTTGTGCAATACCTGTGCTCTCAGGCAACCACGCCAGACATCAGTATTTTAACCACGTGTAACCCAATGGTGTTAATTCGGTAATAATTTACGTCGTTATTTATAAAACTCAATTTTTGTCGTTTTCCTTCATCCAACCGTTTTTCCGTTATGGGGCCCACTAATGATCGCTGCGGTCAGACGGAGATTCCCGACAAAAAAGAATATTCCACGACCAAACGAATATTCCCGAGCAATAATGAATATTTTATAACCACTTGCTTATTTTGTAAACTTTGCACATTTCACCCATAACCAAAGAATTATATCAAATTAACCCTTATTAATTTAGAATAATGAATAAAGAAAAATTCAATTTTATTTATAATAAGTTGGGGTCTTACAACCTCCCCTCCTTATGAAATTTCGTCCTCGAAATTGACATACGTACCTGGTATATCGAAAAGGTGAGGGTACCTTGCTTTCATCTCCGATTCCAACTCCCATGTCATTTCCTCAATTGCATGGTTTCTCCACAAAACCTTAACTTGTGGTATAACCTTCGCAAGCGTAAGACATGCTCTTTCCTATCCAAAATCTCAACAGTATCTCCTCGTAGGTTAAATCTTCGCTATCTAAATGCGGTTCTAATGCAATAATATGGTTGGGTCTTTCACATATTTACGAAGCATAGATATGTGGAATACATTGTGAACACGAGACATACTTGGAGGTAACGCGAGTCTATAGGCTACGTTCCTATTGGTCAAGAATCTCAAATGGACCAACAAACCTTGGATTGAGCTTTCCTCTTTTCCCAAATCTTGTAACTCCCTTCCATGGAGCAATACGTAACAATACATGATCTCCAATATTAAACTCCACGTCCTTTCTATGAAGATCAGCATAACTCTTTTGTCGATCTTGTGAAGTTTGAATACGTTGTCGAATCATTTGGATCTTTTCTGTAGTCATGCGTACTAATTCTGGTCCCAACAATATTGCTTCTCCCACCTCGCCCCAAAGATAATTGAGAAGCGACATTTTCGTCCATACAACGCCTCAAATGGAGCCATGCCTATACTTGCTTGATAACTGTTGTTGTAGGAGAATTCCACCAGTGGTAGGTACTTATCCCAACTTCCTTTGAAATCTAGGACACAGAGTCTTAATAGATCTTCAAGGGTTTGAATAGTCCTCTCTGATTGTCCGTCTGGTTTGAGGATGGTATGTCAATCAATCGTAAATCCGTGCCCATAGCTTTCGCAAGCTAACCCAAAATCTTGAAGTGAATCTCGGTCACGATCCGAAACTATGGATATTGGCATGCCATGCAATCGTATAATCTCATTCACGTACATACTGAGCAAGACGCGTTCAAGGAATAAGTCTCGCGTATCGGTAAGAAATGGGCGAGACTTGGTTAATCTATCAACAATAACCCAAATTGCATCTACGCCTTGAGAAACTTTGGGAAGACCTGTAACAAAATCCATAGTAATGTGTTCCCATTTCCATTTTGGAATCTCAAGTGGTTGCAATGGACCTTTTGGCACTTGATGCTCCGCCTTTACACGTCAAGGTGTTAAACATCTTGAGATAAACTCCGCAATCTCTCTCTTCATATTGTTCCACCAAAATGTATGTCGAATATCATGATACATTTTGGTACTTCCGAGATGGATTGCAAAGCGGGGTGTTGTGTGCCTCCATCATGATTTTATGCTTCAGTCGAATCGTTAGGAACTTGAAGTCTAGAATTGACTCAAGTATTCCTTCCTCATCAATTCTTGCTTCCTAATAGCTCCTTCTTGCACTTTCTTCTTCATACGCATCGCCCTGTGTCCGTAGCTTGAGCAAATTTTAACTTTATCGATTAAAAGTCGGTTCTACTTGTATATTCGCCATCATTATGTGGGTCCTCAAGTCTTTAATTCTACCTCCATCCTTTGCAAGTCATACAAAATGGGCCTCATGCGTTGACAATATCGCTTTTCGTACTTGCATATGATCTTCTACTTAATGCTAAACTACTACGTTCGCTTTTCCGGGATGATATTGAATAGTGTGATCGTAATCTTTTATGACTCCCACCAACGTCGTTGCCGCATGTTGAGTTCTTTTTGGGTGAAGAAATATTTGAGGCTTTTATGGTCCGTATAAATCTCCACTTTCTCTCCATACAAGTAGTGTCTCCATATCTTCAACGCGAATCATTGCCGCTTAACTCTAGATCATGAGTAGGATAATTCCTCTCATATTCTTTGAGTTGTCGTGAGGCATAGGCTATGACTTTCCCATGTTGCATGAGAACACATCCTAACCCCTTGCGGAAGCATCATCAGTAGATAACAAATCCATCCGAACCGGATGGTATTGTCGAAACAGTGCGAAATGAGTCTCCTCTTGAGCTCTTGGAAGCTCTTCTCGCATTCCTCGCTCCATAAGAATTTTGCATCCTTCCGAGTCGGTGAGTTAATAGAGTAGCGATTCGAGAAAATCCTTCCACAAATCTCCGATAATAACCATTTAAGCCCGTAAAAGTTGCGACTTGATCCACCAACTCGATTTGCTTCTAAGTTTGTATTGCTTCAATCTTGGCCGGGTCAGCAGATACTCCTTGTTTTGACACCACGTGCCCAAGGAATGCTACTTCCTCGAGCGAACTCGCATTTCTTCAGCTTGGCATAAAGCTTGTGTTCACGAAGTCTTTGTAGTACCAGCTTCAAATGGTGCTCATGATCTTCACGGCTTTTGGAATAGATGAGGATGTCATCAATAAAGACAACAACGAACTGATCCAAATATTCCTTAAATACACGGTTCATCATATCCATGAAAGCAGCAGGAGCATTAGTCAATCCAAAAGACATGACCAAGAATTCATAATGCCCGTATCGAGTCCCGAATGCCGTCTTTGGAATATCCTCAGTTTTAATCTTCAGCTGATGATATCCAGAACGAAGATCGATCTTTGAAAAGAATTGCGCTCCTTGTAACTGGTCGAACAGGTCATCAATGCGAGGTAGCGGATACCTATTCTTGATGGTGACATGGTTCAATTCTCGATAGTCAATATAAAGTCGCATACTCCCGTCTTTCTTCTTTACGAATAAAACAGGAGCACCCCAAGGAGACGTACTAGGACGAATGAAACCGATGTCTAATAACTCCTGTAGTTGGACTTTTAACTCCTGAAGTTCAATAGGAGCCATTCGATATGGGGTTTTAGAAATGGGCTTTTGTGCGGTTCAAGGTCAATAAAGAATTCAACATCACGTTCGGGGTAGACAGGAAGCTCTTCAGAAATACATCGGGGAATTCTTTAACCACGTAAATATTATTCAAATCGACTTGTCTTTGTTCAAATCCATAGCATGGGCTAAGAAAGCTTGACATCCGCTTTTTCAATAAACGAATAGCTTTTGTGGCTTGATACGACAATGGATCGATTTTAGTGGTTTGAATTGTATGACGAGTTGGTTAGGAATATGAAAACTATCAACCTTACGAAAGCAATCAATTTTGGCATGATGAGTGGTTAACCAATCAATTCCTAAAATCACATCAAAAGCAAGTATCTTTAAAGAGATAAGATCAACGTGTAATGTGATAGTGCCAACTTGGATCATGCAAGATTTATAAAGCGTAGATGTAACGAAGGTTTCACCCAAGCGGAGTTTCAACAGATAAATCAAAATCTAATTTCTCCCGAGTCAAGTTTAAACGTTGAGCACAAGCAGGAGAGATAAAAGAATGGGTAGAACCAGTATCTAGTAAGGTATAAACTTCGCAAGAATTCAAGATTAGCTTACCCGTGATCACCTCATTTGGGTTCCTCACGTTTTGTCCAGTCACGACAAACGCTTCTTCCGAGAACCGGCCGATTTCGACTTATCCGGATGACCCTTGGAATCACCACTCCTGCTGAACTTGGTTTCGCGATAGTACAATCTCGAGCGATGTGGCCTTCCTTTCCACAGTTGTAACATACCTTGGATTGTTGTGGACAGTTTGGACTGATATGTCCCTCCTTCCCGCATTTGTAACATCTAACTGGCGGTCGTTCTCCTCCCCTAGCATTTGTTGTTGGTGCTGGTGCTGCTGTTGATATCTTCCCGTCATTGTTGAATCTTCTCTTTTTGAAATTTCCACTTGAGTCACCTCTCCTATTATCATGTCCACGATTACCACCTGAGTGGTTACCGCCTTTGTCCGTATTCTTTCCTCCTCGCTGGTTATCATCGTTCTGATGACTACCCTGATTGTGGTCCCTCGGTTGAGTATACTCACTATCTCGTTCTAATAAGCGAGCCTCATTGACAACATCGAATCTGAGAGAAAATTTATGAGAGATAAGGTATTGGCGAATCTACGGTTTTAGACCTCTCGAAACATACTGGCGTCATTCGTTCCTCATTCTCCACCAAATGAGGTGCAAACCGATAACTCTGCGAACTTTGCTCTCAGATCGAGACACTCATCATGTTGTTACATTCGAGTCTAATAAACTCTACCTCCTTCATATGACGAATACTTTCGGAAAGTACTTGTCATTGAACGATTCAAATCTTTCCCAAGACATGTTAAGTGCATCATCGGTTGAGTACGCTTCATGATTCCCACGATGAATCGCTTCACCACGAAACATAAAGGTGGCGAATGGAACCTACATTTCCTCCGTGCACCCCAAGACATCGAATATCTTGGTAATTTGCTTGACCCACGTTTACGCCTTTGATCGGATCCGGCTTTCCATGGAAATCTGGTGGTCCCAACTCCTTAAACCGCTTGCATTTGTGACGGACGTATGCATTGCCATCATTTTCACCCGTATTTTGTACACGAGTCTCCTTATGCGATTTTGCATGAGCGCGCAAAAGCTTCTAAACATCCCGTCGTTCATCATTTGCTCGATTGGCGTTGTTCACGGGAGGAACATTGCCACGACTGTTGCACGTTCTCCTCGTTGGTGAGTCTGGCGTCTCCACGGTCTCATAAACTCCATTGTTAACGTTCTCGTGACCATTCTAAATAATCGCCATAAAACAAGGGTTAATTAAACAAATTAACATATCACATAATATCCTATATTATGATCGACCAACAAATAAATAAGCTTAGGTAGGACATACTAGCGAAGGATTTACTCATCTCTCCCCTCCTAGTTCTATTCTCCGATCTCTGCCAGAGATCATATCCCTAAGCTCTGATACCAACTGTGACGCCCCAAAATAGGTATACAACACCCATTACGAAGTCGCCAAAATACATGGTATAGAAAGAAAATTACAACTTTGATAATACTGATGTCGTGTAGAATACGACAATACAACTGTGAGTTTGAATACAAATATTGTCTTCTAGACAATATACACACCCAAATAAGTCCTCATTAATTATTCATACACTATTTTACAGAAATAGTGAGGACAGCTAAAACATCTTCCTAGAACCATCACTCCATACCCCACTCGATCCTCGCTATATTCTCACCTCCCGAGAAGAAAAATGGAACAAAAAGAAAAGGGTGAGCTCAACTAGCCCCAATAAAGAATATTATGACTAAGATAATATACAACAAATTATCGTTAGTCTTCAAATGGGAAAAATCTAATAGAATACAATAGACAACAAGTTTTAGATCAACAAATGCACGGAAGCAAAGAATCCATTAGAAGAGTCACGAGAGAAAGAATTCTACCGTCTTCTAAGGTTTAAAAGTCCATCATCAATAGTTTATCCTCGTAATAACAATCAATATACATCTTTAATCATCTTTGCACTACTGTGCCAAAGATATTCATTTGTATCACCAGTTGGTCATGTTCATCTCAACACTGCTCATCTTTGCACTCTGAGCCAAAGATATTCATTTATATCACCATTTAGGGTGAGGATGATGAAAAACATTTTTAAAAGAAAATCGAATCCGGTGAAACAAAATGACAAGGATTAAGGATTAAGGATTCAGTACTTTGTTTTACCCATGTCCAAAAATACTTGAAAATAATCGTAGTGGTGTAAAATTCAAGAATGATCAAAACATGGATACAATCAAAGCTAGTATCCGAATAGATATTTTGGACAAAAAGAAAAATTTTATTTTTTGATTGAATAGTCAGTATTCGTGAATAAGTGTCATATATCGTGAATAAGGTCAGATATCGTGAATAGTAACCCCGATACAACAAGTTCCAAATTTGATAAAACGTTCACCAATACTTTGAGATAATGATATTGAAGACAAAATATCATTTAAGAAGAAAATAATACCCTTACCTCAAAATAACCGTACTTCCATTTGAATTTTGATTGTAGTCTTGATGAAACTCGCACCAGATAGCAACACTCAAAGTATACTCACAAGAATACTTTCGATAATATAGAGAGAGAAAGAGAAAACTTAGTTTTCGGTGTGATTTTCAATTCTAACTTAGCCTCTATTTATAGGAAAATGTTTAAGCATAAAGGAGACTAAAATAATAAATTAATATTATTAATTTTTAAAATTCATACGCATGCTTTAGACCATGACCAGCCACCACCTTGGAAAAAAAATCCAAAGAATTGACCCATGTGTTTGAAAAAACAAAAGTGGGTCCCACCCATAATTTAATAAAATCATTTTATTCTCTAAAACTTCAATAATTCACAATAAATAGCCCTTTTATCAGAAAATTCGAATCTCATGACTTTTTATAGGAATTTCAATTCTCTACAACTTTACAGAAGAAAGTTTTTCCAAATTCCAAAAGAAATTGACCAAAATCCATAAACGGACGATTTTACGAGCCTATAATCAATTTTTCGGTCAAGAATTGTGTCCACCAAACACACAAAACATATGTTAAACATTTAATGCCACAAAATACTCTACCTCCTCATATACTCATATATCCCACAATCATTATAAAAATATCACAGTTAATATATTATTAAAATAATATATTTAAATGTATTATTTTATCGAGAAAAAGATAAAATATTAATTTTCAACAATTGTCACATTAAAATTTTCTCCATCTATATCCACATAAAATAAATATTTTCTTTATCATAATAATCAATAATTAATTATTCAAAATAATATTACGGAATCACAAGATCGACAACCGTGCCGCTCCCAAGAAAGAGGGGCTTTCAATAAGGATTTCTCCTCATCTTGGCGCGCAATTAGGTGACCAAACCTCTCCTTTAGATGTAACTTTCTAGACATTGCCAATAATGTTATCTGATAATATTATTCAAATAATATGAATTATTGATTTGATAATGGAAAATACTGTGTAATGACAATTATTGAAACAATAATAATATAAATATCAACGCAGCAATTATTGAATTAATAAAATATAATATTGAACAGTAACTACTGTAACAATTATTGAGTAGTGTCTTCTTACGTAAGGATCAATAATTCAATAATACTGTGCAATACCGTGTGCTACTGTGCAACCACGCGTATTACTGTATTTTAACCACCAGGTAACCCAACAGTGTTAACGGTAATAATTTACGTCGTTATTTATAAAACTCAATTTTTGTCGTTTTCCTTCATCCAACCGTTTTCCGTTATGGGGCCCACCAATGAGCTTGCATGCGTCGTAAATTGCGGAGATTCAAACAAAAAGAATATTCCACGACCAAACGAATATTCCCCGACAATAATGAATATTTTATAACCACTTGCTTATTTTGTAAACTTTGCACATTTCACCCATAACCAAAGAATTATATCAAATTAACCCTTATTAATTTAGAATAATGAATAAAGAAAAATTCAATTTTATTTATAATAAGTTGGGGTCTTACATTAATTACTACTGCTATATATATTTTTTTATTTAAAAAAAAATCATCAATTTATTATTTTAGGATCTCCAAAATCAATCACTGACTACTCCCTCCGTTCAATCTGATTGGAATAAAGTGATAATAATAATAAGTACATCCGTATAAGTATTACATTAATAAATAAACTCTCCCATCTTTAAAGATCGCTCTTAGTTCTTGAATTACAAAAGTATTTGCTCATGATAAAAAAAAACAATATACTAAATTTAATATGGAACCACGTGATTTATCCCCACTTTATATAATGTATAATATACTTACTTGTTACTGATGAAATTTCCCCACTAGTGATCAAAATCTCTAGTCTTTCTTCACCCGTGCCCCCTTTGTAGCTGTTCCCTTTATCTCCAAAGTAGCCACCTCTTCTTATTCAGTTTGTATAATGAAGTAATATTAGGTTTAGCTATTTATTAATTAAGTTGCCCTAATAAACTTCTATTTGGGTTAAATTAATATTAAGGCCCAAATTTTAACCACATAATATTATTTATCACTTATTAATATTTATTAGCCCACATAATTTAAATGACTACTTTGACCCAATTTAAAGAAAAAAAAATTCAAACAATATATTTAAAACACAAACATAAATACTTCTTCTCCTTTTTTCCGGGTATTACATTACCTCCCCCTTAAAAAGGATTCCGTCCCCGGAATCAAAAGAATGGAAAGTACCTAATTATCAAAAAGATGCGGATACTCCGCTCGAATAGACTCCTCAATCTCCCAAGTTGTTCGCTGCGTTAGGATGATTTTTTTTTTTCCACAAAATTTTAACAAATGGGATTGTCTTCCTCCTCATAACCCGCTTTTGACAATCTAAAATTATCTCAAGTTGCTTACTTATTCAAAATTGTAGAGGACGAAAAATTGAAGGAACCTGATTTGGATTCACTCAATTCCGACATCAGATGAATTAAATATAATTTTTTCTAATGGACTGCAGCACGTATAAGAATTCTACTCAAAAATTCAACTAATCAAATTAGAATATGATTAAAGTTACAACTTCACTCTTTAAATATAAATATAGCTCAATATAGGAGCTACCAAAACTCTAATGGACTTCCCATTTTTATTTTAATCGATTATTTAATTATCTACTAAAATAATTTTACTTTCCAAACAAAACAAAGAAAAAAATAGTCACTTACCTTTTCCAATTTGAATATAATTGTATAAAATAAAGTTAATTAATATTTAATTTTTTAAAAAATATGGGTTATTACATTTTTCACCCCTTAAAAATAATTCCGTCCTCGGAATTTAAATAAGCTACAAAAAAAATTTTAGTTACGACGTAGCGCCGCCATTTGTAACGATCAACGCGGATAAGTCTTCGATCCACGTAATTATCAATGTATTTGTAAAAGATTCGTCAGCTACCATGCCAAGCCTTGGTAAGGTTCTTCGCGTTGCATCAAATTAGATCACATGATCAATCGTTGGTGCAGGATCGGTCGCTAATATCTTTAATTTAATTTTTGTAAACGCATTCTTCTTGAACATAATTGAAAAATAAAATAAATTCTTCATCTAAATACGATTCGAATACCCAAAATATTTAAAATTATTTTTAATTCGTAAAACGTTTATGTTCCACACATGATAAAGATTTAACAAATTATTTTTATTTAATTTACATAAAATCATACAAAACTCCAAGGATATCGGATAAACCAAACAACTCTACAAACTATATCAACTTTTCGTAAATCCTCAAGAGCTTCAAAATATTCAAACCACAATTCGAACTAGCTAGTTCTTAAATATTATTACACCAAAGAAATACTACTAAGATCTTTTTATCATTATATCAACTTTAAGTCAAATATTCTACTATCTGCATAAGCAAAGTAGAAATATTCAAGATCTCTCAAAATTAATTGAATTTCATCACTTACTATCTAATTATATAATAAATCAATCATCCCTTATTGCAAACCTTAATCCAATAAATTTCAATATCTCCCCATACTATCACAAAAAAAAGTTCATAGATTATAACTCCAATATCCTACTAGAAAATAGCCACAAAATTGATCATTAACTCCAAATGATTAATCTAATTACCTCGAATATCAACAACTCAAATTATAAGAAATCCTCTATACTTAATAATTTTCACTTTATCATAGTATCCCATCAATACACAAATCTCAAATTATCCGCAAGCTTAACATAAATCAAAACCTAACTAAAATCAAATCCTCAATTCAACGATCATAATGATTGCCACAAAAAAAAAATCTAAAAGAATAATTTTTCAAAATCAAATACTCGTTGATACAAATACTCGCATCATAATCACATCTCATATAAAATCACTTCTTATCTGTACAAAGTATAACTTTATTCACCTCAATGATTAATTAAATCACAATTAAAATCATTACTCAATCACCTTAACAAATTATTCCACTTCCCTCAAATCAACTACAAATCGAAAAGAAATCGACAGTTGGTTAAATTAGAGACCAACTAAACAAAGAACAAAATTGAATCAAACTCCTACGTTTACCTAATGGTTTACCCACAACTCACAGGTCAAACCTAAATAGGTTTTCTACAAGAAAGAACCTAAGCTTTGATACCATCTCTGTAACACCCCCTTCCCGAAAAGGAAAGGGAGGTCACGTGCGAAGCACAACAAACCTCAAAATAAGTAAACAGAGCACAAACTTCAAAATATTAATAGTGATATCCATCAATAAAGGACTAATTACAATTCTCCAACTAGAGTTAAAATAATCAAAACTAAAAAAAAATTGAATCAACCTAGATGGTTAAGGCAACATTCTCATCACACTAGCCCTTAATCACTCCTGCAAACCTGCCAAAAGAAAAACACAGCATGAGCCAATTGCCCAGTACGGATACAGATATACAAATGATATACAACTGATATACGAAAATAATTGAGACAAAATACTGAACAAAGCCTCAAGTGTAAATACGTACGAAAATATAATCTCCAAAGATCTGAATGGAATATATCTGAATAAACAAAATTGACGAAACCAATAGAAGAATAAAGAAATAACGAACTGAAGTATCTAACTCAATGAATTGAACTAAACAAAACAAACAAAACTAATACAATGAAATAATAGGCTGAATCAAATGGTTAAGTTTTATTTCATGCCGAGTGAGCTTAGAAATATAAATTGCCACAGAGGAAAGTCAAAACAATGTCACACAGGCAATTGTCAAAATAATGCCACACAGACAAGTCAAATGATGCCACACAGGCAAATCACACATCGGACCGCGAATCCAAATGTATGCAAATCGGATATGTGTGTTTGGGACAACATCACAAATCTGTAGAACAGAAAACTAGGGTTAACCCATACGCCTCCCACAACAAAACACCAAATGACCCACTTCCTCCGGAGCCCAAAACAGATACGCCGTGGACTAATCACACCGCCACGGAAAGTGTCATGCCTCTCGTGTTAAAGACGACATGCCTGTGGTACCCCTTGTGTGGTTATAGCTCGTATACCCTACGGTATATTCTAACAAAATACTATGTCAGAACACATGCGACATAATACCAACAAAAAGGTTCTATATGTACATGTTGAACCAAATCAGATTATAGTCACAAGGTCTCAAAAAGAAGGTAGCAACATGTACCGCTCTACAATTATCAAAAATAAATACTAAACATGATATCCTAATTCAAAGAGTACAAATACGAGTCATGTGTATCAACTCCAAAAAGGAAACTAATATATTTATTTCACATGAAACAATTATGTGAAATCATAACATAATTCGAAATAAGGAAACAAACGAACAAATCAAATTTAACAAGAGTATCGCTGAAAGAGTACAGAATCTGTACCTAATACTTCCAAACCATTTATATCACAATCCACAAAATCTTACCCTCAAATGCCAACGATATCAAATACGAAAAGTTATTCATCACCTAAACATATTCACCTCAAATTAAATATAATCCAATTCAATAATTCCAAAATAATTCATAATCTATTTAATATGCCTTTAATCATCACCTTATATCAATTATTAATACTCCAAAATTTATATTCCAAATATAACTCTTTAAGTTCCTTAAATTCGAACTAATTACACAAATTAATAATACTAAATGTAAGTACATTTATAAAAATATGAACACTTCTATTTGTATACGACTATAAAATATAATTACTTATACTATTAAGATTTAATTCATTCCATATAATCTTACATATTTATTTGTATAACATCTCTTGCAAATTATGCAAGTTTCAGTAAACTTTAATTACTATCGCTATATATATTTTTTTTATTTAAAGAAATCATCAATTTATTATTTAGGATCTCCAAAATCAATCATGACTACTCCTCCCGCTCAATCTGATTGAATAAAGTGATATAATAATAATAAGTACACCCGTATAAGTATTACATTAATAAATAAACTCTCTCATCTTTAAAGATCGCTCTTAGTTCTTGAATTATAAAAGTACTTGCTCATGATGAAAAAAATAACATACTAAATTTAATATGGAACCACGTGATTTATCCCCACTTTATATAATGTATAATATACTTACTTGTTACTGATGAAATTTCCCCACTAGTGATCAAAATCTCTAGTCTTTCTTCACCCGAGCCCCCTTTGTAGTTGTTCCCTTTATCTCCAAAGTAGCCACCTCTTCTTATTCAGTTTCTATAATGAAGTAATATTAGGTTTAGCTATTTATTAATTAAGTTGCCCTAATAAACTTCTATTTGGGTTAAATTAATATTAAGGCCCAAATTTTAACCACATAATATTATCTATCACTTATTAATATTTATTAGCCCACATAATTTAAATTACTACTTTGACCCAATTTAAAGACAAAAAAAATTCAAACAATATATTTAAAACATAAACATAAATACTGCTTCTTCTTTTTTCTGGGTATTACACCTGTATAGCATTCCCATGAATCTGGCACTGATAGCATCTTCTGACATGGTCATTGCAATCAGCTTTGAGAGATAGCCAATAATGTCCTGTCATGAGGACTTTCTTGACAAGGAGGGGGCCACTCATGTGGGGGGCCACATACTCCGCCATGGATTTCATCCATAAGCCTTTGGGCTTGATCTTTCTCTAAACATCTTAGGAGACCTAGTCCCGCATCTCTTTTGTAGAGCGCATCTCCACTCAAATAGAATTTCATAGCAAGTCGATGGATCAGCCTATTCTCAGTCGGGCTCGCTTCCGCAGGTGTAGATCCATCTCGTAGATATTCCTTGATATGTTGATACCAAGGATGTTGGATGGGAGGTAGCTCATACGATATTTATCCAATGTAATTCCCATAGGCTGGGGCCTTGTACAGGGAAATTGTGACGCTTGGCAAGTGTTCCTTATCTGATATTCGAATCAAGGAGGCCAAAGTTGCTAACACGTCCGCAAAGTCATTCCTATTACGAGGAATGTGTAGAAAGGAGATTTCTTCGAAATCCAAAACCATTTGTAAAACTTGTCGATGGTAGGGTAGCAAATGTAGTTCCTTGGTTTGATAGATTCCAGTGGATTGTCTGATTACCAACTCTGAATCTCCAAAGACAGTTAACCGTCTGATGCCCAATGAATGGGCAAGTTTTAGCCCCATGAGACAGCCTTCATACTCAGCTATGTTGTTGGTGCTGACAAACTGCAATTTAAGCGATGATGGATACTCTTCCCCATACCAGATACTAGAATCGCTCAGACTCCACAACCTTCCAGATTAATACCCATCAAAATACATCTTCCATGATGGCACGTATCGTATTGATTTGTTGTTGAATCTGTCATTACTCCTTCATCGGGAAATATGTTTCAAGGGTTTGAAATCCTCTATAAAAGGCTTTACCATTGATCCACAATTCCTTGACCTTTGATGGACTTTTTGAGTCACATATACGATGTCAAATTGTTGTAGGATCAATCGCCATCTGTCTAAATGTTCAAGAATTTAACATGGGTTTATTGAACAAGTATTTGAGAGGATCCACTCGGGATATGAGATGGGTTGTGTGACCATGGAGGTAATGTTGTAACCTCATGGAAGCCCATGCTAAAGCACAACACGTCTTTTCGATCAGAGTGTACTTGTGTTCACTGCTGCTGAATATTTTGCTGAGGTAATAGATAGCTCGTTCTTGGCCTCTATCGTCCTTTTGTCCCAAAGATAAAACCCATGGCGCGCTGTCACTTATGGATGTGTACATGAACAGGGAACATCATCCCTAGGTGGTACCAAAACGGGAGCTTTGACTAGCTGTTTCTTGATTGTGAGGAAGGCATTTTGACACTCATCATTCCATTTCATGGAGGACTTCTTCCTTAATAACTTGAAGATTTGTTCACAGGTTTCTGTGAGTTGAGAGATAAACCTGCTAATGAAGTTGATTCTTCCCAAAAATCCCCGTTTTTATTTTTCTGTATGAGGAATGGGCATTTCTGTGATGACTTGGATTTTGGCAGGATCCAACTCAATCCCCTTGTGGCTGACTAGAAATCCTAGCAACTTTCCTGATTTAAAACCAAAGGCGCATTTGGCTGGATTCAACTTCAAGTTGTACTTACGTAACATGTTGAATAGCTTCTTGAGATGGTCTAAGTGGTCATCCTCCTTCTGGGATTTGACAATTATGTCATCCACGTAGATCTCGATCTCTTTGTGCATTAAGTCATGGAAAAGAGCCATCATAGCTCATTGATAGGTGGCTCCGGCATTGATGAGGCCGAATGACAACCGTCTATAGCAAAAGGTTCCCCAACGCGTGATGAAAGTAGTTTTCTCACGATCTTCCTCAGCAACCATGATTTGATGGTACCCCTCAAAGCAATCAGCAAAGGAGTACATGTCGTATTGCACGGTATTGTCAATAAGAATGTGGATAAATGGCACGGGAAAGCTATCTTTTAAACAAACTTTGTTCAAGTCCCGATAATCCACGCAAACTCGCACCTTCCCTCCTGGTTTAAGCACGGGCACAATGTTGGATATCCACTCAGGATATGTGGACACCATGATGATGATGTTACTTGAAATTGTTTCACAATTTCTTCTTTCACCTTTTAAACTCCACTGTGTTTCAATCACCGAGCTTTTGCTTGACCGGCTTAAATCCTCTTTGATGGGAAGGCGATGAAGGACAATATCGATTGGAAAACCCACCATGTCTTCACGAGACCATGCAAACACATCCGGAATTGGGTTAATAGCATAACCATGTCATTCCTTTGGTTTGGGGTAAGGTCTGAACCAATCTGGATTAACTTAGGGCTTTCTAAGGTTCCGAGATTGAAAGAAGTGGTTTGATCAAGGTTGGGTTTAGGTTTGTCTTTGACCCATTCTTGAATTTCCGGAGGCACCTCAATGTCATCATGTATATCCTCAAGGTCAATTCATCTCTACATCAAAGGTACAATCCTTGTGGAGAAGAGGCAACAGACGTAAGCAAAGACAGCACATCTAAATTGTAGTCCTCGAAACCAAATATGCTTTCACTTAGTATATATGAAATGTGTTGATCATACACAGTTGTTAGCATATAATGGAAAAATAAACCGCTAATACCATGTATGAGAAAAGTAAGCGCTATTTATATCTACAGACGTAAAAGAGTTTCTACCCGCTTTACCCTTGACGACCAATGCAAGGAGTGTTGTTCCAATTGGCAAGGGCAAAGTCCGGGTGGACCGCAGTGATAGAGGGATTGTCATCATCCTCCCTGTCCTGAATGATGGCCATTACGTCTGGGCAATCATCATCTAGGGTGTATCTATTGGTATGTTCATCATGAACGATGATGCGTATGCCCGACATCATTCAGATAATGTCTTACTTGATTCTTCGTGCCTCTTCTTCCACTGCGGGATTTGGAACAAAGACTTATTTCTCCTTTACCGGTATCAGCTTGGGAAATAACATAGCCATTACATTGGCTGGCACCTTTACAGGAGGTTGTGTAGACTCAAGGTCTGAAGGCAAAGATAAACGCCGCATGGTTGAAGCTGAAGGAATCTGCTGATGCTTATAAGGATTCCTGTGATTAGAACTGGCAGAATAGCCTAGTCCAGCTGTTCTAGTCTGCCTGGCTAATTGAATTAGGTACTTGATACCCTGGTGATCTTTACCCAGCCCTTGTCCTGGTTTTTGACCCAATAACATCATTTCTTGAGTAGCCGACATTACCTCGGCAAAAATCTTGGGTTCGGGTAATGGCATTCCAATAGCATGGTATTGGGTATTGCTTACTTCCAAGGTATAGAAACTGACCGGTTCAACATCTGCATTGGCATTGATGAATGGCACGTCCCCTTGTTGAGGACACTCTGGTTCAACGTTGACTGTGACCAGGCTATTTTCAACTGTTGGTGAAGAGTGGAGGGGACTGCCCCAGCCATATGGATCCATAGTCGTCCCAAGAGCAGGTTTTATCCCGAATCTATCTTGAGTATATGGAAAGATACGCAGAATATATGAGGACCAATTTCAATTGGCAGTTCAATTACTCCGATCGAATTCCGACGGGCTCCATCAAAAGCTTTGATGATAGTATGGCTACTCCAAATTCGGTTGAGATTGATATTCATCTTCACCAAGGTAGCGTATGGACAGATATTTAGAGATGAACCTTCATCTATCAAGACTCCAGCTAACATGTATCCAGAGGATAAGACCGTAATGTGCAACGGCTTGCAATAACCGGTCCCCTCGGGCGGTATGTCATCATCATGAAGGATATCACATTATTGTTGAAAATGTGATCAACCAGATGTTGAAAATTTTCCGTATCAACTGATGTTGGTAGATAGGATTCTTCTAAAACCTTCAACAAGACCTTCCGGTGATTCTCGGATGTTAAGACCAAGTCAAAAATTGATATCTGTTGTGGAGCTTCTTTTAAGCTTAAAACTACCGTGGCTTCGTGATGACCCATAGTGCAGAGGAATTTTTCAATCTTCTCCATGGGTATTTTCCCCTTTGTTTTGATGGTAGACTTCATCACCCGTTGGGGAAGATATGATGGATTTTCCTCTCGACATCGAAAGCGCTTGTATGTGAGGTGGATCCTTCACCTTCTCCATAATTCCACAGAACTTTGCTCAAGCTAACAATAGGATATTGTGCTCTACACGACAAGTTGATTGGCTCAGGAGCGGTCACTTTCAAAGGATTGTTGTTTCCCTTGAGTTGAATTGTTGGCATTGTGAGTGATTTGTTAACCCCATCAGTTTCAGTGGATATGACTGCTACCACACTCTTCCACTTAGTAGGACCTGAATTCTCATTTGCACGTAACACAGTATCGTCGTCTACTAAGTGTAGGACACCAGTGTCAATTAGATTTTGGATAAGGTGGCGGATTGCCCACCATTCTTCTGTGATGTGACCGCGAGACTAGGAGTGATATTGACATACTCTATTGGAATTGTACCGTCCTAAACGGGGGTTAATTAGAGGTAGAAGGGAGCTGATCCTTCCTTTATTGATTAACATATGAAGGATTTCCTCCATAGGTTGGCCCAAATAGGTGAATTCCCTTTTGTTGGCAAAATCCCAATGGGCTTTGGCATTTGCTCTCTTTGTCACTTTGTCTTCCAGCATTTCATTTTCTGAAAGTGATGAGGGAATATTCATGATAAGAGGTAGGAGACTGGCATGCTCCTGGCTGATTAATTGACGTGTCACTTGATGCTGATAAGTCACCAATTCTGCCAATTGTTCAATTTGCTTGCATAGAGCCTTCATTTTTTGTTCCATTGTGAGCTGGAACTTGGCATAATCCCATTTGTCAACATCGTCTTTGAGGGTCTGGGAGGATTCACAGCTGAAATTGGAATTTTGTCCATTACACCAATTGATCATGTTGACCTCTTCTTCTTTGTGTTGAGGAAGAGGGTTGTCTTGAACGTGAGGCTGATCTGGTTTGGTGACCACGATCTCACCGTTGTTCATCGTGTCTTGGATCTTGTGTTTCAAGGCCCAACAATCCTCGAGTATCATGTCCAGCACCCGGCATGATAAGCACATTTCCGAGCAGCATTGAAACCCCGTCCATTAGGGCTGGCTGGTGGAAGAAGATGCGTAATTTTCTTTTATGTTGTCAAAAGATTGAGAATGTTCTCGAGGGTATCCCCTAAGGGTGTAAACACTCAAGGGCGTTTAACTTCTCCACCTTTTGTTATTGGAGGGTTCATAGACTGTGCTTGAAAGGGAGTGTAGTTTCTCCTTTGAATAGGCATGTTTTGATTGCCTTTTTGACCCTGTAGTATCAGGGAAACATCTTCCTCTTTTTTTATGGACCTCAGGGGTTGTTTCCATAATTTTCGGATTGGATGTGATCAACAACAACTTTGAGTGCAGTTAGGTCTTGAATTTTTTCGGACTTCAATCCCATCTCAGCCATCTCCCCATGTTTGACCATTTCAGAAAATGGTTTGCCGATGTCTTGGCTAAAACTCTTTTCATAGAAAGGCGCTTCTTGTATGTCTATAAAAGTCATGACCATTTCGATCCCGTCATGGAAGGAATAACTTGGGCGTACCAAAGCGTCTCCACCTTTGAGCATACTCTCCGAAAGACTCGTTAGACTGCTTTTTGATTTTGGTAATTTGATACCGATCAGAGCCATCCGAGATTGAAAGTCAGATTGGGTGAGGAAAGCATGTGCTAGCTCTTCCCCACTATGGATCTTTGAATTGTCTAATCTTGTGTACCACTTAACCAGGTTTCTCCAGGTTAGACTTTTCTAGAACAATTGCATTCTCGAAGTTTTTCGTCCTCTCCGCATAAGATCCAAGTTCTCCAA